>OZ005650.1:197264088-197636588 GCA_963930645.1 Salticus scenicus
TATGTGTGAGGAGGGGCTAACATCCATCTCAACCCCCTGTTTGATTATTCTACCAACCTCTATGTAGAATTCAAACTTGTTTTTAAATTTAAAAGCAATCATGATTTCGGAAGATAGTGCATAAAAATTGAAAGATTGTGTTTATTTCCACGTTAAAATTTCTCCTTAATACAAATACACTGTTAAAAATGGTGTATTAAAAGTGAGCTAAATTGTGTCAAAATAGCTCCGAAGCAATATATACTTAAATTTGAAAACCAATGTATTCATTTTTGAGTATAGTGACAGGTCAAACATGAGGATATTGGGATTCTTATTGGTCAACCCCATTTTTCAGCATGTTAATACACTCAAAATTCAGTACATGGGTTTTCAAATTTTAGTATATATTGTTTCGGATCTATTTTGAGACAAATTATCTAATTAAATATATATATATATATATATATATATATATATATATATATATATATATATATATATATATATATATATTCTACAGTGTAAGTACTTTTAAAAATACACAGTAATTAAAAAAATAAACTACACTCGCAAAACCTTATTCACATATTATTATTATTAGTAGTAGTAGTAACGCACAATATATGAAACGCATTTAACTAAGAAAAAAAAAACTATAAAATTAGTTTTGTGTGAATTTTTAATTAACCCTTTCAGTTGCAGTGTTCCCGCTAATGGAACACCTAATTTTAATTCTCAAGTGCAAAAACTCATCCCGGAAATATTTTAGCAAAAATTTACATTTATAACATAGCAGAAAAGGGCCTTTTTTTAACGTGACAATTTAAAATTTCTTCTATTTTAATTATGTTCGTAAATTCCGGTGGCAGTGTAATTTAAATGATCCGAATCACCTTGCATCGCAAAGGGTTAAAATACTCCGGAATAAATTGAAATGTTGGGATCTATGCAACTTTTACGAGTTTTTTGTTGTCGATAATGTTTACTTATAAAGTGATTTATTTATTAAAATAAATATTATTTGAATTTAATAAGGTTTACTTACAGATGTTTCAAACCGAAAATTTTTCGAAAAGAAACAATGCTATTTTTTTATTTTTTAAATATTTATGATCAGCTATGTGTCTAAAAGCCATTTTTAAAATTAGTTTAGTAATTTTTAAAATAAATTAAGTAGTGAACCTTAAAGGGTTAAAGCATAAGTTTGTGAATCAAAAGAGAATAACTCAAATTTAAATCGCTTGATATATGTATAGGAATGGGACTTCATGACATAATAATTAAAATTATGTTTATATTATTACATCAAATTAAAATCGAAAAATAACGTTAAAGGATTGCATGTAATGGCATATTCTTCAGTGCATGGTTACATAATGCTATGCGATCACAAAAAGGTCAATCTGAAAATCTATGTTCAATTATAATTTGGAATTTGGTGTTGCTAAAATAAGTCAATTTCAACTTTTTTTAAGAGAGAACTAATATATATATATATATATATATATATATATATATATATATATATATATATATATATTATCAGTATCGTATCCCTAACAGCACAAAATGTTCCAGAAACGTAACAATCATTTAACATCAAACATTATAAACATTTCTGAAACGTTAAAAAACGTTCAGACTGCTTTCCGATTAGTTTCAAAAACGTAGAAATGTCCGTGATCGTAACAAAAAATCAGATACGTAACAGAAATGTTACAATCACTTAACAGATAGAAAATCAAAAATGGCGAATGTTTCAAAAAGGTATCAGAGATCATAGTAAAACGTGTTACGTTTTTGAAAGATTGTAAGCTTTTTGCAACATAACTGAAACATTATGTGCTGTATGGGACGATATACGAAAACCTTTTAATTAAGAAAATAATTATAAAATAATTTATGATTGGATATTTAATAAAAGCATTAGTTGAAGAATTTAAAAAGAATAAAGAAGCAATAAATAGAAATTCATGATGAAAAAAAAAAAAAAAAAAAAAAAAAAAAAAATCATTAAATTCAGTTTGAAAAATAGTATTTTAAATTATTGTTTGCAATTGCATATTTTGCAATATATGATTATATATTTGTGAGAAACCAATCATTACATAAATGTCTATCTCAGAATTTCAGTCTGATAAAATTATAACATGGAATTTAACACTGCTAAAATAATTCGACATTTATTTTGCAACAGATTTCATGTTTGCCTATTGATATAAAAATTAAACTTTACAATCATTCAAACTCTTCAATTGTTCGTATACAGCTTTAGGAGGAAACAAATAAAAAAAATAAACATGTAATTAAATAAATAACGTAATTATCTAAAATTCTGAATGTCAAATATAGAATTAAAGAAAATTAGACAATTAAATTAAAATAACTGAAAAATAGACCGAAGTGCTAAAACGGTAGCAGATTTAATATATACATATTGATTTTAGCCTTCTGTTTCTGTTTTAATATGTTGTAATACGCTAAATACAAACACCTAAGCTAATGTTAAAAATATTTTTAATGTTGAGTCATCCTCCTTACTCTTTGAAATAAAATAGACATCGCTGTCACCATTCTTGGCACATTATCATTAGATATTTTGCTAGCAGATGTGAAAATAGTTATTTTTAGTAGTTGGTAAGTTGTTAGTTGTGAGATGGTGCAAGGCCTTTAAGAAGAGTATGTAACCGACTAATGTTGTCTAGATTTCTATAATGTTCCTTTTTTTATTTTCAGCGCGTGACGACCTAAAAAGGGTTTGTAAAAATGTAAATATTTTTGTACATATGGATGTCGTCTTGTGAGCTATCTAATATATAATGCATTGATTCAGGAGTATTATTTTCTTAAAGCATTGCCATGAAATGTCCTTATAACTGACACCCAACATAAATTTACAATAAGACATAATCATATTTGGTGGAAATCATTACGAACCGACTTCGTGACAGAAAAAATTGTCGTCCTAATACAGATAATTTAAGTATAGAGTAACGAAGTTTATTATCAGCATTTCAAATCATGTTAACAACAATTATTTATATAATGCCGTCCCGACATCATTGTTCTTAAAAATGTGCAATCCTGACACAGCTGAAATTTTAGCATTGGATCCTACTGAAAATATTTCGGAATGAATTTACTTGCTCGTGTCGCCTGACATGTGATTAAACTAGTGCCACCCCGATACGTTCGACATGTGTTCTACAAAAAATGTCTGGTGATTTCAGTTGTCTACAGTGCATCGAATGTCTTCTATTCCCTGTGTTTAATGAAAAATGACCCTCTTATGTCCGCCAAGTGTTTCTGTCCAGTCATTGCGATTTTTACTAGATAGTTTCTCAAGAGAAATAAATCTATAAATTGTATATTTTTATTCAAAATTAAACCCAACGAAACACAAGTTCTTCAAATTATCTACTCAAGTTATAAGAATGCTTGGATATCTTCGTAAAAGAAAATACAAGAAAATTATTTTATAATACAAAAATAAGAATATCGTCAGACGATCTGCGAGAGTCAGAAAAAAAAAGAGGGAGAGAAAATAATTCTATTTTTTTTAGAATACCTTCCTGATATCAGGTCGTTTCCCCATCCCTCTCCTGTCATCCTTATATTTTTCTTTCAATGGGCTCTTCCCAGTGTCGTCTGCTAAATCATGTGATGCAGGAATAACAAAGAATCAAATTCAGTTAAATATTGTTCCTAAGAACAAAAGTATTAATTTAATATAAAATAGAATAAAAGTAATATTGGCATTTTCAAAGAGTAGAATAATTGTATTTGTAAGTTTTTTTAAATACACTGTATATGTTTATTTATTTTCTCTCGTAAGAATTGATTTTTGGATACTGTAGGGTGAAAGTTACACTAACTTGTTCAATCATAAATAACTTGTTCTTGTGGAATACTTGTGGATTATAACTTGAAATTAATTTAAAATGTTTCCAGTTAAATTTAATCACGTATAGGTGTTACAAAAAATTAGCTACTGGCCAAAATGGCTTTGCACCGTACGATATTGCACTGTTAATGATTTAAGTACCAAAAATCAGAGTGATTAATATGTTCTCCATCAAAAATAATAACAAATATAAACTGAATAGTGATTGCAAATGTATACAGCATAACAAAGGTGATGAACAATTATATAAAATGGGATGAGAAATGATGATTTATGATGATGATGGACTTAACCATCTGATCGCCGCTGTGCGATATAACCGGTTCTCTTTTTTAAATACATATATAGTTAATTTAATTATACATATATTTATCGATTTTTAGCGTTTTGCGAGCTTGAAGCTCTTAAGAGATTGTCATGAATATTATAATAATGCGCATAGTTGAATTTCTCAAGTTCAAATAAGCATTATTTTAGTACATTGAAAGAACGGTTAAGTGAAAACAACATTACAATTTTGTCTTTTTCATAAACGGTCAGGGGGTTTATAATGACCATTTTCTAGAAATCTACTGAATCTTTAGCATGATTCTTTCGAAATTTGTATCGTAAGTTTTTCTTTAATTTGTCTTTAATACGTACCTTAATTTTTGACTTTTTGAAATTGCATGTTTTCAGCACAAATAAAATTTGGAATTTATAGGTCTTCTGTCGCGATTTTTTAAATTTCGACGTTGTCTTTGCAAAGTAAAAGAAATTTGTTCGAGTAAAACAATATCTATATGAAGATATATATATTTTTTGTGTGTGTGTGTGATTTTTATGTCTATAAATATTATGGAATTAAAAAAAAAATATATATATATATATAGTGGCTAGCAAGGTGTAAAACCTGCTTGAAAGTTTTATAAAATCCACGCTTCTAGAACTATATTGTTACATAACTTTTATATTTTTACATAACTTTAAAATTTCAATTTTCTCTTAAATTTTACATAATAATAATAGCTACATTTTTTTTTTTTTTTGTATTGCTTATGCATCGCTCTAAGTTTCTATTTTGGAGACTAGTGCTCCAGATTTGAAACATTTTCGAACGTATAATTTTAATACTAGGAAGAACAAAATATTTTCCCTTAAACATATTTGACAAACAGTTCCACAATGTGTATTGAAAAAAGTTGAACGAATTGTTCTAGGTGGTTTCCATAAATGTATATGTACTAATATCATCATAGAATTTGTTATTCAATCCTCTACGTTTTCCATAAAAGTAGCAGCAAATATGCTAATATATATATATATATATATATATATATATATATATATATATGGCTTTTGTATTTCCCGAAGGTACGCTATATGCTTTCACATCTAAATGGATATTATTCAAATTGTTTACTTTACCAGATGTATGAGTAAAGTGCTCTCTGGATTTTTCCTTTCTTTAGTCATAAAATGCACTTGACAGTACACAGTTTTATATAAGAATATTAAGTGCACTGTTTCAATTCCAGTAATTTTAAATGATGCACAGAAATCTTTAACACCTGAATATCATTCCGGTAGATTTCCATGCAATTTATTTATGTTCTTGTGGTTAATGACTTGCATTTTATTTAAGAAAAAAAAAAAAATAAATAAATAAATAAATAAAATAATAAGTAACTGATTAAATATATGTTTTAAAGTGTACTTTTGAATCTTTTTGTAATATTACATTCTTTACAATTTAAGCGTGATATATATATTTATACAATATAATCGAAAGTGTAAGTAAACACATAAAAAAAAAAAAAAAAAAAAAAAAAAAAAAAACCGTGAAATATTGTGTAATTCCCCTTTATAAAATTAAATATATTAAAAACTATTTCATACAGACATGTGAGAATTTTTTTCGGTTTTATTTATAAGATAAGGCCAATGTATTCATTTTATTAAAAATGATAAGAGAAGAAGAACTATATAAAATTTGCGTTTTTCGTTTTATTATGTGTATTTATTATAAAAAATTAGTATCTCAAATCTATCAATGATTGAACTAGATTCTTAATTGGATATATCTTTCTGTATTACTTTATTTAAGAGATAATTAGTGTAACATTTATTTTTATACATAAAAAATAACAATTTCTATATAAAAAAAAAATAATAATTACGGCCGTGTTTCAAATTTAGAATAGCAGTTACGGCCTTGTAAACTTTATTTATTTTTATCATAACTGCCACTTAAAAAAACATTTGATGGTTTCGATGTTCAGCAAGATTCTCTTTCTCTTCCTCTTTTATTAAAAAAAATGTAAATATTGGTATTAGTATAATAAAGCTTTGTCTTTCTAAAAAGTTTTTATTTATTTATTTTTAATAATAATTCTATTAATTCTACTTTATTCCCAGATAATAATTGCTTTGTTTTCACAATGTATAAAAACTTATCTTTTATCATTGCAAACAATTATATTATGCTAAATGCTACCTTAACGGAAGCATGCATACTAATACCCAAAGTCACAGAAAAAGTCATAGAAAAAGCAAAGAACATTTTATTTAAGAAGTACTGAATATTGTTCTATGTAGTTTTCAATGAAATGTACAGAAGAGCATGAGGTTTCTACATACATACTTAAGAAAAAATATTAGTTACATTTTTCATGAACATTCCGCTCTGTTTTTGCAATACCCTGTCACATTTATAATAGATACGTCTGATCGAATAACGGTATATTGCAAATACTAAAGCTTTTTTTTTTTTTTTTTTTTTTTTTTTTTTTTAAGAAGTATCTCCAATGCGAAACATCTTATGGATATTCTAATGAATGATGACCATCACATTTAGCATTTCTAATCCTAACTATGTTCTTGAGTGCTCTGCGCTATTGTAAAATAATAATTATAATTTCAGAATTTAAGTGCCACTTGATGAAGAATATTTAAACTGATTTACTAATAAAGCTTTTGTTATCTGAAAAAAAAAACTCATTTTTTTTTATGCTGAAAACCGCCTAGTGCTACTGTCGATATTATTTGACTATTTTTTTTCTAAGGCTTTATGTATTTATATTGTTGTATACATTCAAAAGTACGAAGAATAGGTTTTGTACGTGGTGTTTTCTACTTATATAAGATATATTATTTATTTTTATATATGTAGATAAAAATGTGTATTTATATTACTTATTCTGGCAAAATGTATTATTAGAATACATTTTTTTTTTTTTTTTTTTTGGTTCATATGCAGTACTTGTTACCATATTCTTTAATCTGCAGACTTTATTTATATTTTCAAATGCATGGCAAGAGAAAGTCGTGTGAATGGCACATAAAATTATTATTATTATTGAATTTTTTATATTCATAAATGTAATGGAATTTTGGGAATTATTTTAGATATAGGGGCCTGCGAAGCGATTAAATCCTGTTAGTCAATTAATATACGAGGGCTGTTTTTTTTTCAATCTCCTATCGCACGGTATGAAGGCCAGACATGCGGCAGGTGACTGGCGTGCGCAGCATGTGACAGCGCATCTCCTCTTCTATACGCTCTGTCACTGTCGAGGGCAACACGCGAATTCGTTTCCAGCTGCAGTCAAGTAAACATGGCTGTCGTTATTGATTCTCCCGCCAAGTGTGAATTGCGAAGTGTTATTCGTTTCTTGCATGCAGAAGGGAATAGTGCAGCGGAAATTTATGGAAGAATGAGTCGAGTGTATGGAGACAACTTTATGAGTGAATGGTGTCGAAAATTTAAAGGAATTGTAACTTCCGGAATTGTTATGATCCATGACAATGCCCGTCCTCACAGTGCTCGTGTAACCCAACGGCTCCTTAAGCAATTTAAATGGGACATTTTGGAACACCCACCATATAGTCCCCATCTAGCGCCCAGTGATTACCATCTTTTCACGGAACTAAAGAAGTGGCTTGGAGGGCAACGCTTCCAAACTGACGAGGAGCTCAAAGAAACCGTCATAACTCACTTGAAGTCACTGGCGGCAACATTTTATGAAGAGGGTATTTTAAAGCTTGTTCGCAGATATGACAAATGCCTCAATCATCAAGGTGATTATGTAGAGAAGTAACCTTTAATCTACATTACTTTTGGCAATAAAATCATTTTTTATATTTACCCGTTTTTCTTTTATAGGCTATCGGAGGTTGAAAAAAAAATAGCCCTCGTATATATATATATATACAACTCTAGGAATTATCATAATTTTTTTGTATATTGAAGACAGTCGTTTGATGTTCTAGATGTTCTATTTAGTTCATTGTATGACAATGAAAGACAATTTCTTCTAATTTTACAAAATCTTTAATAAATATACTTTTTCTGTTTTATTTATGCATGACTTAAACTTTTTAGTTTTGAGACTAGTGTTACTGATTTATAATGTGCTAGACTGTGTAATTATACTACTATGAAGTGAAAAATACTTTTCTTTAAAATTATTTGACAGACAGCTCAACAAATTATATTGAAAAACGTTAAACAAATTGTTCTAGAACGTTTCTGTAAATGTATATTTACTAGTATTTTCATATGATTTGTCAATCAAGCCTTTACGTTTTCCACAAAAAGTATCAGTAAATACATTAAAAATATATTTATTTGGCTTTTCTATTTCCCAAAGATGTATTATAGACTTTCACATCTAAACGAATAGTATTCAAATTGTTTACTTTCGCAGATAAGCCAGTAAAATGCCCTCCGGATTTCCCCTTATTTTGTCATAAAATGCATTTGGTAGTACAGAGTTCGATATAAGAATATCAAGTGCTCTCTTTCAAATTCAGTAAATTTAAATGTTGAATAAAAATGTTTAACCTCTGGATATGATTCTGGTAGATTTTGCATTTAATTTGTTTAAGCTCTTGTGGCTACAGTTTTGCATTTTATTTTTTAAAGATAAATGAATAAATAAATTTTTGTTTCCAAGTACATTTTTAAGGATTTTCCTGATATGATTTTTTTTTCTTAACTAATATATATATATATATATATATATATATATATATATATATAAGCTATTTTTGTGTGAATAATATGGAAAATTACGCAATTTCTTTTTATGCTTCTACAATTTATTCTAAAGTATAAGGGGATACACATATAGATACAAAAAAGCAAGCGACACAATGTAATTAACATTTATAAAATATTAAACATATTGGTTACCATTTCATTCAAACATATGAGATTTATTGGTCCGACAGATCGCATAATTTCTTCGATATAGCATTGTTATCATCTTTGATCTATCACATAATAAAAGTGCAGAAACTTTTGTTTTTATTTAAAACTAGCCGCCTTCGGCGACCAGCTGGTTCGCGATCCCTGAAAAATCCGACTTTACGAAACTCCCGCTCGGTGGCGCCTGCGGCGCCTTTTTCCCGTTTCAGGTCTAATAACAGCTTATTGATATATCGTGAAAATAGCTTATTGAAATCGCAGTAAATTTCCGTGCAGTAGCGCCTTCGGCGCCCTCTTCCCTTTTCAATATCTGAAACAGCCTGTTCGCTCACCATGTTATGATCTTTCAAATTTCTGACTTTAGCTAAGTCCCGCTCGGTGGTGCCTGAGGCGCCTTATCCCCGTTTTAGAACTTACAACACCTTCCTCGCTCATTAGAATTTGAAATATTGAAATTTTAAAATATTACAGCGCCATCTGGCGGTAGAAATTTCTGTAATATATTGTTCAATTCCAAATCAACAAAGCTTTTAAATGATGTATTACTTATGAAATTATTTTAATTAGTAGCTGAGATACAAAAGAAAACCTAATCAGGATACCTTAAAACGTGTAAATCAGGTGAAATCTCGAATTCGACTTTCGATTCTCCAAAACTTGCTTAATTCCGGGCTATATACCGTTAAAAATTATCTGTAAAATCTGTATCTGTTAAAAATTATCTGTAATCTGTAACTCTGTAAAATATAAAAGAATAAAAATTTTCTGGGTTTTCCGTAGTTTTCTCCGAAAGTTTCGTACAGAATTTGAACGACTTATATCATTTTAATAGCCTGCAAAAAAAGTACTTTAAAATATCTTTTGAATGATGTATTATGTATTACAATGATATATTTTTGACTCAAAATGGCTAATCTATCAAGGGCGATTAATGATTTCTATTGAAATCCGTCTAAAATTTAAGAATTCCAAAACTGCTTTTATACAACCGAATTCATAAAAAAAGGAAAAAAAAAATCAATATTATTCTGTTAAAAGTAACTTTTGGTGTCATTAACAGATGAAATAAAAATGAATTTAAATAAATGTCTATTTATTTTATTTTTAAAGCTATACTTTAGATTTTTAACTGCATACAGGTGAGTCATAATGACGGTCAATTTCGAAGTTCTGCTTTTGATCGATTTTAAATTGAAAAAATTCAAAAACTGCTTTTTTTATTTCCAATACTTTGTCACGTGTTCGAAAAACGAAAAATAGTTTTTTTTTCGACCGGAAGAATAGTGAGCCAGCATGTCTAGCACCTGGCGCTGAAGAATCTTTGATAAATGAAATAACTGTCTGTTGCCAACTACATTTCATACTTTAGTTAATTTTAAAAAATCTAATTGCTGTAGAGATAAGCCACTTGCACTCTTAGATTCGGAAAAAAATCCCCTTTCATTTGGTACCAAATTCGTAACGATCGGACTAATATTTCTAATTTTTTTCCATTTTTTCTGCTTTTAACTCCGTTAAAATATCTATTTTTATGCATTCGCGGTGAATTCTAAGTAATTGAGATTAGACATGGGTCTACATTTTAATTAATATCTCCGCAACTAATTAAAATTTTTAAATTCTGTTTTCACTATGCATTCGGGCAGGCTTCGGAGCACCCGTATGTCAAATTTCGTACTTCTGCGTTCAATAGGGGCTGAACGTATAGATGCTCAGACAGACAGACAGACAGACAGACAGACAGAGAGACAGACATCTTCTTTTATTATTATATTATATAGAAGATGAATAAAGCTGTAAATTTCTCATTTCACATGTCCAGACTTTTTCGCTGAATGTTAGATATTGTTAAGATTTGATATGCATCTTAATCAAGACAAATTTTAGCAAACGCTGCATTTTTGAGTTTAGACGGATAATTAGTTCAAAAGGTATTAATTAAAAACACTACTTTAATTTTAAATTATTAAAAAGTAAAAAAAAAAAAAAAAAAAAAAAAAAAAAAGCGATGCCAAAAATAAAATTATTAATTAATGTAACTTTTTCTCAAATAATAATAATAATAAATAAATAAATAAAAAAAGCTTGCAAACTTTTCTTTAAAAAAATGGCTAAAATGAAGATAAGAAAAACGTGCTAAAGACATAGAACATCTTGGAATGAAACACAGTAACTACATGTGTTTTTATGGAAGAATAGTTAAAATAAGTACTGTCAACCTAAATTAAATTCTATTTTGAGCAGATTTTTATATATTATACTTAAATAAATAATGAAATATAAAAAATAAATAAATAATAATAAAAAAATCTTATTAGTATAAGGAATATATGTTATTTTTAATAAAACTAATAGAAAAGAACGAACTAAAAAAAAAAAAAAAAAAAAAAAAAAAATGCGTTTTGCTTTTTTTATGGATAAATTAGAGTGTACGAAAAATTCCGCATTGTAACTCGCTGGGCTCAAACACTTACGAGTACGTTAAATAGCGTAATACTATTGAGCTATCTTCCCTACTTTTCAAATAATATAGAAGACGCTGTCGCCATTCATTGCAAATTATCATTAGATAATCTGCCAATCCATAAAGTGAAGTGAAAATATTTTATTTTCAGAAGTCAGTCAGAAGTTGTCAGTTGTTTCTTGAGATGTAGCAGAATGTCGTGTATGATTTTTACCGCAACAGCTGCGAGCTGTTGCGGTGTCCTTTAAGAAATTGTAGCCGCCTGGTGTAACCTAGATTCCAACTATGTTCTTTTGCTGTGAACGACGTAAATATTTAATGTGATTGTCTTTTATTTTAATTAAAGTAGTAAAAAATAGGATTCCGGAGTTTTTTTCTTGAATGTAATCTCCTGGAATTTTAGAACATTTCAAAACTACTCAGAATTTTAACTAGATTCTTAATAGGACCTACCTTTCAATAATAAATATTTTAAAATGTAATCGCAGCAATATCTACTATCTATGAATATAAAAAATCACAAATATTACAAAAGTTTAAAAATAATTATTATAATACATTTCAATCTTTTCTTCAATCCATTTCTTCTACAAAATAGAAATTATAATCCTGAATGCTCTATTTACTTATTCAAGACGTTTTGACAGTTTACATGTTTAGTAATAGTCTATTTCCCTCTTCCTCTAAATTTAAAAAGAAATTTAAGATGAAAGTATTGCTATTAGAATAATACTGCTTCATCTTTATGGAAAAACTTTTTAAATAATTCTAATAACAGCTTTGTACTTCTCATTAGATAATAATTGCTTTGTTTGACAATGTTTAAAAATTTATCCGTCATCATTGTAAATGAAGATGATGCATTAAGTGTTAATGTGACTGCATTCTGAATACTTATACCAATAGTTTTATCGTGTTATATATGTCAAATATACAAGGAATACGTTATGGCGTTTTATACGTTTATATGCTATATTATTTACCTTTACATTTGTGCATAAAAAATGTGTATTTAAGCTACTTATCTTGGCAAAATATTGCTGTTATTACAACGTCTTTCCTTTCCTTTCCTTTCCTTTTCTTTTCTTTTCTTTTCTTTCTTTTTTTTTTTTTTTTTTTTTTTTTTGAGAGTAAAGTGAAATGCTTTTTTTTTTTTTTTTTACTTAAAAATAAAACTTTAGAAAACTATTGGTAAATGTCATAAATCAGATAATCTTTTAAAACTTCACTAATGAATTATTATTAACAGGAATCGTCCGCACGGTATATTTATATTTTGTAAGATTATGTAAAGGTTTCTTCTGTTTGCTGTGTGTGCTTTTATCGATAATATATTCTTTATGTATAACACCCCTGACAAGGTGTGTAATTATGCAGCATAAAGGAAGTAAAATAACTTTTTCTTTCGTATCACGTCTCCAAGAAATATTTGAAAGGATGTCATTGGGTATTTCTCGCAAGCTAACTTTACACTGATACATTTATGCTTGTTTGAAACTGATAATTTGACTGATGTTTTGCTGGCATCGTCTATTTGTCCTTTTTAGCATTCAAGATCTATACCGACTATCAAAAATCCTGCTTCTGTAAATAAATATCCTTGTTGTATAACCGTACGTGACTAAGGTTTTGATAATGTAGAGTAAATTTCCTTTTCTTAGGAAACTAAAGCTGAAAATGTAGATTTTTATTAGAAAGGATTGTAGCAAATTGATAGGTATATAAATATATTTAAAATTTTGGAAGGTTGTAATATAGGTAAAACTTTAAAATTTCATATACTTTAATAACATAATAAACACAAACGATTAAAACGAGAATTTTATTTACGCGAAACTTCCGGTGTTTTAATTCGTATATATTGTGAATATCTAGAAAAATGTTTTCCCGTTCCACTAAAATATACATGCAAGATTTTAAGGCCGGAGAAATCTATTCTAATTTAGATGTGTGTGCCTTAGAAACTGATAATATCTCTGATTTTGACAACACTAAAATTCGTAAACATAATTGTATAAATTACTATAGTAGGATTATTTTGGGCAGTTTGTTTAAGAAACTACAGAATATAACATTTGTGATGCATTTATAATTTTGTTAAATATTCAGTTGTATTGTGATGTATTAAGATATTGCCTTAGAAAACGTGTATCTTATTGCCGTACATTGAAACTGTTTATTCATACGTTTAACGTATATTGTTTCTTATTTTAAATTTTAAGTTTTTAATGAATTGCCTGTTAATTAATTGTCATCAGTTTTATTTAATTAAATAAAATTCCTAAATATTCCCGATTTTTAAGGGAAATTAGATATTTAATTATTTAATTAATCAATTAATTAATCATTATTATTAATTAATTAATAATTAATAATTTTATTTATTTATTATTTATTTATTTTTTTATTTTTTACATTTTATGAAAAAAAAATAATAATTCCAGTTTATATATATGATAAAATAAAAAAATAAAAAACAGTTTTATATTGCAGTTAAAAACTTTCATGATGAATATGAAAGACTGCAGTTAAAAATATATAGTAAAAAAATAAAAAAAATAAAATAAAATATATGCTTTAAAATATAAATAAAGAAAATTAGGAAACATTTTTAGGTAAAATCGAATAATTTTGTATTATTAGTAATTTATAATCATATTAAAATAAATTCTTATTCATATAATCTTTATAAAATTAATTACACGATTTTTGTACGGACAAATATTTAATTGTCTTTTAAAACATTAAATAATAAAATATTCTTCATTGCTTTAAGAATTTAAACATTTTATGTTTATTTAACTATGAACATGATCCTTAGCTTCAATTTACTTCGAGCTGTTTCATTTCGATAATATAGATAAACTGTGTGATTCGATAAAGTATTTTCTCATGACCAAACATAAATATTGCAACTGGCGTTATAAATTCAATGATTCTAAATAATTAAAAACACAAAATATTTTGAATTAATATCAAGAATAAAATTTCATTTTCTAAGTTAAATTTTTCTCATCACACACTTATTATATACAAATGCAAATATTTTTATTTGGTACTAAATGAACTTTTGTGACGCATACATATCGAGATGTAAAATCAAATTATATTTTTCATACTTTAAATATATTAAAAAGTACAGTACTATTCTTTACTACAGTATTGTTGTGTAAAAGTATTTATTATTTCATGAAAATATGTTGTTCTTTTATATCACAGGCATTACACGAAGAGGAAAATATCTTGTCATCGTGATGCACTAGTCAGCTTGTAAAGTTATGCTGTTTCTTTCAGCGTATTGATTTTACAGTTTTGCTGCCGCAAATGTCAAAGAAAGAACAAAAAATATGAAGATTTTTAGAACTGCTTACTGAGTGTTCAATAAAATAAGTGAATGTAAAATATTGAAGATAAGATTACTTTGCTTTATTGACGACAAATAAGTTTGGAATGACGAGCGATATTTACTTCTATAATTAAATATGTTATATAGAAAAATAATATTGTTTTGTAAACATTGTAATAAAAGTTCATCTAAAATACTTTCTAATCCAATTATAACAACAGGAATCTCACCGAAAGACAGAACGCACCGTTAATACTCACAACCCTACTAAATATTTTGTAACTTCATCCACAATTATTTTACACTACACTTTAATCCCGACTAACACCATGATTTAACCATTATTTAAACTTAAGTGAAACTTTCGAACTTCAGCCATTACAAAGAAAACTGTCGGTTAGCGCTCACAACCCAAACAGCACGCTTTATTATAAAAACAAATGTAAGGAAAACATATTTCACGAAATAAATTTGTTATTTAGAATTAGCTCTCAATAATAATATAAACTCTCAATCTGTTAACAAATACTAATATTTCGGGCACAAAATGTAAATATGTATATATATATATAATTTAAGTTTAAGAAATAATGCGTCAGATACATGAGGTTTGATTTGTTATCCCCCCCCCCCCAAAAAAAAAAAAAAAAAAGCTAAATTATTTATTATAAATTAAAAAATATATAAATTTGTTTACAAATAAAGTTTTTGTTTGTTTGTTTATGTGAAATATATTACCTTTAATTAATATAAACCAGTTAAATTATCACTTAAGAAATATGCATTATACTGTATTTTCTCAAATACATTTATAATACTAGACATCATTACTAAATATCATAATTATCTAGCAGTGCATTTCATGTAAACTATAAAGCCTGAGATATATGTTTACTTCGAAGTTTAACTTCATTTCATTTGAATACAGTTATCGTTTATCGTTGAGCGCATTGTAAATAATGTTATCAGAGCAACTTAATTATACATTGTTTAATAGTTCATTAAAATATAAATCGCGTGTGTATCAGAATGTATCAATGTGCAATAATTTGAGTAACAAAGATTCATTAGAATTAATTTAGATATTTAGTCTTTATCGTATTTACCAGTATTTAGAATTTAGGTATATTATAAGAAATAATCTGGTGCATCACTCACACGACTTTCTTTTACCCAAAATTGTAATGCTATTAATACAGATTGGGGATTAAATGGTTAGATAACGAGCACTGATGTATAGACCTATGTTATAAAAAAATGAAATTAGTCTTCGGAACAGATTTATTTAGCAAATAATTCTGTGTGAGAAGGGGCTACCATCCTTCTCAACCCCCTGTTTGATTATTCTACCAACCTCTATGTAGAATTCAAATCTGTTTTTAAATTTAAAAGAAATCGTGATTTCGGAAGATAGCGCATAGAAGTTTAAATATTGTGTTTATTTTCGCGTTAAAAGTTCTCCTTAATATATATACACTGTTGAAAATGGTGTCTTAAAAATCAGCTAAATTGTGTCAAAATAGCTCCGAAGCAGTTACTTAAATTTGAAAACGAATGTAGTCATTTTTTAGTATAGTGGCTGGCCAAACATGGGGATATTGAGATTATTGTTGATAAACCCCATTTTTGAACATGTTAATATACTCAAAAATGAGTATATGGGTTTTCAAATTTAAGTATATATTGTTTAGGATCTATTTTGAGACAATTTATCTAATTTTTAAGAAACTATTTTCTACAATGTAAGTACTTTTAAAACACATAGTCATTAAAAAAATAAACTACGCTCGAAAAAATATATTAAATTTTTACTTTTTTTAGTAGTAACGCACCCTCTATGAAACGCATTTAACTAAGGAAAAAACTATAAAATTAGTTTTGAGTGAATTTTTAATTAAAGCATAAATTAGTGAATCAAAATAGAATAACTCAAATTTAAATCGCTAGATGTATGTAGAGGAAAGGAGATTCGTGATATAATAATAAATATTATGTTTATATTATTACATCAAATTAAAATCGAAATATATATTGTTTCGGATCTATTTTGAGACATTGTATCTAATTTTTAAGAAACTATTTTCTACAGTGTAAGTACTTTTAAAAAGACACAGTCATTAAAAAAATAAACTACACTCGCAAAAACTTATTCACATATTATTTTTTTTTTAGTATTATCGCACCCTATATGAAACGCATTTAACTAAGAAAAAAAAAACTATAAAATTAGCTTTGGGTGAATTTTTAATTAAAGCATTAGTTAGTGAATCAAAAGAGAATAACTGAAATTTTAATTGCTAGATATATGTATAGGAATGGGACTTCATGATATAATAATAAAAATTATGTTTATATTATTACATCAAATTAAAATCGAAAAATAATGTTAAAGGATTGCATGTAATGGCATATTCTTCAGTGCATGGCTACATATTGCTATGCGATCAACCAGTACATAAAGTTCAATCTGAAAATCTATGATCAATGATAATTTGGAATTTGGTGTTGCTAAAATACGTCAATTTCAACTTTTTTAAAGACAGAACTGATTTTTTTTTTTTTTTTTTTTTTTATCAGCATCGTATTATATACGAAGATTTTTTAACTAAGAAAAAAATTATAAATGTATTTATGATTGAATATTTAATAGTAGCAATAGTTGAAGTATTTAAAAAGAATAAAGAATAAATAGAAATTCATGATTACTTAAAAAAAAAAAAAAAAAAAAAAAAAAAATCCTTAAATCCAGTTTGAAAAATAGTGTTAAAGTACTGTTTGCAACTGCATATTTTGCAGTATACGACTATATAATGGTAAGAAATCAATCATTACATAAACATCTGATAGAATGGAGTAGAAGGCTGATTTTTACCAACTATTGTGAAAAATACCAGAGCCGGCAATCGAACCCCGGGCCTTCCGCTTAACGCGCGGATGCTCTAAGCACTGAGCTACCCTGGCTGATAACCAGATCGGCACTTCTCACATAATTTACGTTTGCAAGGTCACCGAGTCTGCATTAAAGCAGCTATATCAAGTGAAAATTTTGAATGGGGCATACGTCCAAACGGCCACGAAATTATACTTCAGAAATTTAATTCATCAACCTGGAAAATAATATCTGATAGAATGGAGTAGAAGGCTGATTTTTACCAACTATTGTGAAAAATACCAGAGCCGTCAATCGAACCCCGGGCCTTCTGCTTAACGCGCGTATGCTCTATACGTCGTTCAAATTTGTCACTTGATATAGCTGCTTTAATGCAGACTCGGTGACCTTGCCAACGTAAATTATGTGAGAAGTGCCGAACTGGTTATCAGCCAAGGTAACGCTCGTTAAGCGGAAGGCCGGGGGTTCGATTTCCGGCTCTTGTATTTTTCACATAGTTGGTAAAAATCAGCCTTCTACTCCATTCTATCAGATATTAATTTCCAGGTTGATGAAATAAATTCCTGAATTATAATTTCGTGGCCGTTTGGAGTTATGCCACGTTCAAATTTTTCACTTGATGTAGCTGCTTTAATGCAGACTCGGTTAGCTTGCCAACGTAAATTATGTGAGAAATGTCGAGCTGGTTATCAGCCAGGGTAGCTCAGTGTTTAGATCATCCGCGCGTTAAGCGGAAGGCCCGGGGTTTGATTCTCGGCTCTGGTATTTTTCACATAGTTGGTAAAAAGCAGCCTTCTACTTCATTCTATCAGATATTAATTTCTTGGTTGATGAATTAAATTTATGAAGTACATTATTTCAATCTGGTTAAATCATAACATAGAATTTAACACTGCTAAAATAATTCGACATTTATTTTACAACAAATTTCATGTTTGTCTATCGATATATAGATTAAATTTTACAATCATCCAACTTCTTCAATTGTTCGTATACAACTTTCGCCGGAAAACGAATAAATAAATAAACATGTAATTAAATAAATGACATAATTATCTAAAACCCTGAATGTTAAGTATAGAAATAAAGAAAAATAGGCAAGTAAATTAAAATAACTAAAAAACAGACCGAAGTGTAGAAACGGTAGCAGATTTAATATTTACATATTGATTTTAGCCTTCTGTTTCTGTTTTAATATGTTGTAACACGTTTAATACAAAAGCCTACGCGTATGTTAAATAGCTTTTTAATGTTGAGTCATCCACCTTAATCTTTAAAATAAAATAGACATCGCTTTTACCATTCTTGGCACAATATCATTAGATATTTTGCTAACTGAAGTGAAAATAGTTATTTTTTTAGTAATTTTAGTAGTTGGTAAGTTATTAGCTGCGAGATGTTGCAGCGTCCTTTAAGAAGAATATGTAACCGACTAATGTAGTCTAGAATTCTATAATGATTCTTTTTTTTAACTGCGCGTGAAAACCTAAAATGGGTTTGTAAAACTGAAAATATTTTTGTACATATGGATGTCGTCTTGGGAGCTATTAAATATATAATGCATTGATCCAGGAGTATGATTTTCTTAAAGCATTGCCCTTAAATGTCCTTATTAATAGCACCCAACATAAATTTACAATAAGAGACAATCAAATTTTGTAGAAATCATTACGAACGAACTTCGTGACAGTAAAATGTGTCGTCCTGATACAGATAATTTTAAGTATAGCCTAACCAAGTTTATTATCAGCATTTCAAATCATGTTAGGAACAATTTTCTATATAATGCCGTCTCGACATTATTGTTCTTAGAAATGCGTCAGCTGACACAGCTGAAATGTTTGCGTTGGATCCTACTGAGAACATTTCTGAATGAATTTACTTGTTCGTGTCGCCCGACATGCGATGAAACTAGTGTCATCCCGATACATTCGGTAAGTGCTCTACGAAAATTTTCTGGAGATTTTAGTTGTCTACAGTGCACCGAATGCCTTCTATTCCATGTAATGCTTTAAAGAAAATCGGCCCTCTTTTGTCCGCCAAGTGT
Organism: Salticus scenicus; assembly: GCA_963930645.1. Taxonomy (NCBI): domain Eukaryota; kingdom Metazoa; phylum Arthropoda; class Arachnida; order Araneae; family Salticidae; genus Salticus; species Salticus scenicus. The sequence goes on from OZ005650.1 coordinate 197,283,913, forward strand.
TTATATCCAGTCATTGCGATTTTTACTAGATAGTTTCCCTAGTCAAAAGAACCTATAAATTGTACATTTTTATGAAAAATTAAGCTCAACGAACATCATGTTCTTCAAATTATCTATTCAAATTATAATAATGCTTGGGTTTCTTTGTTAAAAGAAAATAAATGAAAATAATTTTATAATACAAAAATAAGGATAATGGCAGACGAATTGCGAGAGTCAGAAAAAAAAGGAGGGGAGAGCGAACAATTCTATTTTTTTAAGAATACCTTCCTGATATCAGGTCGTTTCCCCCCATATCCCTCTCCCCTCCCATCACTCTCCTCTCATCCTTATACTGATTTATTTATATTTTTCATTCAATGGGCTCTTCCCAGTGTCTTCTGCTAAATTACTTGATGCAGGATTAACAAAGAATCGAATTCAGTTAAATATTGTTCTTAAGAACAAAAGTATTAATTTAATATAAAATAGAACAAAAGTAATATTGGCATTTTCAAAGAGTAGAATAGTTCTATTCGTAAGTTTTATATATTTTTAAAAATCACTTTATGTGTTTATTTATTTTCGCATGTAAGAATTGATTTTTTCAGTATTGCAGGGTGAATGTTACACTAGCTGGTCTAGTGATAAATAAATTGTTCTTGTGGAATGCTTGTGGATTAAAACTTGAAATTAATTTAAAATGTTTTCAGTTAAATTTAATCACGTAAAGGTGTTACAAAAAATTAGCTACTGGCCAAAATGGCTTTACACCGTACGGTATTGCATTGTTAATGATAAGTACCAAAAATCAGAGAGCTTAACATGTTCGCCATCAAAAATTATGACAAATATAAACTGAATGATGATTGCAAATGTATACAGCAGAAGAAAGTTGATGAATAATTATATAAAAGGGGATAAGAAATGATGATTTATGATGATGTTGGACTTAATAATCTGATCGCCGCTATGCGATATAACCGGTTCTGTTTTTTAAATACACTTATAATTTAAATATATATATTTATCGATTTTTAGTTTGTTTTGCAAGCTTGAAGTTCTTAACAGATAGTCATGAATATTATAATAATGCGCATAGTTGAATTTCTCAAGTTGAAATAAGCATTATTTTAGTATATTGAAAGAACGTTTAACACCTGAATCTCATTCCAATAGGTTTTGCATGCATTATGTTCTTGTGGCTAATGATTTGCATTATATTTAACAAATAAATAAATAATTAAAATAATAAATAAATAATTAAATATGTGTTTTTAAGTGTACTTTTTGTAATATTATATTCTTTACAATTTAGTGCGATATATATACACATATATAATCGTTTATTTTTGTGTGAGTAATATGGAAAATAATATAATACCTTCTCTATTGTTTATACAATATAATTGGAAGTGTAAGTAAATACATATATATATATATATATATATATATATATGTGTGTATATATGTATAAATAACATAAAATATTGTGTAATTCACCTTGTGAGGTAAAGGCATGTTAGCGTAATGCTACAAACGAATTTCGCACTTTACGAGTAAAACATGAATGTGAAGAATTTAGGATTCAGTCGACTAATGGAGTTAGTTTTAAGATGAACGAAATTGTCATATGCTAATAGCTTGGAAAATGAGATACATAAAAGGCGATGTATTTCATAGTTGGGAGTTAGTTGGAAGGGAGTTAGTATAAGGTTAGTTGGAAGTAAGTGAGTAGAAAGTTAGTTGTTAGCGGCTATAGCAGGAGATAGTAAATTGAGTAGATAGTGGTGTAAGGGAATCCTCCCGCTATCGAAAGATTACTGAGCCGTGAGGGTTGATGAAGTTAAACGAAGTAGTTGAAATTAATGGTGGTTAATTATGTAAAGTTAAAAGTAATTATGAAGGCTGTCCTTTACGTTTATAGAGATATTAAATGAAATGATAGTCCAACGCCCACCTTCTCTTTAAGCTCGTAATAAAGCTCATTTATTTTATAAATCTGACTCTGTCATTACTTCATAATACAATTCAAGTCTCGTGCTTACTTCATAAATTTAATTAAGTAATTAAGTTTCAGCTTCAATCAAAAGTTAAATGAATCATGGCCCACTTTCGTTCGTCACAGTGGCGCCCAAATTCGCTCGAATCTCGCCCCGAGCTAGTGATTTCTGATGGCACGACCAGTGTGCTTCAATTTTTTGATGAACTTGAATATTTTTTCAATTTTTATAAAATCGATGTTGCAGAAAAATATGCTTGGTTAGCATAGTCCTTAAGAGGAGAACCGAAACATGGGCATAAGTTAATCGCCTGCCATTCACTTGGCCCAAATCCAACCTATGAGGATTTAAAAAGTCGGGTCATCAACCTCTTTGCCACTACGTATGATAGATTACGATTGGAACATGACCGTTCCATCCCACCTCACGAACGTCAGTGGGAAGCGGTAATAAAGGCAGTGGAAACACCACAACAAGTTATTGAGTCACAGAAAGCAAGCTCGAGTACATTAAATCAACCTAAAACTGACTGTAAAAATGTTAATTCTTGTGACAAAAGTCAAACGCGAGTTGAAACAAACGAGCAAACTTCGCCTTTAACCAGCACTACAGACAAATTCAAGTCTGTTATTCAGCCTTTGCATACGGATAAAAAATCCGAGAATTTATCTAATATTGCGACGGAGGTTGTAAAAGAAAATCCAATTAAAATTACTGTGGCTGCTAAAACTGTTAAACGGAGCGAAAGTGTCAGACCATTAAATGATGCGGCTAATTTTTGTAACCCACCTTTAGATAACAGTTTTAAATCTATACAGCCGACAGAGTCAATTGTTTCTAATGAGAAATTGCACGCAAATGGTCAAAATGAGCCGCCGACTAAACTAAAAGAAAATGAGGTTATTTTAAAGAAGGTAATTTCAAAAGTTCATTTAACTTTTTGTGAAGTCTCTAGACCATCTAGCAGCTCTGCATTCGAAAGCATGGAGCGAACGCAGTATTCTGTTGCAATTATGAACAGTGACAAGGTGACGGGCTCGAAACCCCTCACCACAAGGACCAGATTCAGAGTTCTCAACCTCCTCCGAATAGTGAAAAGGTTCCGAGGGCGAAACCCCCTCCGGAGAGTAACCAGCCGCCAGGTTCGAACCCCCCTCAGGACAGCAACCTTGCAATGTCTGACTTAAATCTGCAAGCCACCAACGCTGCAACTCCACTGACCAGTCTGACCCGCATCTCTAATTTTGCTGATATCAAGGATGCCAGGACAATCTGTCAGGTCGTATCGTTCATTATTTTATTTTTTCTCAAGTATTGGTCTATCAGAGCAGTTATGAAATCTACGACATGTAGTAAACCCATTTGGACTTTCAACCATTATCTGAAAGGGATGAACTTTCTAAAATATCAAAAGTCAAAATTTAAACTTTTAGCATGAACTTTCAAACTCCCGAAATTTCATGTATTTTTTACATGTCATAATTTTTTTTTCTGTTATATAATATATTGATGTATGTACTTTAATGGTTTCTGTTTTTTAGCCATCACCAGCAGTGAGTTGTCAGAAAATTTTCTTTGTATAAACATTTTTCTCTATAGTTTTGTAAATGATCTATATGTATGTACGTTATTTTTTTTATCCTCAACCATCAACGGCAGTTTTTGATAAAAACCTTTTTCCAACATTTGTGTATATATATATTCCTTATCTATATTTCTCTCAATGTCTTATAAATTGTATAAAATGAAATTTGATAAATTGTATAAAATGAATATTTCTTGTTGTAAACTTTTGTATGCTAAACTAAAAGTTTAATGTATGTATACATTAATATGGGGTTAAAAGAATTTTTTAAGCTATTTTGCATGCAAATTCGCGTTTAACGACTAACCTTAATAAACTAACAATCTAGTTTTTTCCGTATGCAAATAGCTAAGTGGAAAATATTGCTTATCTATAAAATTAATGTCATTCATCTATATACAAGCTGTAGTTCACGTCTTTTTTTATTTATACTGTAAAAAGAGTTTTTGTATTGTATAAGTACTCTGATGATTCAAACCCGAAGTACAGACGTTAAATCTGAAAACCCAGGCTGATTCCTTTAATTGTTACTTTTGAAATAAGTTCTTGGAAGCGTGCTAGCAGTGGATTGGCCCTTTCAAGATAAATCTAATAGAAAACTGGAAATCCTTTTTTTTTGATGAACACCTGAAATAAAGACTTTCTTTTTTTTTGCTATCATTTTGCATTTGAATAATTAATGATCGCATTTTCTGTTTAAGCGATCCTTTTTGTACTATTTTTTTTTTTTTAATTCATAAAATTTTTCCTTTCCATTTGTTTTAAGGAATGTTGACCTGTCATCCCCGCTGTATATCGTTGGACTATATATCTTTAACTAACTAATTATGAGTACAAAGGGTTTTCCGGTATAAATCTACTTAGTCTGAGCATTAAAAAAATTTTCTTATTCTTCTAAGTGTCTGGTTTTTCAGCCCGGTACTCTTAATTTTTTTCCCTTATTAGATTTTTTAAAAAAGCAAATAGTTAATGTTGGGCAGTTTAATTAAATTTAAGTTTCCCCCCTCTTTTTTTTCTCTAAAGTATTATGTAGCTTAATTTTAAACAGTAAGTCACTGCAACTAATTTTTATTTGCATAGTAATACGTTAAAATTTTCACGGGTAAAAACCCGTTGTGGATTTTTACATGACATTTTTTTCTTTTGAGGAGGAACTGTGAGGTAAAGGCATGTTAGCGTAATGCTACAAACGAATTTCGCACTTTACGAGTAAAACATGAATATGAAGAATTTAGGATTCAGTCGACTAATGGAGTTAGTTCTAAGAATGAACGAAATTGTCATATGCTAATAGCTTGGAAAATGAGATACATAAAAGGCGATGTATTTCATAGTTGGGAGTTAGTTGGAGGGGAGTTAGTATAAGGTTAGTTGGAAGTAAGTGAGTAGAAAGTTAGTTGTTCGCGGCTATAGCAGGAGATAGTAAGTCGAGTAGATAGTTGTGTAAGGGAATCCTCCCGCTATCGAATGATTACTGAGCCGTGAGGGTTGATGAAGTTAAACGAAGTAGTTGAAATTAATGGTGGTTAATTATGTAAAGTTAAAAGTAATTATGAAGGCTGCCCTTTTAAGTTTATAGAGATATTAAATGAAATGATAGTCCAACGCCCACCTTCTCTTTAAGCTCGTAATAAAGCTCATTTATTTTAAAAATCTGACACTGTCATTACTTCATAATACAATTCAAGTCTCGTGCTTACTTCATAAATTTAATTAAGTAATTAAGTTTCAGCTTCAATCAAATGTTAAATGAGCATGGCGATGACATTTCGTTCGTCACAACCTTTATGAAATTAAATATATTAGATGCAATTTCATACAGACGTGTGAGATATACGAAAAGGGCAATATATTCATTTTCTTATAAATCATAGGAAAGGAAGAACTATATAAAATTTGCGTTTTTCGTTTTATTATGTGTAAATTCCGTTGTATAAAAAATTAGTATCTCAAATCTATCAATGATTGAACTAGGTTCTTAGTTGGATATATCTTTCTGCATTACTTTATTTAAGAAATAATTGATGTAACATTTATTTTTATACATAAAAAATGACTATTCCTATAAAACATTTATGGGCCATGTTTCAAAGTTAAGCGTTTTTTTTTTTTTTTTTTTTTTTTTTTTTTCTGAAGAACAGCAGTTACGGCCTTTTAAGCTTTATTTATTATTTATCATAGCTACCGCTTAAAACAAATTTGATGGTATCCATGTTCACCAAGGGTCTCTTTCTCTTCTTTTATTTTAAAACTTCTTTTATTTTTCGTCTTTCTAAAACGTTTTTATTTATTTATTTATTTTAATGATAGCTCTACTAACAGTTTTATTCCCAGATAATGATTGCTTTGTTTTCACAATGTATAAAAACTTATCCGTCGTCATTTCAACGATTCTATTATGCTAAATGCTACCTTAGCAGCAGCATCTATACTAATACCGATATCCATAAGTCACAGAGAAAACAAAGAATATTTTATTCAAGAAGTACTGAATATTGTTCTATGTAGTTTTCACTGAAATGTATAGATGAGCATGCTGTTCTTACACACATACTTAAGAAAAAATATTAGTTACATTTTTAATGAACGTTTCGCACTCTTTTTGCAATACCCTGTCACATTTTTAATAGATGCGTCTGATCGAATAACGGTATATTGCGAATACTGAAGCTCATTTTCAGAAGAATCTCCAATGCGAAATATCTGATGGATATTCTAATGAATGATAGCCGTCACATTGAGCATCTCTTCTCCTAATTACGTTCTTGAATGTTCTGCGCTATTGTAAAAATAAATATAATAATAATTATTTATTTAAGTACCACTTGATGGAAAATATTTAAACTGATTTGGTAATAAATTTTTTGTTATCTGAAAAAAAAAAAAAAAAAAAAAAAAAAACCTCATTTCTTTCTATGCATTTCACTGAAAACCGCCTAGTGCTACTGTCTATATTATTTGAGTATTTTTTTTCCTAAAACTTGTGGATGTCTCTGTATTTATATTGTTGTATACATTCAAAATTACGAGGAATGGGTTTTTCTTTTTACAGGGTGTTTTCTACTTTTCTATGATACATTATTTTTTTTATATTTGTAGATAAAAATGTTTATTTCTATTACTTATTCTGGCAAAATATATTATTAGAACGCACTTTTTTTTTCGTTGAGTAAGGTGTAATACATTTATTTTACTAAAAAGAAACTTTAAAAAACTATTGATAAATGTCACAAAGAAAAAAAAAATAATATTTTTTATTGAAAAATATTTTTAACTGGAAACTCTGGTATATTATGTTTCTATTTCCTTTGATTATGTGAAGGTCTGTCATATTTTCTGTGAAAGAGCGTGTACTTATTTTTTATTCCTCAAAAAAAAAAAAAAAAATTATATATATAGGTGCATATATATTTATAACACCCATAACGGGGTACATAATTATACAGCATACAGGAAATAGTATCGCATTTTCTTTCGAATCACGTATACAAGAAATGTATGAAAGGATGTCATTAAGTATTTTTCGCAAAATGACTTTACAACTATGCACCTATATTGGATTGAAGACTGACAATTTTACTTATGCTTTGGTGTCATCTGCATTTTTTTTTCTTTTTCAGCATTCACGATCTCTCCCGACTACCAAAATAAATGAAATAAATAAATAAATACAATAAAAATCCTGTAAATAAAAAACTTTGCTAAAACTCCGTATGTGACTTAGTTTTTGATAATCTAATTTTTTTTTTTTTTTTTTTTTTTTCTTAGAAAACTAAAGCATAAAATGTACTTTTTTCATATTAGAAATGTAGCGATTCTTATTGTTGTAACCTAAATGTTGTTTCCAGAACAATTGTCTATATATATATATATATATATATATATATATTTTTTTTTAAGATTTTATTTTAAAAAAAAGATGAAGTATATATATATATATACCTATATATATTAAGAAGTTAAAATATTATGGCTAACTATAATCTAACAATACAATTAAAAATTTACATGAAGAATGTCCAAGAACACAGCATTATTGTACTTAACAAAATATGTTTTCTTATTTTAAATTCAACCTATAAAGTAAACAATATGAGAAGTTTTTAAAATATAATACAAAAATATTCTTGCATATCAAATAATAATTCTCTATTATTAGAAATGCATACATATATTAAAATCATATTTAAAAAATCTTTATATTATTTATTATGTACACTTTGTACGGACAAACTATTAACTGTGATTTAAAACGTTTTGACTTTAATAACTACATTTTAAACTCTCTGCTATTTGCAGGGTATCGTTTGTTTAATTATTAATATGGCTCTTCACTTTAGTTTACTTTAGCTATTCCATATCCAAAAATGTGATAAACTGTAGGTTTCGATAAAATATTTTTGCAAAACGAAATTTAAACTTTGGAATAACTATTATAAATTCAATCAGTTTAAATAATAAAAAAGCTAATGATATTTTGAATTAACATCAAAAAATAAATAAACATTCACATTAACCTTTTTTTTTTTTTTTTTTTTTTTTTTTTTTTGTCAGAATATATATATATATATATATTTACAACAAATATGATTATCTTCCACCTATTGATTAGTATTTTTTTCCTACTCCAAATACAAAAAGAAAAAACAGGAATGACGAAAATTTTTAGAATACAGCAGTTTATAAGATGCTTAAGTTATTAAAGAACTTTCAACATACTAAGTTAACCCTTAAATGCCTAACTATATTTTTAGATCAATATAAAAATGTTTTATTCTTACCTCTATTAAATAAATCACGAGAAAAATGTGTTAAAAAATCATACTTTATTTTAAATGTCGATTGCAGCTGAAAAGCAATTTGTTGTCATTCGGGAAACATGAGGTATATGAGTTTCAATATTATTCTAATAATACTTTAGAAGACAAAATTTGGTATTTTGTAATATACGACATTTAAGGGTTAAACAAGTGAATGGAAACGTTTTGAGTGAAATCTTTATAGAATATTAACGACAGTTATGTTTGGAATTACTGAATTGTTTTTTTACACACACACACACACACACACACACACACACACACACACACACACACACATATATATATATATATATAAATAGATGAATTAAAAAAAATCTCTTTTAATACCCGTCATAACAAAACTTCACTTAAATTACTTTTCGATCTGATTACAACGCTAAAAATATAACAGATAGCCAAAGTTCCTTTTAAACTCGCAAATCGACTGTTTTTTTTTTTAATCCATTCACAACTATATCCCCCCCTCAAAGTTATTTCCAACTAATAATCCATACCTGCAACTAAAAAAAAAAAAAAAAAAAAGTGAATACCAAAAATTACGCGCTTTATAATGAGATGGTTTGTAGATATGCGAATACATTGCTTTAACCCTTTCAGTCGTAGAGTTCCCGCTGATCGAACGCCTAATTTTAATTCTCAAGTGCAAAAACACATCCCGGAAATATTTTAGCAAAAATTTACATTTATAACGTAGCAGAAAAGGCCTTTTTTTTTAAACCTGAAAATTGAAAATTTCTTTTATTTTAATTTTGTTTGTAAATTCCGGTGGCAGTGTAATTTAAATGATCCGAATTGCCCTGCACCACAAAGAGATAACCAATAAAACTAATCAAAATAACTTAACTTTGGGAAAAAATACAACTTATGGCGTTCCTACGAAAATCTTGTGTAGGTGATCATATACTTATACATATCACTGTATATAGTTATCAAACAACTTTTTGTTAGGCATGGACATTCGAAATTTTTTATAACTATGTATAAATTCAAAAATTATACACTTTCCTTAAAAATTTGTTTTTTGTTTCTATATTATTGTGATTGTATTTATGCTGTATGTTTTGTTCAAAAAATAATTTTTAATAAGACCTCTAATATGATATTTATATTATATATATATATATTATATATAAGAAATTTGAAAATATTAAAAAACAAGCAAATACAAAGTTAAAAATGTCAAGTACAAAATATACAAAATCATTCCTCATACGTTTTTGAGAAAATGCAATACTTTTTTTTTTTTTTTTTTTTTTTTTTTTTACGCGATGTTAGTCTAAAACATAAAAAAAAAAAAAAAAAAAAGAGAGATAATATTTTTCTGAAGAAATACGCAGCCTGATCTGTTTAGCAAATATTATAATTATCTAGTAATGGATTCAAGTAAAGGACAAAGTTATAGGACAAAGATATATGATTTACATATATACTCGAAGTTTAATTTCATTTAATTTGAATACAGTTACCGTTTCTCGCTGAATGCATTGTAGCTATTGATACCAGAACAGCTTAATTAAATATTATTTAACAGTTTATTAAACCATGTTTTCATTATTATCAAAATTTATGTTTAACAATATGCACTATTACTGTGAGAAACAAACATACGTTTGCCATAAGTTAGAAATTTATTATTGATCTTGTTTAGTAGTACTAATGTTAAATAATATTATAATGACAATACTTTAAAACGTAAAACTTGAGAATATATATATATATATATATATATATATATATATATATATATATATATTCTAAAAACGGTGACAGCTGCATTAAAAAAAATGGTGAATAAAGTATATTTAAAAACCGTATTTATAACGGATATTATTATTTTACATTTGCTTGGTAGAAAAACCTTTAGGATATTTTAATATATTCTTTGTTTACATCACTTTATTTAGTATAAATACAATACTGGTTTTGAAAGATTGTGCATGGAAAAAAATATCTTGATGAAAAGTTCTCCTAATTATATATAAATGAATTTAAAAAAGAATTGTCATTTAAAATGATACAATATATTACCAAAATGTAATCCAATATTTTACCGTTTGGTAAAGCATCGTTATTGAAAAGCATTTTTAACTAAGAAAGAAATATATATATATATGAAATTAGCTGTGCTTGAAATTTTTATCGAAGCATTGGTTATAGAATTTACAAAAAAAAAAAAAAAAAAAAAAACTCAAATTTAGCATTTAAAATACATGCAAAAAATAATACAAAATGATGCTCATGATTCATTAATCCCATACAGCACGGAATGTTTCAGTTATATTGAAAACAGCTTACAATCTTTCAAAAACGTAACACATTTAAGTATGCTCTCTGATACCTTTCTGAAACATTCGCCCTTTTTGATTTTCTATCTGTTAAGTGATTGCAACGTTTCTGTTACGTAACTGATTTTTTGTTACGATCGCGGATATTTCTACGTTTTTGAAACTAATCAGAAAGCAATCTGAACGTTTTTAAACGTTTATGAAATGTTTATAATGTTTCAATGTTACATGATTGTTACGTTTCTGGAACATTTTGTGTTGTTAGAGAAATTACTTTCATGATATTTTATTAAATTTACACAAGAAGGAATGTTAGAATGTAATTTGTAAGAAGTCAATCAATACATAAATGTCTATCTGAGAATCTTATTCAGTGATACCTTAGAATTTAATGTAACCATATTAATTTGACATTTTTTCCCCTTTTAGACTAGCGTTTTAGGCGTTTGACCGCCCCAGTTATCTCCACACTTCCAGAAAGTTTCTATCTACGTTATTTGAACACCCTATTGTACGTGGTAAATAATTTCTTTTTCATGACCATTGTAAAATTCAATAAACATACCTTCTCCCGTTCTAATAATATAAAATTATTTGTCATCGTCTAAACACTATTCTGACGTTTAAATAAAACATGGGTTGTTATTAACTACCATAATAGTTATACTCACTACACGATTACCGAAATATTTATATCTATAAATATAAGAAACAGTATCTGGCTGGATATCTGTAGATCTTTGTTTGCTTGTACATCTATGTGTTTAGACTACGAGGAACGTGAAAAAATTATTATTTTTTTCTTTTAGTTGCCGTGGTATTAATTAAAATGTCAACGTATGTCAATTAATAAACTAGTCAATTCTGAGTATAAAAGGGTTTTAAAGACGATTATACGAATAAATAAATTAAAAATATTTATATATTTTTTTTATCTGAAACAAGGGGATCAAATCTTTTATCTATGTAAAAATTTGAATTTCCCTACCAATTAAAGTATGAAATTTTAATAAAAAAACACTTCATTTCAGTTAAGGAAGACGATATGGTTCAACATTTTTTGGGGGAAGACAAAGGGAATGTTTTTATTTTATTAAGAAACGCATGACACATATCTGGGCAAATATTGTAATCGTTTAACTTTTTCAAAAATTAGCCGATTTAGACAAAAAAAAAAAAAAAAAAAAAAAAAAAAAAAAAAAGAAAGAAAGAAAGAAAGAAATTGGCAGATCACATAGAATATATGTACAGTTCAATTTTCATGAAAATGGTTTGAAAATAAAATTGATTACAATTTTATTAAGAATTTAAATTTACTTTGACTTCATGGTTACGAATTTAAATCGATTATTTTGATTTCCTAATATGTATATTACGATTTTTTAGTCAATTCGACACTTATCCTAGTTAACATTATCCTAGGAAGCTGATATTTTGCTAAAAGTATTTAGGGTAAAATAGAAAAAAAAAAAAAACAAATACAATACGTGCGTATGGGATTAAAAAAATTTCTCTTTTAAGAAACACCTTTATATATATATATATATATATACATATATACAGGTTGTCCAAGAATTATCTTTACAACTTTGAAATTTAATAACTTTTGAAATAAAAAGGATATTCACATTCTGTGTTCTGCAGTTATTAGTGCAACTCATAAAGTTTTGTTCTGTTTAGGTTAGCCAGTTGTAACTGAGCATGTGGACCCCACAGGAGAAAGCACAATGTGTGGCATGGTTCATTGAGAGCATATCGGACACACAAGTTCAACGCAATTGCAGGACCAAATTTGGCAAGACGCCACCATCGAGACACACCATCCGCGCATGGCACACCAGCTTCATGACCACAGGCTCAGTGTTACATAAGAACTGATTTTTTGGGACTGCGCTGGAATGCTTCGCGAACCCGCTCAAAAGTTTCATCACTTGTGTTGGGTCGTCCTGCTTCTTTCACTGAGCCTGTGGTCACTGAGCCTGTGAGCCACACTGAGCCTGTGGTCATGAAGTTGGTGTGCCATGCACGGATGGTAGGTCTGCATGGTAGCGCCTTGCCAAATTTGGTCCTGCAATTGAGTTGAAATTGTGTGCCCGATTTGCTCTCAATGAACCATGCCACACATTGCGCTTTCTCCTGTGGGGTTCACATGCTCAGTTACAAATGGCTAAGCTAAACAGAAAAAAACTTTATGAGTTGCACTAATAACTGCAGAACACAGAATGTGAATATCTTTTTTATTTCAAAAGTTATTAAATTTCAAAGTTGTAAAGATAATTCTTGGATATATATTGAAAATTCTATTGGTTAATTATTATGAAAAATGATTCTCCTATATTCTTAATTATTTAATCTGAATTTGTTTTACTTCTCTTTTATTTATTTTATTTTTCCTTTGTTTCATGGGGTTTTCAGATCTTATATTAAATATATATATATATATATATAGGCAGTGGCGGCTCGTGAAAACTTTACCAGGAAGGGCCCGGTCCATTGCACATGTGAAATATATTCATAATTCAAACACAAAAACAATAAGTTATTTTATGGGGAAATTTATCTTTTTTTTTTTTTCCTTTACTTTTGTGCATAACAACTCAATCTCTTAAGTATAAACGAAAACATTATATATTTAATATATATGTTTCTTGTACGTTTGTTTTTAAAAGCACAGCCAAAATATAAGAAATTAAATTAAAATTAGAAATTTCATAAAGGGTACTTTAAAAATGTATACACATTTTTAAAATGTCGAATTTTTAAATTAAAGTGTTTGTGATTTTACTTTTTCATATTCTAGCTAATTTAAAAACAATGATGTAGGCCAAATGTATATAAAATTTAAAACCTTTAGGTGATTTTGTAATTTATATCAAAATTAAAAATTAATCCTGTACAGAAAATTTAGTATAAAATTTTATATTTCTTCAACAATACAGAATTATATAACTGTCCCAATAAAAAATTAATGCCTGATATTTTATTTCTTTGCAGTTTTTTTGCATAATGTCGAGTTAAAAATACGCAAACAAAGACACTTTAAAAATCCATCGCTATATTAAAAAAAAAAAAAAAAAAAGTGTGTACGTATATAAATATATATATTTAAAAAGGATTGATTAATCCCTTAATAATAATTTAGAAATATATTTTTTTAAATAACCAATATTAATTTATGTAAATGCGATTATTATTATTAAAAAAAACTTTATTCAAATAGTATTTGACTGAAAAAACAATAATTATAAAAAATATTACCCTAAATCGCACGAAAAAAAATTAATATATAAAAAAATGATTTACAAATTTAGGCAGCCAAAACTGTTCAAGTATTTAAATCTGATTATTATTTATACAAAAATAAATATTCTGCTCACCGAGTGTTTTGTCGAGAAAACCTTGCAATTATTTTCTCATTAAATTCTGGAATTGTGAAAATAAAGTCTTTGTGGATTGCGAGAACCGCAAGTGCATTTAAACATACATGTCCCATAGAAATTCTCAAAAATTATTTAATCCTTTTGTCAATAAATTTTCAACAGAATTCCTTTCTATCGTAAAAGAAATGCGGACAGGACAAGCTAACTTTATGTCCGAGAAAAATAAGAGGAAATTCGATGCGCGTTTTTAACTTGATAGATACATTTTTACAGGCGTTAGAATTAAAAAAAAAATGAAAGAAAGAAAGAATGATATATTACTTAATTTTTAATAGAGAAAAAAATTCAAGCGGGACCAGGCCCATTTGCCTTCAATGACGAACGGACACTGTATATAGGAGAATATCTCTGGCTGCGCGCATGGTTTTGATTTTGGCTTATAACTTTAGATAGAGCAGATAATGCAAACATATGAATACCAAAGTGAAGCTTGTGTCCTTAGCTAACGTTTGATGGAGTAATTGTGTTGATTCCGTGAACTAGAAAAAAAAAAAGAAATGTTATCACCAATTTTGTAAAGTGTAATCTCCCCCCCCCATCAAAAAAAAAAAAAAAAAAAAAAAAATGTGTCCCTAGTTGTGCGCACACCTGAAAAAACCACTAACAATTGAAAAATAATAATAATAATAATAATAATAATAATAAACATCATAAATACAGAAAATAGCAAAATTTATTTGTTTTGTAACGATTAAGTGGCCAAAATAACAACATAAAATGGCGTTTTAAAAATTTTATTCGTCATCTTCGTCCTGGCTAACAATGCCTAAAAATGCATTAATAAAATATGTTATTGTTACATAAACGACCACATTTGACAATTTTTAAGCCAAACACATTCTTTAAATAAAAAGCAAGGGTCCTCACAACCAGGAAATGCAGTCATTTTTATAATTACAGAAAAAAAAAACAATTTTCGGTCTCTATATTGGCAATATTCGATGCTTCATCACACAATTAAATGAATATACTGCATGAATATACATTGCACGCACATTTTTTGTTTAATTCACTTCAATTTATCGCACACTGAAATATTCACAAATTACTTTTGTGTTGCTTTTTTTTTTTTTTTTTTTTTTTTTTTCGGTGCTTGCACTTATTAAGAAAATACTTCTATTCACTTCTGTGTTATCACAAAAACTGCGAACTGTCAAAATATAAGTTTCGCAGTAATCAAATCCATTATATTTGCTGTCTGTTAAGAAATATAATGGTGTGCCTATAACCAGAGAGTACACATAACAGGAGACATCCACCTATATATAGATACACACCTCTGCTCGAAAGCTTAGTAAGATTTGCCAACAATACTTTTTTTTTTTCCTAATTCAAAATTTTATCTCTCTATGAAATTCTTTTAAACATTAGGCATTCAATGAACTGGGTCTTCTTCATGTTTTTCAATGAAGATTGGTTTAAGATAACATTTAGGGGGCCGGTAATACATTGAGCAAAATTAATAATATTTGTGATCACCGTGTATCGTTAAGGGAACGAAATTGTATGTAACTTTAGAATATGTTAATATTGACCCCGTTCAATTTGTGGATGAATTTGTGTAACGATAGTATATGAAATAACGGAGATATAAGAATTTATTTTAAAACTCAAAAAAAAAAAAAAAAAAAAGTGTTTTTTACTTATAATGCACAAAGTTTTTAATGAAAATTATTCCCAATTTTAAATAATTTGACAAAACGCTTTTAAATTAATATACTGCTATCGGAATACAAATATCTTAAATATCTCATGAAATATGAGCATTTTATAAGGAAAAGTTTCACTGCGCATGTGTGAAAAATTTAAATATATATACATATATACATATATATTGCATAGATTGAAAGATATATTGCGCAACTTTATCAAAAGTGCATTTGAATAGTGAAAAAATTAAGCAAATCGTATGAAAAAGACCGAAGAAGATTCTAGATATTTTCCAAAAGTTGAAATTCCTTAAGGGGTTTTTCACATGCCGCGTAATTAAATTAAAGATCCAATTGATTTAACCACTTAATGAATGTTCTTTTATTTGTGAAAAACCCCGTATAATCTCACAAATCGTAGTAAATAAACAAAAATATGGTAGAGTTACAAGTTTTTTTATGTTAGAGTTACAAGCAAGTTCTTTTTATGAATATAAAGAACTTTTTTTTTCACAGTGTATATAATTGTGCTACGTTCGTTATTATTATTATTATACATATTCCTTTAAAATCAACATAAATTGTTTTACGGAATTTTTAATTTAAAAATACTACTTGTGTGTTTTCCCCGTCAGAATGTTTTTGAAACGTTATATAAATTGACTTTTACTTCGGTTATTTGGAAAGTAAACTAATGAGCTGTCTTTCTGAGTAGAATAAAACCTTTTTACTTCTAGAAAGTAAAATCTTGTTTTACCAGTAACAAGTGTTCTTTAAAAATGTATTTTCTGATTTCTCAAACTTACAAATTCGACAGAAAACATACGGAAAACATGTTGTTATGGAAATACATACCTCTTTCAGGTAGATCGAAGATTTCTAAAAAGAAGTAACATATTTTTCAAAACTAAATTTTTGACATTTTAAATATATATTCAGATATGTATAGAATTATATGGAGATATATATGTACACGGTGGTCATAATTAAACTTGTCCTATTCAGCGCTCACTGAAACTGTTACTAAAATGCAGTTTAAGGGGAAAAAATGTATATGGGCAATTCAAAAGATACGTTCAATGATTCTGCTAAAAAAGTAAAATTAAATTACATACATTAAATTTAATTATAAATAAATTTAAAACAGTTCCGCTAGGGTACGCATTACAATCAAAATTCTTGAAATGGTATTGAATAATTAACTGCGGTTTATTTTAACATTTTCAAACTTTACGACATTTAAAACTGTTATCCTTATATTTTGCAAAGTTTTTTAAGACAAATATTTACAGATAACAGAGTGATTAGCAATTTATTTTAAACGCCTTGGCCGTCCCATTCTCTCGATACGATTTGTGTGTCATGTGGTTATGGGGCAATTTAAAGAGTTTGGTTTATCATGGAAATGTTGTAAATTTGGCTGACGTGAAAGATCGCATGAAGTTTCATGAGCGATAGATCACTGGGGATCAGATGCGGTCAGCTGTTGAACACATTCTTCATCGGCTGCAGATTTTACAACTTCATGATAGAGCCCTCATTAAACAATATGCTTTACACCGCTAAACAATCTCTAAAAAAGAAAATAAAAAATCCTCTTATAATGAATATAGGTGTTTGTATTGAAATTTGTTGCTTGTTTTATTTTGATGAACGGTCCCCTTAGCGATTTTTTTTAATTTAATTTTTCATTAATTCATTTTTGCTGAATCTTTGAGCACATCATTTGAATTGTTAATAAACAAATTTTCGACTCAATACACATTTTAGTTACAGGTTCAGAAAGCGCTGAAAAGCAAATTTTAAATACGTCTTTCCTGTATACGTTCTGTAGGTGGTGGTGTGGGGGGGGGGGAAGTAATCGAATTATAAGTATGTTGGTAAGAACACATCCGGTTTAAATTGTAAGATACATACTGACAACGATTGTGTTTCATATAGTGAATATGTGTTCAATATAATGAATCAATTTATTTAGAGGTCAGTGTTAAGGAATCAGTCCTATATGTAATGTGTATTATTGTGTGTTCTTAAATATATACTTCTACTGTTTGTTGAAAATAACAAGGCTAATTTTCCGCTTCGAATTTTTAATAAAAAGTGTTATATACATGAATACTCTTCTTTTTGTAATCGATGAGTTCTTTTACTTCCATTACACATAAATGAATATTAATTATTAGTCAATAGATATTACTTTTTATTATGTATCGACACCATGGCTACCAATCGTTCTAATTTTTTAATGCTGACATTTTTTTATAAAAATTTTTTGTAAGACTTAGTAACATTTTTCTGTAATTAAATAAGTTAAAAATCTTTATAAAAAATACCGGTATCCATAAAGCAAAACAGATGGCATCTACGCTACATAATTTTAAATATTCAGTTAGCAATGTCATTTTTCTGTTAGTGTGATTTCAGAAAATAAATTGCTCTTTTTACTTTGCAAACGAGCAATGATCGAAATAGAATTAAGCTTTTCATATACTTATATTTTAATTTTTTACTGTATTTATACATAAACATTTATTGGTGGCGTAAATAATACTTTTTGTTCAAAAATTATTTTTGACAAAAAATACTGTTCTCAATTTAAAAATATTAGGTCGTTGCAAAAGTTCGTGCGGACGCGGATAATTTTATTGCCTCCAAAGACGAGAGCTTCTATCGCCATGGTATACATTTGTTACCCGAAAAATGGGCAACGTTTGTAGAAAGCAATGGAGAGTATTTTGATTAAAAATTATCATTTGATTTGATTTATTTTTATGAAATGAAGCAATAAAATACCGCACGAATTTATGCAAAGACCTAATACATTTTGCTTTTTTTTTTCCACATAAAAATGATAATTCGATTAAAGCTTCATCATAAGCGGTATACAAAAATCAGAATGACTGGCACTGGCAGCTCTGCTACATTATTCTAAATATTTACTAAGTAATAACATTTTTATACAAGTACGATTTTGGTAGACAAATCAATCTTTTTACTTTGCAAACTATTTTTACAATGATCAAGAGTTCTACTCTTGATCACGCCTTTCAGGTACACATATTGCAACTTTGTAGATGTTATTATCTATGAAAAATGTAGTAATATAGTTAAAACCTCATTTCCTAAAACGATTTTTGATAACTAATGCCGTTCTCAAGTTTAAAATACTTCTTTTTCAACGTTAAAATGGTAATGTCATTGAAGTTTTATCAATATCAAATTTCACGTCTATGCACTTAGAACATACGTTTATAAAATGCTAATGCTTATATAACGCAATAATCATATCCAGTAGTATGCTTTTCTTCCGAATCTCTAAATCTAAATTAAATATTTCTAACTGGCTAAGAATTCATTTTAAATCTATAATGCTCCATTGAAACACGGAATGGTTAAAAGGATTTTCACGTTCAAATTTATGGAGATGAAATTTTCGTTAATTAAACTTTCATCTTATGTTAAAAAACGCGTTGCAAAGGATACTGTAAAACATTAATCAAAAGTTATTTAATTAAAAAAAATTATGTTTTGACTTAAATTATATTTATGTTTTTTTTTATTTACAATAGCCATTAAAAAATATAAAAGAATGTATAAAAACATTGAAACAACAGACATTTTTATAACATATATGATACATTAATTATTTTTGTACGCAGTGTCCATACAAATTTAAACATTGTTCATACTGTATGACAGGCTTTTCATAGCCTTCCACATACTCAGTTAAAGTATTAAATCATGCATACATATATGAAATAGATATAATAAGAAAAAACATACCTAAGACTTTTATTTTGACTTGCACCAAAGTGAAGGATAACTAAGAAAAAATTACTTTTAAGCATTTCCCTCCATTATCCATTCTTCCTCCAACTGTCGAACAAGGCTCCGATTCTGCCCCGTATTTCAAGCCCGATGAAGAGCAGATCCAATTGAGCTACTTATGTAAAAACTCCAAACAAATATTGCGTAAATTCAAATATTTGTACGCGATAGAATAAACTGAATTTCAATTTGTCTCAAAAATAAGGGAAATGTAAAGGGGATTTAACAATATTTATTTAAAGTCAACGAACAGTAGGAGCGCGTGAGGCTAGTTTTAACACGTTTTAGAAAACTAAACACATTTTTTAATATATTAACATTTTCTTGTTTATAATTGTGGTTTTGCAGAGATTACATATTCATTTATAGTATTCATGAAAAAAAAAAAAAAAAAAAAAAAAAAAACGATTTTTATATCGGGTGTGCCAACTAAGATGGCAGATTTTCTTTTGTTTTGGCCGTTATTAGATTATTTCCAAAGTGATGCCTTAGGAAGAAGCCTAATTTTGATGTGTGTGTAATTCAAAGATCATTTAAAAAACTTGAACAGTAGCCAACTCGTACATGTCTTGACTCTTTGAAGCTCTTTCAGGCTTCTTTTTTATAGTTCTTCATTACAAAACAAGAAAAAACAAATTCATAGAATAAAGCATAGAATAAATAATTTTCTGGTTAATGTTTTAAAAAAAATGTCAAATTACATGGATCGAAAAAGAAAGGGCAGGATGTAACATATTACAACTTGCCCCATCGTATGACTTTGGAGATTTTGTTTATTTATTAAAAAATATAATTATTTATTGAAAAAAATTAGACAAGCATTTTATAACTTAACATATAGGCAAAATAAAAAGCTATAAACAAATCTTTAAAATATTGATTAACATACCTTTAATTAAAATTTACGACATATATTTTTTTTTTCACTAACTAGCTAAAATGTAACACATGCAAAGAACCTCTCATTAACCGTTTCTGTGGAACACTGAATGTGCTTACATAATAAGGCGCATCATAAGAATTATGGTTATCTCGAAATATGTAATCAAAATTGTTGCTAAGTATTATGCAAATTGAGTATTAATACTTTCCCTGTTATAACTAGCCCCTAGGTACCCTACATTACCATTAAATGAACCAAACAAAAAATTTGAAAAAATAAAATAAAAAAGTTATAATGTAACATTTTATTTAAAGGAATTCAATGATAATTCATTAGCATACAATGTTTCGTATTTAAAAGGTATTTGTCATGAAAATAAACTAAATTAACATTCCTAAAAAAAAAAAAAAAACTTAATGAAACTGCTCATATTTGATTAGATATATGATATTTTTGTTAATTCAGATATCTGATATTTTACAGTAAACTATGTATAATACATGACAAGTTTCATAAAAATACATTTTCTCTACTTTAGTACTCTAAGGGTTACAATTAAACAATGACAATCTTTTATACATTTGTTAAAGATACTGTTACATCCCAACAAATATATGTGGCAACCACATAAAACATTATACGACATTAAGAAGAGGGATCTTAATCATATGCTGTAGCCAGGACACATTTCAATCATTAGTGTTTACTAGTAATTCCAAATATGTTCATTTTCCTTTAATTTTTTACTTGTTTCTCTCTTGCTTTAGGGGCGAAACTTTCACTGTAATATATGAAGTAAAATATGCTCAGTAGAGTCCTGCAGTTAAAAGATGATTCGTCCAACACTTTTCTAAATGTTTGATAAAACGTATTAACGCCTCAAATGTTCTTAATTTTGGGGCTACTCAGTATATATATATATATATATATATATATATATATATATATATATATACTTTCTTTTTTCTTTTTAGGATATAAAAATTTGCAATAAAAATTTATTTACTTTGCATTACTTTAAATTACACCTGACTCTTATTATCAGTTTTCTTTCCAAAATTTCTTTAAGTTATCTATAGTTCATATACATGAAAACTTTATTATTATATTTAGATACATAATTTCTTTTAATCTAAGAAAGCCAAACGCACTTATGTTATTTAAATGGATGTTTCAGTTTATTATTTAATTTGCGCTTTTAAAATTAATGTGTATTGTACTTTTCTAACTTATGTATACCCCACTAAAAATAATCTTAAATTAATCTTTAAAAAAAATCTACAGAACATCTTAAGTTATTTGGCCCACTTTTTAATCCTAAATATTCTGCAGATTTTCTTCATATTTCTGAAGAAGATTTGCAGAATATAATCTTAAGATTTTTTTTAAAATATATAGGCTTAAAAGTGGGCCAAATAACTTAAGATATTCTGCAGATTATATTTTTAAAGATATTTTTAAGAGGTTTTAGTAAAATCTACAAAAAATCTGCAATTTTTCACATACATGGTAAATAATTACAAGAAATATAAATAAATAAATAAATAATTAAATACAAATTTTAGTTAATTTATTTTTTATTTAACATTCTATCCGCTTATATATTAGTTAAAAAAGCTTTTTCAAAACGGTGCTCGATATTCAGAATAAAATATAATTAAATTGTCATGAAATTTTTCTTTTTTTGAAATTTTCTATTATGAAAAATAACAGACGAATAATTCAGATCTGTTTATACAATAAAAGATAAAATATAAATTGTAAAGTTAATTAAAAGTTATCAGTTAATCAAAACGTTTAAAAAGCCGTTAAATAAGTTATACATTCAAAACTTAACTTGTTTTATATATATATTTTTAGGCTAGATTTAAAATTGAAAAAAAAAAAAAAAAAAAAAAAAAAAACTTAGAAAATCTGATTTTATTTACACTCATAACAAAAGAGGAAAGAATTTTTCAAAATCATTAATAGTTATTAGCAAAAATTTAGTTATATAACTACATTAAAAATGATTAAACAACAAAAAAAAAGAATAACTTTGTAATAAAAATAAAATCATGAAATTTTTGAAAGTAATTAATAAAAAATATCACAAACAAATGACATTCATCATTCTAAATGAGTTTTGATCCCTATTTTAATGTTACTATGAGACATGTTCTACAAATTTCAGACTATTTTGTACGTGTGTGTGTCTGTTTAAAAGCTTATGCCAAAGCTTTTATTTTGATCTTTATAAAAGTCACCTTATTATGCATATTTATACATGTATGTGCACAAAAGAAACATGTAATTTACTTAAACAAAGCATGCCGTGGAAGTGGTTTACTGTATAATTACAAAAAAAAAAAAAAAAAAAAAAAAAAACCTGCTAATTAAAAATATATAAGTATATATACTAATCAATCTCCAATTTATATCTTTTTAATAATGCTATCTGCTATTTTTCTTAAAATGAAGCAAAAAAAAAGTTTTAAAATGTATCAATTTTTGAATATGAGTTTTTGAATCAGTTTTTGGCTTTCGATCGACACAGTATCTCGAAATGTGAAACCTAATTTGTTTTTTTATAAAAAGCACCATATTTTGCTTATTTATATTTCAATGCACAAAAGGAACATGAAATTCATCTGATGTGAAAACATTTTCAAACCTTTTACTGTATATTTACAATAAAACTTACCGATAACTGCTAATTTTTGCGAAGCGCTAAAAGGAAATTTTTTTTACACTTGTTTCACAAAAAACAAAAACGAAAAAAAAAAAAAAAATCATACTGAAAATGCAATCTGTAACTACTCTATCCTTTTATCTATTACATTCTTTAAAATGAAGCAAAAAAAAAAGCTTCCAAATACATAAATTTTTTAATATGAGATTTTACGTTAGGGCGACATTGTACCGCGAAATACGAAAACTAATTTCTTAAAAATCTTCCTCAGAAGCCCCTTATTCTGCATACATATACTCAATGCACAAAAGGAACATTATATTCACCTAAAGTAAACACAATTTAAACTTTTTACAGTATATTTAAAATAAAACTTACCAATAATTGCTCATTTTTGCAAAGCGCTAAAAGGGAATTGTTTTCACATTTGTTTCACAAAAGACAAAAAATTCACAGTCAAAATGCAATTTATATTTACTTTATACTTTTATCTATTATTTTATTTAAAATGGATCAAAAAAAAAAAAAAGTTTTTAAATGTATAAATTTTTGAATATCAGCTCATAAAAGTTTTTGCGTTCGATCAACATCGTACCTCGAAATGTGAAACTTAATTTGTTAAAAATTTCCCTCAAAAGCCCTTTATTCTGCATATTTATACTTCAATGCACAAAAGGAACATTATATTCACCTAAAGTAAACACATTTTAAACTTTTTACAGTATATTTGCAATAAAACTTACCAATAATTGCTCATTTTTGCGAAGCGCTAAAATGGAATTGTTTTTCACATTTGTTTCACAAAAAACAAAAAATTCATAGTCAAAATGCAATTTATATTTACTTTATACTTTTATCTATTATTTTCTTTAAAATGAAGCCAAAAAAAAAAAGCTTTTAAATATATAAATCTTTGAATATGAGATTACATGAGTTTTCACTTCCGGGCGACATTGTACGGCGAAATCCGAAAACTAATTTCTCAAAAATTTCCTTCAAAAGCCCCTTATTCTGCATACGTATACTTCAGTGCACAATAGGAACATTATATTCACATAAAGTAAACACATCTTAAACTTTTTACAGTATATTTACAATAAAACTTACCAATAATTGCTCATTTTTGCAAAGCGCTAAAAGGGAATTGTTTTTCACATTTGTTTCACAAAAAAAAAAAAAAAAAAAAAAAAAAAATCATAGTCAAAATGCAAT
This sequence comes from Salticus scenicus, assembly GCA_963930645.1. Taxonomy (NCBI): domain Eukaryota; kingdom Metazoa; phylum Arthropoda; class Arachnida; order Araneae; family Salticidae; genus Salticus; species Salticus scenicus. Next base: position 197,308,271 of record OZ005650.1, read on the forward strand.
TTATATTTACTTTATACTTTTATCTATTATTTTCTTTAAAATGAAGCCAAAAAAAAAAGCTTTTAAATATATAAATCTTTGAATATGAGATTACATGAGTTTTCACTTCCGGGCGACATTGTACGGCGAAATCCGAAAACTAATTTCTCAAAAATTTCCTTCAAAAGCCCCTTATTCTGCATACGTATACTTCAGTGCACAAAAGGAACATTATATTCACCTAAAGTAAACACAATTTAAACTTTTTACAGTATATTTAAAATAAAACTTACCAATAATTGCTCATTTTTGCAAAGCGCTAAAAGGGAATTGTTTTTCACATTTGTTTCACAAAAAAAAAAAAAAATTCATAGTCAAAATGCAATTTATATTTACTTTATACTTTTATCTACTATTTTCTTTAAAATGAAGCCAAAAAAAAAAGCTTTTAAATATATAAATCTTTGAATATGAGATTACATGAGTTTTCACTTCCGGGCGACATTGTACGGCGAAATCCGAAAACTAATTTCTCAAAAATTTCCTTCAAAAGCCCCTTATTCTGCATACGTATACTTCAGTGCACAAAAGGAACATTATATTCACCTAAAGTAAACACATCTTAAACTTTTTACAGTATATTTACAATAAAACTTACCAATAATTGCTCATTTTTGTGAAGCGCTAAAAGAAATTTGTTCAACATTCAAAATTGTGCAAAACATAAAAATCGTAAAATATCTGTTCACTTTTATTTCACAAAAAACTGAAAATTCAGCAATAAAACTGAATTTGAATTGTTTATAAAATTTATACATGTATTTCAAAAGTGAATAACAAAATCCATTTTTAACTAAAAGATTTCTTACTAATGGCTTAAATCGATTTCTGGGAGGGAGCGAATATAGGCGATGAAAATGAAGTGTTATTTTTTAAAATTTCCTTGAAAATCCCTGTATTATTCTATATTTCATCTGAAAAAGGCAAAATAATCATGAATTATACTTCAAATATGCCTATATGATTATTTTTACCATATGTTAACAAAAAATTTGCTCAACATTACAAATTTTTACAAACATAAAATTTTGAAAGTGTTTGTTTACATTTTTTGAAAATATACTGAAAATTCATGAAGAAAACTTAATTTTAGACCTTGAAAACACAGTTATGTACTATTTATTTCAAAATTGAGCATTATAATTCAACTTTATCAAAAATATTTCTTACTAATGGTTAAAAATCAATATTTGCAAACTACCGAATGTTGGCGAGGAAAACCAAGTGTTATATCTCAGAAATTTCCAAGGAAATACCTATATTATTGCATATTTCACTTCAATAAGGTAAAACAATCATGTTTCATACTTCAATTAAACCTAATTATGAATATTTTTAATATATTTTTGCAAGGAATTTGCTCAACATTCAAAATTATGCAAAACATAAATATCGTAAAATATCTTTTTACTTTTTTTCACAAAAAACATAAAATTCATCAATAATACTAAATTTCAATGGTTTATACAACTTTTATATGTTAATTATTTCAAAAATAAGTAGCAAAATCTATTTTTAACAAAAATAATTCTCACTAATGGCTCAAATTTATTTTTGCAAGCTACCGAATACAGTCGAACCTCGTTAACGTGAACACGCTTAACGTGAACTATTTCCACAATCCCTGTCAACAGGAAAATTAGTTTTCGAATTACTTATAGTATTAACCACTGATAACATGAACAGATCTGTTACCACCGTTGAGATTCACGTTAACGAGGTTCGACAATATTGGCGATGAAATCGAAGTGTCATTTTTAAAAAATTTCATGAAAATTACATTATTATTGCATACGTAATCTTAATGAGGCAGAAGAATCATGATTTATACTTCAATTAAGCTTGTTATGAATATTTTTAATATATTTTTGCAAGAAATTTGCTCAACATTCAAAATTATGCAAAACATAAATATCGTAAAATATCTGTTTACTTTTTTTCACAAAAAACTGAAAATTCATCAATAATACTTAATTTCAATAGTTTATACAACTTTTATATGTTAATTATTTCAAAAATAAGTAACAAAATCTATTTTTAACAAAAGTAATTCTCACTAATGGCTCAAATTCATTTTTGTAAGCTACCGAATACAGTCGAACCTCGTTAACGTGAACCCGCTTAATGTGAATTACTTTTAACGTGAACTGTTTCCACAATCCCTGTCAACAAGAAGATTAGTTTTCGAATTACTTATAGTATTAACCACTGATAACATGAACAGATCTGTTACCACCGTTGAGATTCACGTTAACGAGGTTCGACAATATTGGCGATGAAATCGAAGTGTCATTTTTAAAAATTTCCATGAAAATTACTTTATTATTACATACGTAATCTTAATGAGGCAAAAGAATCATGATTTATGCTTCAATTAAGCTTGTTATGAATAATTTTAATATATTTTTACAAGAAATTTGCTCAATATTCAAAATTGTGCAAAACATAAAAATCGTAAAATATGTGTTCACTTTTTTTTCACAAAAAAGTGAAAATTCAGCAATAAAACTGAATTTCAATTGTTTATAAAATTTTTACATGTTATTTATTTCAAAAGTGAAAAAAAAAAATCCATTTCTAACTAAAAGATTTCTTACTAATTGATTAAATTAATTTCTGGGAGGTAGCGAATATAGGCGATGAAAATAAAGTGTTATTTTTTTTTATTCCCATGAAAATACCTGTATTATTCTATATTTCATCTGAACAAGGAAAAATAATCATGAATTACACTTCAAATATGCCTATATGAACATTTTTACCATATGTTAGCAAATAATTTGCTCATCATTGCAAATTTTTACAAACATAAAATTTTGAAAGTGTTTTGTTTACATTTTTTGAAAATATACTGAAAATTAATGAATAAAACTAAATTTTAGACCTTGAAAATACAGTTATGTACTATTTATTTCAAAATTAAGCATTAGAAATCATCTTTATCAAAAATATTTCTTACTAATGGTTAAAAATCACTATTTGCAACCTACCGAATGTTGCGATGAAATTGAAGTGTCATTTTTAAAAATTTCCATGAAAATTACTTTATTATTGCATACATAATCTTAATGAGGCAAAATAATCATGATTTATGCTTCAATTAAGCTTGTTATGAATATTTTTAAAATTTTTGCAAGAAATTTGCTCAACAATCAAAATTATGCAAAACATAAATATCGTAAAATATCTGTTTACTTTTTTTTCACAAAAAACTGAAAATTCATCAATAATACTGAATTTTAATAGTTCATACAACTTTTATATGTTACTTATTTCAAGAATGAGTAACAAAATCTATTTTTTACTAGAAGATTTCTTACTAATTGTTCAAATCAATTTCTGGAATGGAGCGAATATAGGCGATAAAAACAAAGTATTTTTTAATATTTCCAAGAAAATCACTTTTCTATTGCATATTTAATCTGAATAATGCAAAACAATCATGAAGTAAGCCTATTATAAACATTTTTACCATATATTTACAAAAATTTGCTCAACATTCAAAAATTTTCAAACATAAAATTTGGAAATTTAAAAAAATAATACTTTGTTTTCATCGCCAATATTCAGTAGTTTTCAAATACTCATTTTTAGCTCTTAATGAGAAATCGTTCGTTAAAAATTTGAGAAATTATTAATGAGAAATCGTTCGTTTATTTTAATACTCAATTTTGAAATAAATACTACATAACTGTACTTTCAAGGTTTAAAAATCAGTTTTATTCACGAATTTTCAGTTTATTTAAAAAAAAAAAAAAAAAAAAAAAAATGTAAACAAACACTTTACAAATTTTATGTTTGGAAAATTTTGAATGTTGAGGAATTTTTTTGTAAATATATAGCAAGAATATTCATAATAGATTTATTTAAAGTATAATTCATGGCTGTTTTGTACAATTAAAATGCACTATACACTAGTACAGGGGTCTTCATAGGAATTTCAAATGAAATTTACTAAATTTTATGAAAATATTTAACACTTACTTCTAACTTTAATATGGAAAGGTTGTTGTTGATTCGATTTTTTAAAACGCGTATTATTTTTTATAGGTATCATCCAAAGTTTGAAATACGGTATTAAAATAACATATAAAATATTTTTACATGTATAAATACGCATAAGGTGATTTTAATAAAGAATTGCCGTAAGTTTTTACACTCTTTTTAAACACTACCAATTGTTTTCTTTAAAATATACCGACATAAATGATTTTGAAATGTGATTATTCTAGACGTAAATGATTTTTTAAAAGCATTCATTTCCTTTATATATATATGTATATTGGTCATAAATGAAAACTGCAATAATTGGCATACACAGGAAACACAAAATATTAAAAAAAAAAAAAAAAAAAAAAAAAAAAAAAAAAAAATGCAAACGAGCTACTACGCTAATCGCCATTTTAGCTCCTCAGCACGCTGGCTGTTAGTAAACAAACATTTCTTATTTACCTGCTCACATCTTCGAGTTAAGTTGTAATTCACTAAACTTGAATGAATTTCATTGCAGGAAGCAAAACATATGGTCATTGTTTTATATTTATTTAAATTTTAATAAAAGCAAAGAAATGGATTATCATAATTCACACACGCACCACACACCATGCACAAACACGTACGTATACTAAAAGCTGTTTATGATTCAAAATGCCCACAAAAGTTCTACAAATATTTTTCAGATTTAATTTCAACTTTTTGCTCATACCTAAAATAATAAAAGTGTTCGTGTTAAAACTTCAAAAAATCTGAAGTTATTTTAATGATAAAACAAAATCTTTATAATGCCTATAATACGTCGTAAAAAAATCTGTGGTTATTTTGGTGATAAATCTAAATCTGCAAAATTTATTCAGATATTTTTAATATTTCTGTAGAAAGTCGAAATTTTTTAAGATTATCTCAAGATAATTTTTAGTGGGGTATTATGGTACTTTTGTTTCCGAACAGACATATGTAAAGAAAGTTTTGTGAACACGATAAAAAATTCAACGTTGAATTTTTGAATTTTCTATACGTTTTGAGGTTCCCTGCATTTATTATTTTTTTCTATTTTTACAGTGACGTTTGTATGAGTGTGTATGTGTGTGAAAGAACACGACCGAGTGTAAACGTTTTTTTTTTTTTTTTTTTTTTTTTTTTTTTTTTTTTTTTCAAATGAGCTGAAATTTAGTACAGATATTATAGATCATTATAGCACGAACTTCATTGATTTTGGTGAATCTAGCATTTATACTTTCTTTACAGACTCATAAAGAAGAAAAAAAATATCATTATGGTCTACGGGCTTAAAATCTTGAAAGTACCACAGCGTCTAAATGCTTCGTTCGATTGAGCTGAAAATTTATTTAAAAAATATAAGTCACGGTCATAAGAACTGTATAGATTTTGGTAAATCCAGCAATTATGGGGTATTTTACTGAGTCACAAAGAATAATTATTTATCATTATGGCTTATAGGCTCAAATTGTTTAAAGTGCGATGAAGTCTGAACTCCATATTCGAACGAACTAAAGATTTATATACATGTTATTGGCCACGTTCACACGAAGTGTATATATTTTGGTGAATCTAGATGTCAAAAATTTTTTCAGAGACAGATTTTTTTTTAATCATTCTGACCTTTGGGTTCAAATTATTTGAACTGCTGTAGCGTTAAATTAAACAACATACTCTATGGAAAAAAATACTTAAACGCTGTATTATAATTTTTTCGTTTGTTTATTTAACGTCTTCTATTACTTTAATTCATTTAAAGAACCGTTATTAACTAATTAATGTTCGTAAAGCCGAATGGAGTCACTCCATATTTTTATACAATAAAAAATGTAAAAAAATTTCCTTCCTAATTTATAGTGTCTTTGTATTAATATAACAAAAAAAAAAATCAAAAACAAATAAATAATAATTATAATAATAATAAAGAAACCCGGAATTTTTTCCTTTTAAAATGAAATTAGTACAGATAACTTCTGACAAAAAAAGAAAAGAAAATTGGTTTTGTGAGCAGTCTTTGATGAAAATAATTATATATATCATATTAATTTACTTATTTGGTTGTTTCTCTGATGCTTTTCTTGTTGTATTTCATTCATTCTCCCTTAGATATAATGAACTGTTTTTCTTCATCTAAATATTAATAATAATATAGGACTCATATTTTATGCTAAGTTAATTAATGCCACTCATGGAATTATTTCCTTTCTTTGTCTTTGCACGATGAAATATCTATGATCTTCATTACTTCTTTGTTTTTCAGTCGTGTGATTAAATTTTTCGTTTGCTAATTATTTTATTTCTACTGGACTGAAATCTCAGTGTACTTGTACAATTTCATTTTCAAAATAAGTTATTGAATGTAGTACATTTTTCTTTTGAAAATGAACAAAACAGTTTTCTATACATGATGCGAATTAAATAAAAAATGGATTTTGTGCAAATTAGATTTCATAATATATACAGGGTGATTATAATTAAAGTTACGATTTCAAAACGCTATAATTTTAAAACTACTCCTCATAGTGATTTGATATTTTACCAGAGTAATCGTGAGGCAAGGGAATTTTTTTTTTGGCAAAAGAAAAAGCAAAAATAGCTCCAAAATGTGTCGTTAATTATCTGTAAAGTATTTGTTACATGAAGCTCACGTATTCTTGTCTTTTTGCTAAAAACAATTGTAGTAAACCCTTGAGGTCAATTTTTTACTGCTATTCCATTGTGTTGCTAACAACATTCCTGTGTTTAATGAGTCCATTTAGGCTTTTCCCCTGAAATTACTCTGATAGCCCCATCTATAAGAACATGTTAGAGCTACTTTTTTACTCCCCCCAAAAAAATTCCATTGCCTCACGATTGCTCCGGTAAAAATCGCTCTGATGGGTAGTTTTAAAATTATAGTGTTTCGAAATAGTAACTTTAATTATAATCAACCTGTACTATTATTTTTCCTACTTAAGATTTAAAGTATAATATCCTTATTAAAAATTATATATTTATTCATTTTCCTATTGTCGTTTTAATTGTGAAATCCTTATTACGCATTATCAAATTTACAGTTAATATATAATACGATAGCAATCAACCATCTCTTTTATTCCATGGGACGTCTAACTAGAATCTTTCTACAACGAATTGTAGTTTATTAAGTCGGGAAAATAATTAATACACATTATAGGTACTTATAATCGCATCTTAATATTTTTAAATAGTGGTGTTGAAGTTGATTATAAAATTCCAAATATTAGCAGATGTATATAACACTAAAAGTTCCATTGATAAAAAAACTCAAAAAATTAACATCCCAAATTACTTATGTAAAAAAAAAAAAAAAAATCTTCTCTTTTACGTTACATGTGTACGTACAAAAAAGGAAAAACCAAATAGATTTGAATATCATTTGAATATTGTATGTTTCTGGAGGCATGAATACAAAAAGAGGGATATCACAGAATCCGTGTCATACGTAATTTTTTTCAATGTTACACGATTTTGTTTTTCCAGTTTTAATAAGATTATTACAATTTCCTTTTTGAAAGTTCAAGTTCGTCAAAAATTAATGGGCATATACAGTAAGTGATCAAATTATTAGAAAATTTATTATTATTTTTTTTTCGATTTTCTGAACAAATACTGGTCAAATGGTCTGGAACTTTAGGCATGCAGAGTTAATTTTAAAACTTACATTTTTCATTACCAGTTTAGACCAGAGTGAAAAAATACTTTGCGTAAAAATACTTTGTAGAGCAAAAATATTTTGAATCACCCTGTATCATAAAAAGCTAGAAAGGATTTGTAATTTTAATATACAGTTGTGTATACTATCATCTCACGTAACAATTTTCCAGTCTTTTTTCGGATCGCACGCAGTGTAAGCACCTCTTTCATTTTTTGAGTTTGTCATTGAAATCATCGCAGTTTTCTGAGTCACCAACGACAGATTTGATGCTTTTTACAAGATTTCGTGGAAGATTTGATATCTATAATCTGCTTCTGATGTGAGGTGTAACCAATTCATTTACCAATTCGTTCAGAAATTGTCGACGATCTTAGACTGGATTTTTATGTGACAAATTATATAGGATACAAGCATTCACACCTGCCTGATCCAAAATCCCCATGAGAAGACGCATAGACGCTCGACGTGTTTTACGAGCAGACGAAAATGAACTGCCTAAAAAATCAAAAACGTCGGTTGCAGATTTCATTTCATTATACATTTGTATAAATTTCGGCTTTTCTCTTAAGTTTTTAGACACAGATTTGTGGTACGATGACAAACATAGAACAAATTTATTCTTTTTTGGACAATAGAATAACAGAATATTTTTACCATCTTAACCATATCTACTAGTGCCAGCAGATGTAATTTCTGTAAAAGAAACTGGAATATGTCTTTTATTTTTTCAAACCGTTCCGAGCATTCTTGTATTCATCTTTCATTTTGTTGAAAATTTCGATGGATGTGAACCAATTGACTGTTGTAATATGTCCATTGGTACCAAAAATTGGTCGACACAGATTTCGCACGTAATAATCAGGTATAGACTCTCAGTGTTCAGACTCTCCGCTTTAGGCTCTACGCGTATTGACTTTGCCAATATACGGGATAGCATTGAACAGATAAAAAGTTTTAGAAACATTGAGAGTTATTATTTCGATGCCGTACTTCGCAGGCTTCTATTTTATGTAGTATCGAGCCGAAAACTTTCCTCGAAAACCAAGCAATTGCTCGTCAGTTGTTAGAAAATCGGAGAGCGTATAATTGGCCTGGCAGTTCTTGATGAAAGCATCTTATAATTCGCAAATTGGTGCGAGAGTATCAGATTCTCGACGGATCTTTCGAGTACTTTTGTCATCGAAACCCAGCCTCGGGGATATAAACTTGTAACGCATTTCAGTGATTGTGTTTCTATATAAATAACTGACAAATTCATTCCACCGTAGTTCGTCGATCGCAACATTGTTTTGTCTTTGATACCCCGATAAGTACAGCAGGCCTATATAAGCTTGAATTTCGATTTTAGTTACATTTGTTTGTTGTGCTGATTGATATGTACATTTGTTTGACTTGCAGTTCTCAATTTCTGCATTAGTGTACTGGACCAGTATGTCAAGCATCGCATCAGTGAATAACAAACTCCAAAAGTTAAATGGGGTATTACAAGGAGTATCCTCTTTCCTGGATGGTAGATGAACTGCTAGCCTTGACCTCTGTCCTCGAGGATCTGGGACTTTTGTCGACCACTTGCGACCATTTTTTCCATACAAAAAATGTCTTATTCCTCGAAGTTTCAACACTCTGCCTTACAGTCTCTGCTGACGTCTCTTCTTCATCTTCTAAAACTCTTTCTTCTCGTTCATTTTCGCTGTCATCATCGACGGAACAACTGTACTGTGATGATTCTTCTTATTCTTCGTAAACGTAATCGATATCTTCTTCACTTTCTTCGTCCAAATAATTCACTGATTCATCACGTGGACGAAGTATTCTGGATAATTCATTGGATTCACGATGAGTCATGCTATAACAAACGAAAATTCAATGTATAATTCTAACAAAAGTGTAACCTTTCGAATATATTAATAAATTTTATAAAAAATACAAAAAGTTACCTTGTAACTTCAAACGGTTTCACACCACAGTTAAAGCTGTCGTGGGTCGCTGGCGACCCGACAGAACTTCACTTGCCTACTACTAGGACCAGATGGATACCAGTGAAATGTAACTGAGCGCGAAGACGCCCAACAGCATAATTTTTTTTTCCCGTTGGGGTTAGACATTTTTTTCTATACGTGGATTTTGAGAAATAAGACAAACAAAATTAGATTGGGTCTCTAACGACCAACGATAACCTGATAGGGTTAAATATAACTACAGCACAAGGTCAATCTTGCGTAAACTGGGGTGAAACATGCTTGAAAGTTAAAATACACCAGCTAGAATTTGTATGGCTTTTATAAATCATTGATAATCTACACTTCTACAGTATCCTTGAATAATCGGTTTAGATTTTATGAAAGAAAATAATATTGAGCTTGATTTTTCTACTAATTCTTTATATATTGATAAATCTACTTTAAGTTCTAAGCCAGTCGATTTGCCAGAGTTAACTGTTAATTTAGAAGGAAATGTCTTAAAAAAAAAAAAAAAAAAAAAAAAAATGTTAGATTGTTTTCAAATACTGACTAAATCTACTGACTCTTTTTCGGAAACTAAAAAGGAGGTTAATTCTACTACAGAGCCGTAAACTACTACTGGTAATGAAAATATTGCTGTAGCACTCATGCCAGCATCAGTTTTAAGCTCTCGTTATAACGTAATCCAGGAATAGCGTAATTATACAGAATTTAGGAAACTTGAAAATTCAGATTTAGTTTCTGTAGCAGAATGAACTGGTCCCAATCGTTTTGTCTAGTATATGGCTTGTTATTTTATTCTAAATTGCTATCATGTAATGGAGTGTTACGAGTTATAATTCCCAAATCTCTTCGCCAAGCTATCCTTTTTTAGTTTCATGACTCACGTACTCCTGGGCATCTAGGTATTAGGAAAACTTATAATAGACATATGGATGCCTGTTACTTCCCCAAAATGATGAAGTCGGTTCATGAATATGTTTCGAGTTTTTCAAGGATGCAAGGATTTTGCACCTTTTCCACTTATGAGAGATTGCTCAGCAATTCCAATAAAATATATACTACGAGAGATTAGGCAGATTATTGGTAATATCAATTCAGTGAGAATGAGTTTTTGAATATCTGGAAGACAAATTTGATAAATGTCTGTACTTGTTTAACCAATCCAAGATGGATTTTTTTCTTGGAAACAGTACTCAGAATCCAAAATTGGACATTATTCAAGAGTAGAACGACAAATGTCACACCACTTGTAGTATTTATCTTTTGTGTTAATCTACGGGAAATATATCGCAAATTATTTATTGTTATTGTATGTCTGCTTAGTTTTATAGCAATATTTTAAAGTATGATGCTCAAGCCTTGTTCAGCTGTCGGCTGTATAAACAGAAGCGAAAATACTCTATATAAATGAAAAGTTTCACCTTTCTCAAATTTCTTTTTAAGGACTGTAATCGTTTAAATTTCAACAAAATAAAATTAATTAACGTAAAGGTTTCTTTTCAAAATTAAAACGAGGTGATTTCAAAGCAAGTGAAGTTATGTTTTGTATTTTGAAAAGTTTTGCGTGGAAGATTTTGAGACAATAAAAATCGATAATAAATGGTGGGAAGATTCTGGGCTTAAAAGTGGACGGTTCCAACCATACGTCATAGGACACACGATATGCTACCTGTTTCTTGAGGAGGAAATTGGTTGCGCACACGGTGATGGTCAATCCGTCTTGAATGGGTTAGCTCGTGACAGGTGATTGCTGGAAATGTAATAATGCAAAGACGTCTAATTGCGAGGAAATGTAACAATTTTAAGTTAAACGTTTTATGTAGTAAATTAATGTTATTTTGTAATCTTATATTGTCTTCTGCTTCTTCTTTTTATGATACGTAAATTTTTTCATTATTATTATTATTTTTTTTTTTAAATTCATTTATTTTTATGAAAATTTACTTTTTCTTACCTATATACATGGTAGAGAAAGTATTGTTTTTGTGTCAAAATTTCGTAATTGAGATCTTGTTGTATTTACACGTTTTAAGATCCCCTGAATTCAAAAAACCCGTTGTTAGCGGTTGGTCTATGTGTTACAGGGAAAAATAAAGTTGTGTGAGTGACAGACCAAATTATTTTAATTATTAAAATTAAATATACATCTCTTACACAAAACAATTTGTTTACAAAAACCTTACAACAAAGTTATTTAAGCGCAATTATTATATTTAACAATTTAATTGTAGTTATAATTAAACGAAATATATCTTACTCTGTAAAACTAGATTGCGCAAAATAGCTTTTTTGATTTTATTACATCTGTTGATTAAATTTATATCACAACAACAAAATAGTAATGAAAATACATAGAATACGAATGAATTCAAAATACTTTAGCAATAGCTTATATAAAATAATAATAATGATTATAATAATAATAATAATATTTGGATTTTTTATATCATGCTGTTCAATTGTTCGCAAACTCACCTAGCTTTACCTTATAGCTAAAGCTAGAACAGCAAATGTATCCCTCAATACTGTAAATATTGACTGATATTTATATTCTTCAGTTTATAAAATATACATTTAAGTGAGAACAACATAGATGATCAACCTCAGTGAATTTTCATCTTACATGAAAAATCCTCGTTCCACTAAAGTTTTTGGGCGAAAATCAGATAAGATCATATTTATTTTATCACTATAATATGTGAACTCCATACTTAGAAATAAAGCTAAGAATATATAACAATGCACTTTTGAATTTTTAATGTAATATGGAAAAAAATAGACTGCTCAGCCTACGGAAAATACGTTGAAGTCATTCGAAGAGATTTACGATTTGGAAGTATGTATTACCAAAAATTATAGTACAATAAGTAAAATGAAAACATAAGTGTTTTGTTTGGAAAACTATATTTCTTTTATTCATTGATTTTGTAAATTCTTTTTATTGTTTTCACAAAGATATTGTAGCATTAACCGAACCATGTTCCTCCGATTAGCCTAAAGAATATGGTTAAATAAAGTGCCACTCTCAATGGATTATACAATAAGCTTCGTAATATAACTCTCTATGAAACAACCAATTGAAGAGCGTTGTGCTCCTTTCGATTGTAATAACAAAATTTTTTTTAGAGATGCAAAAAGAAAGACAAAAAAAAAAATATATATATATATATCGTTGATTTAGCTGAATACGTGTTGCCTCTCTAAAATATTTTCTCTTGTTTTAAATATTCCAACTACAATTCTAAAATATATATATATATATATATATATATATTATTTAAGAAGGATTTCATAACTAGAATATTTTCTAAATAAAACAACACACACACACACACTATTTGTATTGAATTATCTCAATGAAGTGAAAAATAGCATCTATCACTGAAGAAGAAATCTTCAATTGGAAATTACTTTTTGAGTGCAGTGCAGCTAAAATATTGATATATTGATCAGCTTTGTTTTATGATAATTGCATAGCTTAAAATAGACCACTGGGGTGGAAAATTGAATTTAAATTTATGAATATACAATAAAAACCAAATATTTTTCGGATAATGTTATTAGAATTTATGGAATTGTGAATTTTATTTAATGATGTGTAAGCATAATTATCGAATTTATTCTTCATTTAATACATTTTTTTATCATTTTACGTATTTTTTAAATTTATTTTGTTATTTATTATTATACTTCAATTTGATTTTTAAAAATATTAAGAATTCAAATATTAAATTACCGTTTATCAATAACACAATAAATTAATGTAGTAAATTACGTCGATTCATTTCAAATATTTCACTTAAATTGTAATATGTAAAATTATTTTCAATCATTTTTTGCAGTGAAAGATTTATAGTAATTAATATGTTTATAAGTGAATGTTTATAAGTACGTATTCCCAAGATGTGCTTGATTTGTAAACTTTCTAAAATGGAGCAATTGCACTTTGTCGTGTTTTCTCACTCACAGATATTTGCAAATCAGCTTTGTATCATTTAAATATATATATTTCGTGTAATGGTGATCCACAATAAACATACTAAATATGAGTTTCTATGTTCAATCGAATGCAGTGGTTAAACGTTGTCTTGTCGCTCACTCACATACATATACACATTACTGCTGTATTTATTATACTTCACATGTTTCGTGCAATGATGTCATGCAATATACATACTAAATTTCAGTTCACTAGAACGCAGGAGTTATCATGTTTGCTCCCATACCTACATGTACACGCCAGTTCTATATATATTAAACACTAAGTATTCCGTTCTATGAAGATAAAATATACATATTAAATTTGAAATAATTTGTGTACATCTATTAGACGCTATCGTGTTCACTCACGCACGTACATAGACATATTAATCTTATTTTCACTAAATTATTTTATGCAATGGTGACCTTTAATATACATATCAAATTCGAATGCGATCGAATGTAGCGTTTAGGCGCTATCACATGATGTCACATATATACAGACTCATCGGATTTTAATGACATATTTTTCTCAATCATCTATAGTTTTACAAATCTAGTGAATCGCTCAAATTGATACTCCGCAGTAGTTTTATTAAAAGCTAATTATGAACATCTTTTAAGTATTTATTATTATGAAAAGGAGCGACGAAACCTCATTCTGTCAATTTAATCGTTATTTTAACTAATATATATTTTTTATCAATAAACATGTTTCTTATAAACAATTCAATATACAGTTCCCGCCGCTTATTAAAATCACATTCGTTCTGGAGCCAAAGTGATTTTATTAAGCGGGTGATCTTTATATCCGGCGAATGATCCTGCCCTTAAGGAAAAGGTATTTCTTCCCTGAATTTCCAAAGAAACTTCAAAAGGTGACGAATAATGGAATTAGTAAATAATATTAATTAATTTTTGGCAGACAATTAACTAATTGTTTCTTCGATATAAGTAAATTAAACGCATTCTAAGTTCCCGTACACTTTCGTTAGAGAAAAATCATCATTACTTTAACAAAAGTTCACGCTGTTCTTATAAATTTTAAATCTTTCCGTTTAAACCTCATGAATTATAGTAATTTCAAAAGAAAAACTAGAAATTGCCTTCTAATAATTAGAAATTTAGAAAAAAATCATTTCAAATCAAACTCATATTTTATTACTGAGCTTTGAAGAATACGTTCCTTGAAATTGTTACGGAGATAAGTTGCAGGGCGTGTTTAATTTGTAACTGTGCTGCAAGTGTAAAAACTTGAACAATGAGCGATAACAGAGGGTTTGTTGTGCTTGAATTTCTTTTTCCATTAAGAAAAAAAAATCACAATGTAAAAAAAAAAAAAAAAAAAAATAAATAAATAAAAAAATTAGTGTGCATAAATGATATTTTTGGCTGCTGAGGAGATATTTTTGAGTTTATTAACCGGCGATACTGATTTTATTAAGCAGCGGTTTTAAAAGCAGTTTGTATTTATTTGATTCCGGTCCTCGCGATTTGATCAGATTAAACGGCTGATTTTATTAACCAGTGATTTTATTAAGCGGCGGTTACTGTATATATCTAGAGTGAGAGAGAAAGAGAGAAACGTATAGGTAAATATAGATACGGGGACATAGATAGATAAATAAAGTTTCAAGCTGGAATTTCAACTTGAGCAGGGGGTGAATTTTATTTTATTTATAATCCCAGACATGTGTAGGTGAAGGTTTGTTCTTGCTTTCATGACACGTTATTAGTTTATAGTTTCTTTTTCAAAAAATAAAGATTAAATTTCTACTACACATTTCTTTCCTTTTAAGTTTTTAAGCTCGAATTACATTAAATGCTAAAATTTCAACTTGAGCAAGTGGTGAGTGTTAATTATTTCTTTCCATACGGGTACAAGTGTGTCTGTGTGAGTGTGTGTGTGGGGCGGGGGGTGTTTTTACTGGCATGTCACCTTATCAGTTTATATTTTCTATTTCGAAAAAACAAATATTAAATATCGATTACAAATTTATTTATTTTTCAGTTTTTAAACCCGAACAAAACTGAATGCTGAAATTTCAACTTGAGCAGGTGGTGAGTGTTAACTTTTTTTTTTCCCAAACAGATACAGGTGAGGGTGTGTCCTTGCTACCATATCACCATAATTTTCTGTTTTCAAAAAAAAAAAAAAAAAAAAAAAAAAATCAATTCCGTTAGATTGTTGTTACTTGCAACTTCATTTGATGTTTACAGTTATCGGTTATTTAATTAGTTCTACATTTGCTGTTAGTTTTTGTTGTGCTATGATGAGTTTACTTTGTTAGCCGATTCCTTCAATTTTTGTTTAAACTTATTAATTTGATAATTTCTTCTTTTTATTCCATGTTTCGTGTGTAGTAAATAGTTCGTGCTTGGAGCAAAGAAAATTCAGCTTATGGTCTCATTGTGACAGAAAACCATTTACTTAGCATTCTTTGTATTCTACAAAGCCCTTGAAAACGTTAGAATACAAAAATGCCGTTATACATTTCAAATTGTCTTGTTTTATTTCAGCTTTGGTTTGACTTTGGTTGCTTTTGGGAATTATCATATTAATTGTTTAAATTAACAATAATCTTAAAATTAAAATTGAACTTCAATGAGTTAACCGCTGTAATCAGTAAACCATTTCAATTATTTTACGCGGTCTTCCAGACAAATAAACAATCCTAATCTCACCTCTCTCTGACGAAGCTTAGCTCTTACATATTTTAATATTATACGTTTTAACATATAATATATATGTATATAAATATTTATTATGTATGTACAAATAGATATCGATCATAATAAAGCTTATACATACATTTTAATAATTTTTCTTTAATGTTATTAGTTAATTCAAGATATTATTCAATAAATTTTAAATCATATGCACAATTTTTTTTAAAGTTATTTAAAAACAAAATTTTAAACTTTGAATCGACTGAAAAACGGAATTGTAGATCAATGCATTCATCTAAACCGTCAAGATTTAAAATACAATTCAATTAAACACTGGAAAATTAATCAACTATAATATGGACATAAAGTGTTGAAAAAAAGGTAGGAAGCGTTGCTGAAACGTAAAGGCATCACAAAATATTACCATTCTGTGTGTTTTACTGAAAAAAGTCTTTTTGTGCATGCGCAAGCGCATTCTGACGATTTATGTAAATAAATTAATTAAAATCTTAAAATGTTCGAAAAATATAAATTTTAGTTTGGAGCAGACGTGACATTCAATTCCAATCTTTTGCACGTGATATCTCTCTCTCTCACACACACACACACACACAAAAAAAAAAAGTTGAAGAAGACCCTTCCCCCCCTTCTCACACATAAAATATTCTCAAGTTATTTTTTGCTATAACGTAGGGATATCAAATTTGTTTCAATCTAAGCGTTTTACTGGCAAAACCTTTATTGTGCATGCGCAAGCGAATTTCGCCCATTCCCCCAATTCTCATTAAAATTTTGAAATGTTCCATAGATATAACTTTAGGTTGTGTAGATGCCTAAACCTCATCCAATTGTAACTCTATTCCCTCCAACTATCTTTTAAATAATATCCGGAACAATAAATAAGAAAATAAACATAAAAACAGAACGACGCGAACTTCGGCATCTCATTAACGAAACACTCTCATCTGCTGTCAGAACGACCATGTCGTAACATTCGTAAAGATACTTATATGTAGAATTGGGCTTGTCTGTATTATCTGGTCATCCCTAATACCGCGATATAAATTACTTTGCAGAAGATAATACAAAATTATATATATATATATATATATGGGACGCGTACTTTCCCCACTCAACAGATGCTGCTGCATCCGATGCCCCTCTGCGAGCCAAATGTTCAGCAGAAGTTTTTAGGAAATATCAGGTTGACAGTGGAGTGAGCTAGAGAGAAGAGAGACCAACAGCGCGAAGGCTGACTTGGTTGCTTCGTCCTAGTTTAAACACTAAGTGCGCCGGGTAAGAGGGTAGAGCCATAGTGGTTTCGTATTCCAGATCTACAGTTTGCTGTAGCATGCATATGTGCTGAACTCTAATCTACTGACGTATTAACAACTTGACAGGTTTTGAACAGTGGAATAAACTACATCTTATTATTCTATATCTATGTTATTTATCCTTATATGTTTTTCTGAGCGTCTATGTTTCGTCTGTCAATCATTAAGTATGTCATGGAATTATCGTCTATTCATTGAATATAGCCCTAGACACCATCAGCCATACTAAAAAAAATTAGCTCGTACTCGAGATCTACAATTTGCTATAGCATGCGTAAGTGCGGAACTCTAATCTACTGATGTATTAAGCAACTTGACAGGTTTTGTACTATGGAATCAACAACACCTTAATATTCTATAGCTGCTGTTATACATCCTTATGCGTTTTTACTGTACGTCTATGTATCGTCTGTTCATCATTAAATGTGTTGTTACGGAATTATCTTTTATTCATTGAATCCACTCCTTGACACCATCAGCTATACTACAAAATTTGGTGATTCCATTCCGGGATCTTAAAATCATCAGATAAAGGTAACTTTTAAGATAATCATTGTGTTAAAAAATAAAAAAAAATAAAACGAAATGAGTTAATTATATAAAATATTTCGAAGAATAAGAACATTTATTAAAACACTGAAGCATAAAAAATTACAAAGAAACATGAATACTTTAAGAATATTTTTAGTTTTATTACTTCTGCCTCTTTTTTTTGTGTGTTTGATGTAAAATAAAAATAAAAATATCACTTGAGAAAAATTAAAAGTAATAATATTCATGATAACGAAGAATTTTTAATAATTCTGTTTCTTATTGTTTGTTTGATATGAAAATAGTGTTTGAAAACAAAAGTGATAACTATAATTAAATACTAGAAGATGAGTCCATAACAATACACTTAATGATCAGACAAAGCATAGATATACAGAAAAAAACAAGAATAAATAATGCAGATATAGACTAATAAGACGTAGTTGATTCTACGGTTCAAAAACTGCCAATTTGCTAATTACATCAGTAGATTAGAGTTTAGAAACTATTCAAGCTATAACAAACAGAAGATTTGGAGTACGAGACTACCATGGCTCTACCCTCTTACTCGGCGCATTCTGCGCTTAAAGTAGAACGAAGCAACCTTAGCTTTCACGCTGATGGTCTCTCTAGCTTGCTGCTCTGTCAGCTTGATACTGCCAAAAAACTTCTGCTTAACATCTTGTTCGCAGGCGAGCATCGGATGCAGCACCATGAGTGGTTGAAAACACGTGGTTGAAACACGTGTTGAGTGGTTGAAAACACGTGACACACACACACACACATATATATATATATATATGTGTGTGTGTGTGTGTGTGTAGGCAAAATAATCAAAACCAGATGTAAATTCAATCCCAAAACACATGAGGGCCCTCACCAGGGGAGCTCCCCCCAAGTAGGGAAAGGTATATGAGAAGTTTCTGACGAACCGCTGGTAATTTAACCAAAAAACACGTTTCTAGCCCCCAACTTCTCACAGATGGAAGCAAGACCATACAGCAAACAAATTTTAATTAATACATAGCATAAAAAGCAATTAAATTCAGAAATAAAGCACAAAATATAATACATCAAGATAAAATACAAGAATACAAAAATATATAAGTACATACATGGACAAACTGGAATAGTCAGAATATGGAAAATTGAAAACCACCTTCCTTTATAAACACAGAACCCTTTTCAACTAGTAGGATCACTTACCAGCACTTAAATGTCGCCCAAAATGGAACAACAAACTTTAAGTGGGATTGTCATCAAGAATACTGAAATGTTTATTGATTAAAATAACAGGATAGCCGTTAACAGTTAGTATGTTTTTGAGATTTTTCATAGCCAGATTCAGGTCTAAACTGTTATTGCAAATCATTTTAATTATGTTTATTTGGGTGAACATAATGTTTTTTTAAAACTTTATGACTAATACAGGCGAACCAATTTGTTAAATTACAAACTTTAAAGTTAAAATCTTGTCTTTTATCATAAATCCCAATAAACCAGTTATTATTATTTTTTTTTTTTTTTTAATCCAGAAAAGAAGTTTAGTCTTCAGAGTCAGTACGGTTTAAGACAAGATGTGTTTTGGGATTGAATTTTCATCTGGTTTTGATTATTTTGCTTATTCATTATAGTTTTATATTTCCTTTTGCTGCTTTTGCGCATTGGATAAAAAAAAAACTGTGTTCTAGTTCTATTTATTTAATAATTCAAGTTTTACTTCCTCCTATATTTACATTTTATCTTATATATATATATATATATATACTTGGCAACATTTGTATTTTTGTTATCATTTTGGTGGTGAATTAAAATGACTATCGCAGTTGCGAAAGTATTGAACGTGGCAAAAAATATATGAACTATTTCGTTGCCAACTCTGACATTTCGATCAAAATGCTCTTTACTAAGGCTGTTCCATTTCTTTTAGCTAAATCCTTCTTTTATCTATATTCTAATCCCTTCTTTTATCTATATTCTAATCCCTTCTTTTATCTATATTCTAAATCCTTTTTATCTTGATGGGAAAAAAAAAGGAAAACATTTTTAATTGTTCTAAATATGCAAAAAGCGTAATAAATAAATAAATAAATAAGTAAAGTAAATAAACAAATAATTGTTGCTCTTAAAATATGAAGTTGCGTTCGTTAGCTACGGTTACAATTTTTCTTTCTTAAAATTTATTTTTCTGCTTTTATCAATATTTTAATTAATATATATATATATATATATATATATATATTAACTTGTCAGCTAAAGAAAAAAAATCCCGACTTGGCATGATGACAGCGCGAAATGTCTAACAGACAGCAATAGTCCTGTCGTACTAAAAATGAAAAACGAAGCTTTTTTTTTTTTTTTTTTTTTGTTCTTCTGTAAGTAATAGGTATAAAATTCCATAAAATCATAATTTAATTTAGTGCGACAGAACAAGTTTCCGTCTATTATATTTTTCCTTATAAAGTCAAGCGGCGACTGTGTCGCATTCCTTAGTAAGGATTACTAATAAAAACTTCTTTGGTGCAACTTTTGTACAGTACTTGGAAATTTCCGTTGCCATTATGATAATGAATTAAAAAGATTATTGCAATTGCAAAAGTAATGACCTTGGTAAAAAACGTTGAAACCAAATTCAAAAATCGGTGTAAAATTTTAATTTATGTAGTATTATGCTGTATTTAAGCTGTACCCTTCCTTTAACAAAAAATTTATTTAATTTATTTAATTTTTTTAATTGACTCGAGGGGGACAAAAGGGAACAAAAGGTCTCCATATAGAAAAACGCTAAAATATAAATATATAAATGAATTATTTTTTACCTTAAAATATGAAGATGCTTTGTTTAGTGACGGTTATCAGGTTCCTTTCTTAAAACTTTTTTTTTTTTTTCCTTTTTTTCTCAATTTAATACTTTTTATGTTGTTTAGAAAGAAAAAAAAAGGCTTGACTTATTCAAGGCCAACACAACACATATCGACTAAGGAAAGTGCGTGATTGATATCAATAGTCATGACGTACTAAAAGTTCCTAAAATTCTTTACTTAACAACTTGTACACATATAAAATATTCTAAATACAAGATCCGGTCAATAATTTGCCATTCTATGTATTTTACTGAAAAACAAAAATCATTATATTCATACGAAAACATCTTCACATATATTAATCACAAATTAAAATTTCAGAATGATCTGTTCATATAATTTAAAATTTAGTGCTTTCGTAAAAACTTGTCAAGTGCCATCCAGTTCCGTCAAACCGTTTTCACGTGATTTCCGAACAAAATATGTGTTCTGGAGACCCTGTTCTCTTCCCACACATACACAGAAATTATTCTGAAGGGACATTTGTCATTACTGATGTCAAAGATATTGCAGTAATTTTTCTATTCTACGTGCTTTACTTACAAAGTCTTATTGCGCACATGCTACCGTATTTCTTTTTTTTTTTCTAGATTTCAAAATCTAATTAATATTAAATGCTCGAGTAATATCATTTTAAATTGGGTATAAGCTTAAACCTCTCCCAAATGTTATGAAATTCCATCCAGCCGTTTTCATGCTATTCCGGGTCGGGGGAAAAATCTATACACCTCAGTCCTCCCACGTACACACAGAAATGATTCTGAAATTATTTTAGGCTTCCTTGATGTTTGAAAAGTAAAAATATTTCAATTTCTTTTCCATACAAGATGTTTTACAGACAAAAGCGCGTGCGCAAAAGTTTTTCCCCTATATCTCTAGCCTAATCAAATATTTGAAATATTCAATACATATAATTTTAAATTTAGCTCAGGTCTAAATCCCTACCGAGTGTCTTTGAATTCCATCCAGCCAATCTTAAGTGATATCCGGACAAATATACCGCTACAGACATACAGACACAACGACCCTCCCCCCCCTCACACACACACACACACGGTGAAATTTTCCCAAAAGGCACTGGGGTTTTCCTGATGTCCAAAACGTGAAGATATCGCTCAATCTTTCGACTCTGAGCAATTTACAAAAAAAAGTAAGATTATATATATATATATAGATAGATATATGTTTATATGGATATTATACGAATGATATATCTGAAAATATTTGCTTCAATCAAATAAATAAAACTTTAATATTGCACTTCAACTCTCTAGTAAAAGTTAAAATATTTTCTATCCACATAAAAATGAGTCTGATATTACCATAATTAGTTTACATAAAATACGTAAAATAAGTTCAAATATTCATTAAGAAATAACAAACGGATCTAATAATTCCAAGCAAGTTTTCATAACGTTATGCATTTCAATTCAACATTGCGTAAAGATAATTAGTTTTTTTTTTTTTTTTTTTTTTTTTTTTTTTTAATTTAGCTAATTTGCAAATCATTTTATAAATTATTTAATTTTTATTTTGTAGTATAAATTATCACATTTGAGTAAATGTAGATACTTCTTTTTTTTGTGAATTAATATTTAATATTCCTTGTCTAGAGAATATATGAATGAGATATATCATAAATGTAGTTATTACAGCAAAGAATAAATATTTTAATGAAATGGTATGTATAGAGAACAATTTTCTTTCAAATTAGAATTTTCTTTTATATTATCTTCGTTTTTGATTTATTTTGATTTATATATGTATATATACATATATATATATACTAAGGTACAAACAAAGAGCCGCATTACAGAAAAAATGACTTTTGATTCTGTTTTAACTTCAAATTCAAAACTAATGTTGGAAAAATAAAATTGTCATGTTTGCATAATACCAAAGGTATGAAGGGATACCTATGTGCATTTTCGACTTAGTAATTCGCTATATTACATTATATAAAGTACTTAATAAAAATCTATATAAAACTTTCTTTTTAAACGTAATATAATAAACATATACTTTGTATTCTATTGTGATTTACTATATGAAATAAACAAGTTATATTTTATATATGAAATAGAACTACTTATTTGTTAGATATAAACAATTACTTAATAAAAATATGTATTTTACATTGGGATAATTCTTCCTTTATATATAATTCTGCTTTAATGCGCAATGGTGTAGTATTATACAGTATTTTAATATATATCTCAGAAATTTCACTCAGCCAAATATCATAAATAAAATTTTCTAGTTTTTGCGAAGTTGTAGGTTGCAAATTTTGAATCATACCTCCTCTTTCCCCGCTAATTTATAGACTAAACATTTTCGAGTGGGATAAGATTAGGCTATTTGCAGGTTGGATGAAGAAGACATTTTACGATATATATATATATATATATATATATATGATTCTTTAAAGAATTATAGGTTTTTGTGGTAATGGATAGGTACTTTTAATAATTTCAATTAAATAAACGTACCACAGTCTCCCTGTAGTATGGTGCATTGTCATTCTGAAAGGCTGTTTGCGGAAAAGTCTGAAATACCTACAAAAAAGTCAGTCAGGCACCATTTATGTTATCACCATGTTTTATTTCTAGCTAATTGGTCCCTTCAGCATGGAAATTTGCTTGACACTTTGAAAAGTTATGCATCTCCGTACCATAATATGCGGAGAATGCGTCACTCTTTTAAGAGAGCAATTTCATTAAGTCGGTCACATTTTCACCGTTCTACTAGCTTTTTCACCAGCACGAAATAAATTAAACTTAACTCATCAAACGAAATCAGTTAAGTTCAATAATATTATCTCATCTATCCTTTATTTTTTTGGTCATTTGAAGACTTGTTTGTTTAATTCTTTTCCTTAATAATGGCTTTTTCTTCAGATTTTCCTGCTTTGTTTAATTCGTTTGTTTGCTTTTAACATGCTATGTTTAATTGTTACTGAACTGTTTTTGGAGAAATTAGTTTGCTAAATACTTTTTTTTTAATCTTTTCTACGTTTTGAACATGATAGAAATTGATTTTTTAAAGGTTTGATTTTTAACTCGCAGTCATCTTACTTGGATGAGCATCGTGGCCACCATATACCAAATTTTCCAATTTAAAAAGCCAAAAAAATTTATTTCCTGCTAAAAACCATATTACCAGTATTTTGTAACCTTTTAATTGCTTTGCCATCTCACGTATTAAAATATGTTTTTGATTTTTATTCTAAATCAAATGCTTTTTGTGGCATCGTCAATTGCAATATCCTTGTCATTTTTTAAATATTTTCTAAAATTACAATTTTCTTGACAATTACTTTTTTTTTTTTTTTTTACACTGGGCTCAATCTGAAAGTGTACGAGAAGGACGACGTCATAAAATCTGTTCGAAATTTTGCTTTTTAACGATAAAATCGGCGGTTGTAGAAAGTTAAAAAGAAAATATCTAAGTGCAACTTTTTTTTTCCTTTTAGTGCATATTTATTCATAAATTGGATATCTTTACAAATTCAACAAAATAACACACACACACACACACACATATTATTTTGTTGATTTTGTTTCATATATATATATATATATATACATATATATATATATATATATATATATATATATATATATATACATATATATATATATATATATATATATATATATATATATATATATATATATATATACATATATATATATATATATATATATATATATATATATATATATATATATACAATATATATATAGTTTTGAGACACCGACTTTTACTAAAACTTGGCACACTCAATCATTGACCGGAAAACAAGATATGCATGTAAAGTTTTGTCTCAAATGGGGTCTATGCGGAGAGTTTGAAAAAAAAAATGTTCAGTTGTTTTTAAAGCAACGAGCTTGCGAGACCTGAAATTGAGCGATATATACAGGACGTGAATTTTTCTGAACTAACCAACTATTATCATGCGAAAATGCATCTAATAGAGTGTTTATATAGCAACATTGGAGATAATCGATAGAGCTGTTCTTTAGATACGGACTTACGGTCAGACTTCCCGTTTTTAAATTCTCACCAAAAGTTGGAAATGCCATCTGTACATCAGTCCTGTCTTCATTCTGGACATTCGTAGTTATATCTTAGTTTCGGGATGTGACTGTTAGATTTGGCCCACGGGGATGTGACCGGAGATGTGACCCACACACATAGACATACATAGACACGCTCTGCAGAAACTGAATTTTTGGGTTCGGGAGACCGTAAAACATATAAATAAGATGAAAACTCGATATAGAATTTTCGGACCCAATCTTACATTACCTACGGCAGTGGGGTAATGAAAGTAATAATAAAAGGATCATCAAAATTTTGAATAAAAAAAAAACAATAGTGATTTTTTATTTATTCTTTTATTTTATTTTATTATATACATATTAATTCTACCCTTAAAATATTTTATATAACCAGTTATATTTAGAATTACATATAGCATTTAATATACGATGTAATATGATTTGTTTAGTAACTTGGGATTTCCAAATTATGTATGTAGAATTACTTGAGCTTTGATAGTATAAGCATTTTAAATAAATGTATGTTGTTATTACTTATAAGTTATAAATATTTTAGTCTACAGTATATATATATATATATATATATATATATAATCCATACCTATATTCTACTTATATTGTTTTTGCAAAAGTGTTCATGTTTTTCCAAAGAACTGAAAGAAAAAATAAATGTAAGTATTTGTATCGAAAAAATAAATAAATAAAAAAAAATAGTTAAATACAACAGTTTGAATCTGTTTAAAAATACTTACAATGTGAGGATTATTAGTGTCGAAACTATTTTACTTCATAGTCAAATATTAATATTATTTGGTATATGATACGCAAAGTAATTATACATTATATTAAATTATATAAAAAAAACAAAATTTTGAAATGGAAATTTACCATACTGCGTATAATAATGAAGCAATAAAATGCCATAAAGATTTCGGAAAATCATTTTATAAAAATGTATCTTTCTGCAAAACACTTAAAGAGAATTTCAGGTCACGTTTCTGCTTCATTGCCTTAGTGATGATGTCACTCATCCATTTTTTTCCTGAAAATTGTGTTCACGTAATGGAATTATTAGAGGTATAAAAATAGCTTGCTTTATACATATATATATATATATATATATATAACTTTTAATAATTAGAAATGAATAGGCTTGATAATTTAGATACGTGGGCGGAATAAACAAACAAACAAACAAAAAAGAAAGAAAAGAAAAGAAAAATAGTTTGATTCTACTTTCTACTCAAGAGGTGGAAGCAGCGAAAAAAACATTTAAAAGAAAAATAAAACTAGCCTAACAAGTTTCGAAAACACGGTGATAACCGAATATATGGAAAAATTAAAAATTAAATAAATCAATACACACGCACACATATATTATGTATATATATATATATATATATATATTTATATATAAAATAATTAAGCAAACAGTTCAATCAAGTACATACATAAATTAATAAAACCATAATTATAAACATAACTAGTATATACACTACATAGTTTAGTATTATGTTCATAGTTATTATTATGTGTAGAAATTTCAGTGTCCAAATAATTTTATGTAATTGTGTTAACTAACACAGCTATATTGGGTGATCCCTCCCCCTTTTTTATTTGAATTAATATTTTCATATAAATGATACCTGATGCAAAATGCATCTATATGTGTGTGTGTGTGTGTGTGTGTGTGTGTGTGTGTGTGTGTGTGTGTGTGTGTGCGTTATTTTTAAAAAGATTGTTTAAAATGCTTCATCTTCCTACAATAGTGCAATTTTGGTCATATATATGTGTATGACTCTATCTTAGTATGAACTATACATGAACTCAAACAAACATCTCCATTCACAAAATGGTATATTATTTGAATATGTATTGAAAGAGTGAATTAAAATTTTAGTAAAACATTCATTTAAAACTTCTAAATCATTTGAACTTATATGCGTATATTTAGATAACATGAATTTTTAACTGATAATTCTAAATGATTCTAGTCTGTAACTTTTTTTTCTAATGAGATTAATGATTTAGAATTTTGATATTGTGTAGTCAGTTGACGAATGTTTCTAAATTGTTAAAATAAATAAAATTTTTGCTATGTTTACTATATTACTTTTTTAATCTGGAAATATTTAAGCATATTTCATAACATAAATAAATAAATATTTTGAAGTGTGTATAAAATTGTGGACATTTATTAAATAAAAGCGGTAACAGTAACATTATAAAGCTTTTGACGAAAAGTGATATTTCTGTAAAAAATTACTAGAGTGATATTGATTAAAATATATTAAGCCGTAAAAGTAATTTTTGTCTGCAGCAATTGTGATTTTTTTTTTTTTTTTTTTTTTAATACATACTTTTTTAACTATTTTTTTTTCTATTTAAAATTTTAAAACGAAGAATTCCAGTTTCGTTTATATACAACGTTAATGCTTCTGAATATATATATATATATATATATATATATGTGTGTGTGTAAGTTATATAAGTTTTAGCTTATAAAAAATATTATTTATTTGGCTATAGTACGGCTTTTGTGTTTCGAAAATAAATTTCATCTGTTGTCCTTTAAAATGTGCATTTTCCTCAAACTTTTTTGGTACAAATTTCGTAATTATTTTATATTGTTAATTATTCCTTAGATTTTAATTAATAATAGTTAACCCTTTATAATAGTTTTTCTTATATTATTTAAAATTATTATTATAAATAATTAACATCTTGAAAACAAATGAATAAGGTTTGTTGATTTGAATGTATTAAATAATCTATTCACCGATGATATTTTCATAAAATACTTTTGAGGTATACTATTTCTTGTTTTGCGTTTTATATTTTACAAATAGATTTTTGTATTTTAATAGAAATTTTTAACCGCTGCAGCTCCAGTTTTTATATGCTATCTGTTTGCAATTCTTAATTTTTCAGACCAAAACTATTACAAATAGTCTAATATACTATAAATGTTCAATAAAACAAGGAAAAAATAATCAGACGATTTTTGTCTACCAAAACCATAGTAACAATGTTTTTCTCTTACCTACGTGTACTTCAAAAATCATAAATACCTGCCCTCATACCTCATTTAGTAATTTTACAGTATCGAGAGTATGTGCAATCGAATTATCTTCCTCAAAATAGTTTATTATTTATTACAGGAATACGGTTTTAACAGCCCTAGCTTCATTAAAAAAATATTAATTATCCTTTCCCTAATCTCCTACCCCCATTGTATTCACAGCTTCAAATTTATGTGCAATTGATTACTTAACCTGAAAGCTTAGACAGACAGTTTTTAATGTCCCGGGCCATATTATATATTTTGTTTTTATTTTAATTATAATTAAACTTAAAACGAAATTACTAGATCGTTTCCAGATTGAAAATTAGAGCTCCAGGTCAACTTAACAAAAGTTAAACTTCGTTTCTAATAGGATATAGTCCAGTGTTGGGCATAATTGATTAAAAAGTAATTAAATTACAATTGAATTACAATTAAATTATAATTATTTTACTGTCAATCGATTAACAAGTAATTGATTACAAATAAATTGAATAAGTAATTAAATTTATTGAATAAGTAATTCAATTTATCTGTAATCAATTACACTTGTTAATCGATTAACAGTAAAATAATTGTAATTTAATTGTAATTCAATTGTAATTCAATTACTTTTTAATCAATTATGCCAAAAACAGGGATATATATAAAATACGAAGTTATAAATATATAATTACATGGGAGTGAAACAATTTAATCTGATTTATGTACGATTTTAAGTATTCATTCGATAATTATTGAATATTACTTTACTTGTGTATTTCATATATATTTTGAGTAATTCATTAAAATTCAAAAAGGGTGTGAGGCAAGGGGACACAGTTTCAACTAATCTCTTCAATTCAGTGATTCAAGAAATTTTTAGTAAACTAAACTGGTAAGAAATAGGCATAAAAATTGATGGAGAGTTTATAAATTATTTGACGCTTGATGAGAAGGATGTACGGTTTACTTCTACATTTGAAGATGTCCAAAAAAGGCTTTTGGGATTAAACAAATAAAGTCAGCTCGTTTAGATTGAAAAGTAACCTCAGTAATACAAAAGTTATATCAGATTCTTTTTTTCTTCCACTGAAGATCACTGTTGACATGGACAAATTAAGAACGGTATGCATTTATACATATGAGGACAAGTTATTAAGATGACCGGGACCATCATGGGAGAAATTAACAACTGCGTTAAACTTGCGTTGATAGCTTTCGTAAAAAATATCGCTATATCAAAAGAGATTTCCCAATTTATTTTAAAAGAAAAGGTTTTGATCAGGACATTTTGCCTGATTTAACTTTTACTTCAGAAACTTGGACATTAACATGAGAAACAACACAAAAACTTCAAACAGCCAAGAGAAGCACAGAGAAAATCTTGTTACATTTCGCTCGAAGAGATAGAAAGTGAAACACATGGATCGGGTTGAAAACCAAAGATTTTATCTTATTTCTAGAGTTAAGAAGTTAAAATGGAGTTGAGGTGTCACCTTGCTAGAAGAAACGACCATAGAATGACCACTAAAATCCTAATTTGGATACCGAGAGATCGGGAAAGACCTAGGAAAAGACTGTTATGTTATTAGAGATATGAAATTTTGATGTCTGGAAGAGCATTATGGTGAAGAATTGCTGAAAACAAGGCAGTTGGGAATCCCCTAGGAGAGGCCTTCATCCTTTACTGGATTGGTAAAGTCTGAATATGATGATGTTGATGCCGATATAAATTTTCAAATTGTACCGCTCACCCGTTAGAGCATTTAATCACTAAATAATGATTGCGAAGCTTTTAACTAAAAGAAATTACAATACTTTTCCAAAAATACTTTTTTGAAATTTTGTCTGAAATGAATATTGTATATAAAATCATAGATTATTATAAATAAGAGATTTCCCAAAAATTCTTACCATTTCTTTTCTTTAAACCTTTAAGTATTTGATATGTACCGAATCATAGAAAATTAATCTATCGTAAAATGAAATAAGACTTTTTTTTCTATTCTCTCGTATAAAATTTTTATTTCTCAGTTAAATAAATGTTATATGTTATTTTTTGTTTAAGCTCTTATTTAATTTCGAATATAATTATCTTTGATATTACAAAAGCTAATAAAATGTTTGTGGAAGAAATGGGAATATAATTCTTTTAATTAATTAATAAAAAAGAATCGTGAAAAAATTATGTTCATGAAAATTATCTTTTACATTTTCTGAAGACCAAAAATAAATATTTCCATCACATTTTTATTTTGTACAACATACTCTATTATTTTTTGTATAAATATATTTTTTAATTCCCAGAATAATTATATTTTGTATTATGTAATCAGGTCATCACAAAGTGTGTAAAAGCTTTTTGCATTAGCGAATAATTTAACTGTGATTTTTATTTTTCGCAAAATCATTACAAATAATATAATAAAAAAAAAATAATTAAAGTAGCTAAATAAAAAAGTAACCGTTACATATTTTCAGTAAATCATTGAAAATGTTACTGAAAATTTAAACATAAGGATTAATATATATATATATATATGCAAAATAATGAAAGCCAGATGAAAAATTAATCCAAAACACATGAGGGCATTCATAAGGGGAGCTCCCCCAGGTAGGGAAAGGAATATGAGAAGTTTCTGACGAAACTCTGGTAATTTAACCAAAAAACACGTTTCTACCCACCAACTTCTCACAGATGGAAGCAAGACAATACAGCAAACGAATTTCAATTAATACAAAGCATAAAATGCAATTGAATTCAGAAATCAAGAACAAAATGTAATACATCAATATAAAATACAAGAATATAAATAATACAAGAATATATAAATACATACCTGGACAAACTCAAATAGTTATTAGAATAGGAAAATTGTAATCCACCCCCCATTATAAACATAGAACCCGCTTCAGCTAGTAGGACCACTTACCAGCAGTTAAATGTCGCCCAAAATGGAACAACAAACCTTATGTGGGATTGTGATCAAGAATGCTTAAATGCTTATTGATTAAAAAATCAGGATATGGGTTAACAGTTAGTACGTTTTTGAGATTTTTCATAACCAGATTCAGGCCTAAATTGTTATTGCAAAACATTTAATTCTGTTTATTTGGGTGAACATAATATTTTTTTAAAACTTTAAGACTAATAGAGGAGAATCGAAAGTTAAAATATTGCCTTTTAATATAAATTAAAATAAACCAGTTATTATCTATATATATATATTTTTTAATTTTTAAATCCAGGAAAGAAGTTTGGTCTGCAGAGTCAGTACGGTTTAAGACAAGATAGGAGGGATAGATTTCAGCTGCATATTTCGCAAAGTCTACACAGTTTATTGCTATTAAGTCATCAATATACCTATAAAACTTAATATTTTTGAATTTTCTTTCAAACATAAACAAAAAAAATGTTGGCGAAGGCACTCGAGTAACTTGTTCCCATCGGGATACCGTGAATTTGTAAAACATAATCAACAGCGTTAAACATAAAATTTTCTAAGATGCAAAATTTAATAAGGTTAATCCAGTAAAGTTTTTCGCAGTCTGTAACATGACAAAACTCTTCGCAATTTTTTTCAAAAATTTCTAGAACCACGTAATATGGAATACTACCAAAAAGGTCTTCAAAATCTTAAGTATTAATTGTAAAAATAATTTCTGAATTTCCTTTAAAATATTTTAAAATTGGGTAATTATTTTTAATGATACTGCAATTATCGTCTGACTCTAAAGTATTCTAAAGTATATTATTGCGTAAATAAAAAAGGTTTTTATCGGCCTTGTGATTATAAGCAAAATTACCACAAGTTACGCAACGAAAGTTAATGGGATTTTTATGATATTTAACATTAATAAATAGGTATGGAAAATTTAAACTGTTTCAATTTATATTGAGTTTTTTATCAAAAGCCAATATCCTTTTTCTTATAATAGAGGGGGAGTCATTTAATTTTTTGCAAGAACAATTACCGGAATGTTCTTTGGTAAGCAACATCTTGTAAAAAAACTTTACAAAAAATGGCAAAATTATTTCCAGCTTTATCAACGGTGGCTATAATACTTTTTTTTTTTTTTTTTTTTTTTTTTTTTTTAAGTTTTCAATATTTTCTTTTAGTTCTGAATTTTCTTTCCAAAGTAACACCTTTAAAATGTTAAATACCTTACAAAATATTTCACAATTCTCTTTTTCCCTAATTTAAAATCTTCATTAGGCCAACTATATTTGTAAGAGAGTTTTAAAATAAAAATATCTAAAACTCTCTTACAAATAAAAATATCTAAAACTTTCTTACAAATATTGTTGGCCTATTGAAGATTTTAAATTATGGAAAAGGAGAATTGTGGAATGTTTTGAAAGGGATTTAACATTTTATACGAGTTACTTTGGAAAGAAAATTCATGAAGATTACAATACAGAATTAAAAGAAAATATTGAAAACTTAAAGAAAAAAAAAATATTATAGCCACCGTTGATAAAGCTGGAAATAATTTTGCCATTTTTATAAAGTTTTTTACAAGATGTTGCTTACCAAAGAACATTCCGGTAATTGTTCTTACAAAAAATTAAATGACTTCCCCTCTATTATAAGAAAAAGGATGTTGGCTTTTGATAAAAAACTCAGTATAAATAGAAACAGTTTAAATTTTCCATTCCTATTTATTAATGTTAAATATCATAAAAATCCCATTAACTTTCGTTACGTAACTTGTGGTAATTTTGCTTATAATCACAAGGCCGATAAAAATCTTTTTTATTTACTCAATAATATCTTAAACAATTTCGAGTCAGACGATAATTGAAGTATCATTAAAAATAATTACCCAATTTTAAAATATATTAAAGGAAATTCAAAAATTATTTTTACAATTAATACTTATGATTTTGAAAACCTTTTGTTAGTATTCCATATTACTTGGTTCTAGAAATTTTTGAAAAAAAAAAAATGCGAAGTGTTTTGTCATGTAATAGACTGCGAAAACGTTTACTGGATTAGTCTTATTAAATTTTGCATCTTCGAAAATGTTTTATTTAACGGTGTTGATTATGTTTTACAAATTCACGGTATCCCGATGGGAACATGTTACTCGATTGCCTTCGCCAAATTTTTTTTTGTTTATGTTTGAAAGAAAATTCAAAAATGTTAAGTTTTATAGATATATTGTTGACGTAATAGCAATAAACTGTGTAGACTTTGCGAAATATGCAGCTGAAATCTATCACTCCGATCTTTTCTTAAACCGTACTGACTCTGAAGACCAAACTTCTTTCCTGGATTTAAAAATTAAATATATATATATAGATAATAACTGGTTTATTTTAATTTATGATAAAAGGCAAGATTATAACTTTAAAGTTTGTAATTTAACAAATTGGTTCTCCTCTATTAGTCTTAAAGTTTTAAAAAATATTATGTTCACCCAAATAAACAGAATTAAAATGATTTGCAATAACAATTTAGACCTTAATCTGGCTATGAAAAATCTCAAAAACTTACTAACTGTTAACCGATATCCTGATTTTTTAATCAATAAGCATTTAAGTACTCTTGGTCACAATCCCACTTAAGGTTTGTTGTTCCATTTTGGGCGACATTTAAGTGCTGGTAATTACCCTACTAGCTGAAGCGGGTTTTGTGTTTATAATGGGGGGTGGATTACAATTTTCCATATTCTAACAACTAATTGAGTTTGTCCAGGTATGTATTTATATATTCTTGTATTATTTATATTCTTGTATTTTATATTGATGTATTATATTTTGTTCTTGATTTCTGAATTCAATTGCATTTCATGCTTTGTATTAATTAAAATTCGTTTGCTGTATTGTCTTGCTTCTATCTGTGAGAGGTTGGTGGCTAGAAACGTGTTTTTTGGTTAATTTACCAGTGTTTCGTCAGAAACTTCTTATATTCATTTCCTTATATTGGGTTGCACCCCTGATGAAGGCCCTCGTGTGTTTTCGGATTAATTTTTCATCTGGCTTTAATTCTTTTGCTTATTTATTATAATTTTATATCTCCTTTTGCTGCATTTGCGCATTGGTTTATAAAAACTCTGTTCTAGTTGTATATATTTAAGAATTAAAGTTTCACTCCATTCTATTTTTAAATTTTATCTTATATATATATATATATATATTAACAAATATATTAAAATAAACAAAAATACTAATTGCTATAAGGAAAATTTTTATTATACATTTTGTGTTGATTTAGTTTTTCTCAAAAGTAAAAGAAATCCCCATCCAAACCAATAAGTAAATCAATAAATGTATATATATATATATATATATATTAGTTCTTAATATTATTTAAAATGTCGTTTTTTTGTTTTCAGAGTTTACTTTTATGAATGAAAATGATAAGATAATCAACATTAAGAAAAACTTTGTCAAAGAGCATTGAATATATAACTGAGATAATGTATTTCTTTATAAATAATCTGAATGTGGATATTTTTTTTTCCAGATAAGAAAATTTTAAAAGAGTAAACTGTTAAATAAAGTTTGCTCCTGATCATTAAAAACCCGTTACATTCAGATGGTGGTTGTTTGATCCATTTGAGTCTAAACTTTTCAAAACTTTGTAGTGATATTAAAATTTCTATTTAAAAATAACAAAATATATCGATTTTAGTTTAAATGTTCGTTGCAAAAGTTTATTTGATGGGAATTGTAAAATTCTCTTAAACTCAGATAATAATTATTTACATTTGCGAATTTATTCTTATAAAAATACATTTTTTTTCATGGCTGTCTCTAAATTTCTAAGTGGTAGTTACTTGTGTTATATTATTTATACAAAACTGCTAAATATTTACTATATAAATGAAAACACAACACGCATGTTTGCCAATATTTCACGATTTAAATCAAGTATTACGAAGTTTATTAACAGATGATTAAAAAAAAAAAAAAAGTACAGTACGACTTTATTTCTCAGAAAACGAAAACGTTTTTATATGACATTTTAATTAGAAGAAAATTTAATAAAATTATTTCAAACGAATATTGGATTTTTAATTTGAACTCCTAAAATTTTAAATAATTAAATTTTGGATCATAAAGCTTTTAGCTATGAGTAAAACAGTATAATCAGGTGTAGTTGTGCATGTCAGACAGTCGACAAATATGTATGTTACTGGTTTGTTACGATTGGAGTTTCATTACAGTTTTAATGAACAGGAGCTATAGTTCCCCATGGAAATGAGATGGTAGAAGCTCAAAAACGAATAATCTTGCTTTCTCAAAGAATCTAATCATCATTTGAGAACTTTCTACATGCCTTTGGCAAGCAATCGTCGCTCTCTTCATTAATAATAATGATACCTATAACAAAATTAAAACATAAGGTAAAATTAAGAGAGTTTCCGTACATTTCAACAAAATAATATAAAAAAAACTAAAGTTTATTTTTTTTAAACTGTTGATAAACGTATTTATTTGCATTTCCGTTACTGTTTTGTTTTTATGTTGTGATTTAAGGCAACAGTTGTAAGAAAACCAAGATAGTTATTTTGCGTGCTCTATACAAGGTAGGTGCGATTTCGCTTTTACATAAAAACGATTGCATTTATTATAACTACAACTTTATTTTTAACGATATAAATTCTAATTAAGTGATATTATAGTATGGTTTTCAAAAGAAAAATGTTTGTATTAGGAGTAGCTATTTCAAATTGATGATTAAAAAACAGAAAAATAAAATATATTTACAAAATATATAAAACACTTTTAAACAAAATTAGTAAGTACATTTCCTTTTCATACAATGTCAAAAAAGGAAATACTTAAAAACGTGAAGATGAGCCTCCTTATATCTTTTTGAATAGATTTTTTCTAAAAAACTGCGGGGGCTATTGTTTTCTCGAAAAAGGGAGTATTAGTAAAAATAAGTATAAATAGTGACACTAACTTAATGGAAGGCGTTACGATAAATCCTTTTAAATGGTTTTATAAATCCCTTGAATAATGTACACTGTTAAAACGCATTTCTCAAAAATAAGAAGAATCTTCAAAAAAAATAAACAAGATCTTCTCAAAAATAATCAGGATAGTCTGCTTTTGAGAAGTTTCATTTTTTATAATAAATCCGAGTAGAAATTTCTCATTTTTGAGATTCTTTTCTTTTTTAACCGACTTCAAAAAAAGAAGGAAGGTTCTCAATTCAAACCGTATGTTTTTTTTATGTTTGTTAGCTCATAACTTCTGAACGGATGCTCCGATTTTGATACTTTTTGTTTTGTTGAAAAGATCTTGGTCTGCAATAGGTCCCATTGTAATATCTTTATGATCTAAAGAAAATACAGGGTGCCCAAAAAAATCAGTCCAAACTCTCTTAACTGCTAAACGGCTGCAGCTATAGTGATAAAAATGGTATGTGAGTATAGTAAATTGGCCCTGCATTACAAGGTTAAACCGCTTGCTGCGCCACCTGGTGGAAAATAGTGGAGATATTGTTCCTATCACGAAACGGTTCTAGAGAAAAAAAGTGAATTAGAAAGTTGAAGATTATCATCGATTTAGTACAAAAAGATAGTTTAGACTTTCATGCTAGCGTTTCTATCTCGGAAACGTTTCAAGACAGGGGAAAAAAGTGAATTATAAAATTGCAGAGCATCATCGATTTAGTACGAAAAGATAGTTTTGACATTGATGCTAAAAGTACAAGGTTAAAAACGTGCCTTTTTTTGTCCGCAATTTCTTACACTATACACATTTGAGCTACATTGCTCACGTCGTAGCGTAGCTAGTGAGAGATACGCTATACAGTTCAAAATACGGTTGCTTGATACTTTTGATTGGTTTTGATCTTGGTCTGAAGTAGGTCCCATTATAACATCTTTACAGTCTAAAGAAAATAAAGCGCCATCTGGTGAAAAACAGCAGCATTAGTGCTCCTATCTCAAAAACGGTTCAAGATGGGAGAAAAGTTAATTACGAAGTTGTAGAGTATCATCGATTTACTACGAAAAGAGAGTATTTAGACATTATTGCTAAAAATAGAACGCTTAAAACGTGCAGCTGTTTGTTCGCAATTTCCTACACTGTGCACACTTGAACTACGTTGCACGCTTTACAGCGTAGCGGATGACACGTATACTCTGTGGTTCAAAGTACTGTTACTGTAAAAGGTCACATCGATTAGCGCAAAGTCGTTTTCAACCAACTTCAGAAAGGAGGGTGTTCTTAATTCTTGCTATGTGTTGTTGTTGGTGTTTGTAAACTTATAACTTCGTAAGAAATGCTCTAATTAACCGACTTCAAAAGAGAGGAGGTTCTCAATTCAAAGCGTATGTTTTTTTGTTTTTGTTTTTGTTTGTTAGTTCATAACTTCTAAACGGATGATCCGATTTTGATACTTTTTGTTTTATTGTAAAGGTGTTGGTCTGAAATAGGTCCCATTGTAAGATCTTTACGATCAAAAGAAAATACAGGGTGCCCAAAAAAGTCAGTCCCGACTCTTTTAACTGCTGAAGAGCTGCAGCTATAGTCATAAAAGTGGTATGTAGGTACACCTAAGTGGACATGTGCTACGCGATTCAACCGCCTAAAGCGCCACCTGGTGGAAAAGAGTGGAGTTGGCGATCTTATCTCGGAAATGTTTCAATACAGGGGAAAAAAGTGAATTATAAAATAGCAGAGCATCATCGATGTAGTACGCAAAGATAGTTTAGACATTAATGCTAAAAACAGAACGCTTAAAACGTGCATTTGTTTGTTCACAATTTCCTATTTTGTGCACACTTGAAAAACATTGCATATGTTGTAGCGTAGCGGGTGACATTTATGGTATGTAAAATTCAAAGTATGGTTATTGTAAACGTCACATCGATTAACGCATAGGCTTTTTAAACCGACACGTATTCACTGTAAAGTTCAATATATATGCCTAACAGAATTTTCGGTTACGAATACAGCGTATCCTTTCTTTACATTTCTAAAGACTTTTTAATTTAACGTATGTTCGTTCAATAGATAGCTTTTTGGTCATATCCAATAAAGACAAGAAAAGTCACACAATAATACAGCATTTGAAAAAAAATCAACTTAAAAATAACTTGACTAGAATAAAACTGGCACAACTGTCTCTCGAGTGGATAGCTTTCTAGATGGAGATGTATCTTTTTTGTTCACATTTGGTGCATTTAATGTATTTTTCAGTGACATAAACCATTTTTTTGAGTATTGTCACTTTTCTTGGCAGTTGTGATTTGTGAATCTTCCGTCGAACGTCTTCTGATGCTCTGCTATATAAATAAGTTTTCACTGAAAAGAGAAAAATAAAATCTTTTTGTAAAAAAATAGAACCGACTCCAAAAAGGAACTACTATTCAAACAACTAAAAATGAAAGAAATTTGTCAGAAAATGGAACTGTAGATTGCGCCTAAAAGTATAAAATAATTTCCTTCGCCAAACAACCTATAACACTACAATTAATCATAACTTTTGAAGTCGGCGCAAAATTAAATAAAAATTGATACCTTTATTCAATACAAAAATCAAATCCTATTCAAAATACACGTCTCCCATTGTTATCTGCAAAACGCAGCCGAAAACTACTTTGATTCAAGAAAACAAATAAGATTTCGTAAGCAGCAAAAGTTGGCGAAGATGCTGGTATGCTTGGTGAACGAAAAACCGCAAAATTATCTGGCAAAAATATTTAATTTCTTTGGGATATCATGATTATTTTAATAAGGTATATCAAGAGAGTAATCAAGAATATGAAACAACACATCGTACAATATATATTATGAAAATATACATCTTGCGTGTATATTTTTGCCTTACGTTTTTATCGCCAAAATCAAAAGCCATCAAGGATGATCTAACTTCGTAGAAACATAAATACCGCAAAGTGAAGAATGTTCACTGTTCTATGTAGATGCTACTAATGGACCAATTGTATACAGTGATAAAATAATAAAGAAAACATAAAAATGGATCATTCGAGACAACAGCATTTGTTGCTACCGATCTAAAGACAAACCTTTAAAAACTAATTAAATTTTATTTAATTTTGCGCCGACTTCAAAAGTTATGATTAATTGTAGTGTTATAGGTTGTTTGGCGAAGGAAATTATTTTATACTTTTAGGCGCAATCTACAGTTCCATTTTCTGACAAATTTCTTTCATTTTTAGTTGTTTGAATAGTAGTTCCTTTTTGGAGTCGGTTCTATTTTTTTACAAAAAGATTTTATCTCATCTAACTAACCATTTCGTATTCACTCTTGTAATATGTTTTTGAGAAAGTTATCCATTTTTCACAGTAATAGAACTATAAAAAAGCGATAAGCTGAAACATTCGTTATTCTCTTAGTCGTAAAGTGCTTGATGATGGGTGTCACTGATATAATTCGGCATAAAATTTGACGAAGAACTCGAATAAGATAAAAGACTTCGTCATTTTAAAAAGTATAGTTGTATCAGAGACGTCACTCGCAGTATGACAGTGAAAAAAAAAAAGCGAATGTTTCAGCGTACCGTTTTTTATGATTATTTTACTGCAAAACACGAATAAATTTCTCAAAAACGTTTCACAAGCATCAATAAGAAATAAATAGTTAAAAGAGAAAAAAGAAATCTTATAAATGAGAAGCTCCTACGCGGAGCTATTATAAGAAATGAAACTTCTCAAAGAAAAGTCTGTTTATTTTTGAATAATGTGTTTTATCAATGATTTGAATGATTTTCTTGTTTGTTGTCCTAATCTGTCGTTTTCCGCAATCATTGCATGTAAACGGTGCAGTTTTCGTGCGACCATCTTTCAAATGTAACATATTTAAACTTTTCCGGTCATTCGTGTAAATCCTCTTGTGGTAGATTCATTGCACTAATTTTCATTTTCTTCTCATTACCAAAAAATTGCGCAATCTCCCCTAGCACATAATGTAATAGAATCAATGCACAATCTCTCCTAAAAAGCAGAAGCACAAAATATCCCATTTCGGTAGGAGAGATTGCGCAGCCTTTAATTCAAAAATTATTTCTTTTAGAGAGAATCGCTGGTGCTCGAGCAGTTAATCTAGGTTAGCAGCTTATGACAATATGTTTATTTTAACAATATTTTGTATTATTTACATTTTATAGAAATTCCTAGATAGAGTTGTTGAATTTCAAGCATTTACTTTTAAAAACACGACAAAAATAACCATGTTTTATTTTAGATGCTTGACGGAATCAACATACACGGTACAACGTCGGCACTCCACTACTGATGTTGTACTACTCTCTGGAATCTCAGCGCGCCTCATTTACTCCTTCACGCCATGTCGCTATGTATATGTAACAATTTTTGACACGTGCAAATACACATAATGGTGCTTTTTGGCATTTAACAAAACACTTCGAGACTCTCTCTCTCTCTATATATATATATATATATATATATATACATTTCAAGAAAACCTATGGAAATTTGAATTTCCCTGTCTCCACTTTAACTGTGTGATCGCTTGTAATAAAATTATGGAAATTTTGATACTGAGAAACGAGAACTTGTTACAGATTAAAACTGCTAAAATGTGTTGGAAAAAAAATATGAAAAATTTGTGGGAAAAAATATTTAAAACAAATAAATAAATATTATTGCTGACTGTGGAAAAAAAAAAAAATATATATATATATATATAATTATTATCTGTAAACTTCAGTTTATTATTATTATTATTATTATTATTTTTAATAAGACAAGGTAATTATACATTATTATAAAAAAGCTTCGCTAAATAAAATAAAACTAGAATGTTGTGGCCACAACATGACTTGACTTTTTGTATATTTTCCTACTAGGGCCAAACTACAAGGGGTTTTACTCGCCTATTTATTTCCATTCAATCAATGCCCATGGTAATGCAGTGATCACTGATTGTAAATAAATGTTCATGAAACGTTCTATCTTTTTTTTCCCCTTGAGAAATAAAATTCTGTTTGAGAAGAACTAAAATACATTTTTTTTGTATAACTCATAACTTTTTGAATTTACACGATATTTATTTGGTGTTTTCATTTAAGTATATATTTGGCTATTAAATTTTTTAAACGAATTTCTTAAAATTGAATTTTTTAAAAGATTGCGCATGCGTAGTTAAAAAGTATTTCGTAAAGATGCTCATTTTTTGTAAGATATTTAACAATTTTGCATTCTGATTGTAATATGCTATGTCTAAAGTAGTACGCCAAGTTACCGAAAAATGGCTTTGCGCTGAGGCAAATGCGCTGGGGCCTACCTATTACATTTTAAAAAGTAATAATTTGTTTTACAGTTCTTTAAAGAAACTGTTATATCTTTATGAATAAATGCGGTAGCCTCATAAAATTTAATTCAAGCGTTACTTTTTAGAGGTTGATCCCAAACATTTTGATTTTTATATACGTTTTTACAGATCAACTTTTCCTCTGAAGGATAAAACTTTTTCAGAAATGTATGAGATATAATGTGTTTTTTATACTCCGAAAGTTTCAAAGTAATTCCTCGATAATTTTTCTGGGTATTTGACAAAAAGTCTAAATTCGAAAGTGTCTACTAAATACTTATTGATACAAAGTGGATATATCGGATATTTTTAACTTTAATTACTCTGTTGCTACATGATATCTTTAATACATATTTCGGATTTCTATAAAAGAGCATCTCTCCAAATATATTCGAATCCAAAACTCAGTAATTGAGAAAATTCTTGTCAATTTAATATATTTTGCTGAGCGATGAATTTGTTAGATTTTTAACGTTGAATAAAACGATATAATTCAGTTTCATAATTGTCATTTGAACATAACTGTTATGTAGAGTTAGAAAAATTCCTATAAAAGGCAAATAATACTTTCTTATTACTCAATTTATTATATTAATCGAAAAAAAAGTGTATATATTAAAAAATATTAAATAATAAAGCAAATAACATTAAACAATATTGTTAAATATATAATATTATATAGTAATATTAAATAAGTAAACAAAACTTTATTTATTCGTTTATTTATTTTTCCTCGACATAATAAGAATTATATTTATTTTCACGTGAAAAATATAATTGAAATGAAATTTAAGAAAAAACTAGTATGTTGTGGCCACCACAAGACTTTCTTCTATATTTACCTATACATATTCAATCAGTAACAATATTTAAAAAAAAAAAAAAAAAAAAAAAAAAAAAGTACGATTTTTTTTTTTTTTTTTTTTTTTTTTTTTGGTTAAAAGTGAAAAAAATCGATAACTTTGTTTTAAATTATCACAGATTTATAGTTCAACCATTCGTTTTAAAGGTATTGACGAGACCTTTCGAAAGATACCCATCTTGAAAATTTATCCCCCCCGGGGGGGTACTTCCCCCCCCCAGGGGGAGGGAGCGATGCCCCCCCATGCAGAAATTTTTTTTCCTAGTTACATACTACTATTATCAATAATTCATATTAATTTTACAATCACAAGTTTAAAACAACTCTAATTATGCACATTTATACGAATTTTTGTCCTATGCTGCCATGTTAAAAATTAAGATAAAATGCTATCACAGCGCCACCTGTTGAGCAATTGATCCCCAAACATAATCAGCACCAGTTTATGTCGGGAACCAACTAAATACCAAGTTTGGTTAAATTTCGTTAAAAAAAAAAAAAAAAAAAAAAAAAAAAAATTGCGATATTTTTCTGTTTTTTTTTTTTTGTTAAAAGTAAAAAAAATCGATAACTTTGGTTTAAATTATCACAGATTTATCGTTCAACCATTCGTTTTAAAGGTATTGACGAGATCTTTCGAAAGATACCCATCTTGAAACTTTGCCCCCCCGGGTGGGAACTTCCCCCCCCGGTGGGGGGGCAACCGATGCCCCCACATGCACAAAAATTTTTTCTTAGTTAACTACTACTATTATCAACCTGATCTTTCGAAAGATACCCAATGTGAAAATTTACCCCCCCTGGGGGGGTATTTTTTCCCTAGGGGGGGGGGAAGCGATGCCCCCCCATGCAGAAAATTTTTTTCCTAGTTACATACTACTATTATCAATAATTCATATTAATTTTACAATCACAAGTTTAAAACAACTCTAATTATGCACATTTATACGAATTTTTGTCCTATGCTGCCATGTTAAAAATTTAGATAAAATGCTATCACAGCGCCACCTGTTGAGCTATTGATCCCCAAACATAATCAGCACCACTTTATGTCGGGGACCAACTAAATACCAAGTTTGGTTAAATTTCGTTAAAAAAAACGATAACTTTGGTTTAAATTATCACAGATTTATCGTTCAACCATTCGTTTTAAAGGTATTGACGAGATCTTTCGAAAGATACCCATCTTGAAACTTTGCCCCCCCGGGTGGGAACTTCCCCCCCCCCGGTGGGGGGGCAACCGATGCCCCCACATGCACAAAAATTTTTTCCAAGTTAACTATTACTATTATCAACGAGACCTTTCGAAAGATACCATCTTGAAAATTTACTTCCCCGGGGGGGGGGGGGACCGATGCCCCCCCATGTACAAAATTTTTTTCCTAGCTAACTACTACTATTATCAATAATTCATATTAATTTTACAATCATAAGTCTAAAATAACTCTCTTTATGCCCATTTATACGGAATTTTGTCCTATGCTGCCATGTTAAAAATTTGCATAAAATGCGATCACAACGCCACCTGTTGAGCTATTGATCCCCAAATCTAATGGGCACCAGTTCATGTCAGGGTGCAACTAAATACCAAGTTTGGTTAAATTTTATTCATTGGTTCGTGAGATACAGCGTCCACAAAAAAATGATACAGACACACAGACAGACAGACAGACAGACAGACAGACAGACACACAGACAGACAGACACACAGACAGACATTTTTTAAAAACTATAAATTCGTGTTCAGGACATCCCAAAACGTGTAGATCCGTCAAAAAACGGAGGTCGAAAATTTTCGCGAATCCAATACTTTCTCTATATTACATATAGAAGAAAGTAATAAAATTGTAAGGGCTAAAAATTTTGGTATTAATAAAACACAGTTTATGTGTGTTTTCTATAGATTTAAAAAATACTAGAACTGTTTAACCAAGATTTTTTTTATTTTTTATTATTATCCGAGCGGTTCGGGGTATGTTTTAATCTGTTCAAAACCATAATCTGATATGTGGAAAAAAATACTTCAAGGAAAATGGGCCTTAATGTTTTTAAAAAC
Organism: Salticus scenicus; assembly: GCA_963930645.1. Classification (NCBI taxonomy): domain Eukaryota; kingdom Metazoa; phylum Arthropoda; class Arachnida; order Araneae; family Salticidae; genus Salticus; species Salticus scenicus. The sequence continues at coordinate 197,352,619 of OZ005650.1, forward strand.
AAATTCTTTTAATCTATTATCTTTTTCTGGAATCAAATGTGCCTATCTTCTATGGTACTTACAATATCGATTCCAAAATTTCAAAGTTCCAGAAGTTTTTTACAATGTTACCGAGTTCACTCTGCCTCACTCCAAAATTAATTAATGCACAGATTATTTCATTTAGAGACATGTGGTGTCTTTACACTACTTTCTCAGACGATGGCCAAGTCAATAATTAATCTTAAACATAAGTATTGGATTTGTAAAAATTTTCGACCTCGGATTTTTGATCGATTTATACGTTTTGAGAGCTGTAAAACACGACTTGACCATTTTTAGAAAATGACTGTCTGTCTGCCTGCGCGCGCGTGTGTGTGTGTGACAAAATTTTGTGGCAACTGTATCTCAGGAACTACTACGGAGTATTTAATGCATATCGGTTTGTAATTACAACTTGGCCTAAATAAGTGCATATCAACTTTTGGTAAAGATTGTCTTACAGGTTGCGTTGTCATCTCGCTTTTACTAAAATTTTAACATGGTGGTATATGACAAAACTTTATATAAATGCGCATAAATAAACTTATTTTTAAATAATCCTTATGAAGTTTACATGAATTACTTATAATAGAGATAGTCAACTGGGATAAGTTTTTTTGTATATGTAGGAGTATCGCCTCCACCTCAGGAGGGGATAAATTTTCATAATGGGTATCTTTAAATCATGGGTATCATGATGGGTATCTCGCTAATTTCTCCGAGAATAAAAAGAACTTTTTTTTTAATATTTTTTTGGATATTTAGTTTTATACTACTTCTCTAATATGGAAATCGTACTGCATTGTCATGGAAGATAATTTTATTAAATAAGGATTTTAATAAATTATTTTTACTGAGTGAATTTGCATAGGAAAATATAGAAGAATGTCATGTGGTAGCCACAACATTCTAGTTTTTTTTTTTTTTTTTTTTTTTTTTTTAACAATTTTGTAATTTTGTCTTTATGCTCTGAAAAGGAATGAAAAAAAAAAAAAAAACACATTTTCAGCCATGTTTTTAAGATTTTCTGAGAATTTTTAAGAGTGATTATGACTTTGGTCAGTCTATCTGCTCGATTGTAAGTTTGGCAGTAATGTCTTTCTTTGCACAATTTTTCCTCTATAAAAAATAACAAAGCATATTTTAAAGAATCTTGACTAAGTTGAAGTATATTTAATATTTCAACGGTGTAACGGTTAAATTTAATTGGAAATTTAATTCAATTTAAATTAATATTACATTTTTCTTCCTTGTTTACACTTTTCAAGAATGTTTATATCATAAATGCCCGATTAATTAGAAATTATATATTAAACATACATATATGAGAAATTATAATATAGGAAATAATAAATATCCGAGAAATAATACTATCTCTAAACCAGTTATATAAATGCAGAAATATGCGTGTAAGTTTAGCTACAATTTTGAATTTGAAATAAGTTAAATTTTCATGGTAATTAAAAAAGGTGATGTCTTATTCATTAAGAGACACAGTATTTTATTCAAATAAGTATATCTAAAAAAAAATGGTAATTATATTGAAAATTTCCTTATTTTAAAAATAAACCCATTGATCTCGGGGGTATTTTTCCTTGCATCACACGATTTTATTACATAAATTTCGATTTAAAGTATTTTGGATTAGCCATATTATATTTCCATACATTATACTTTCTTATATTGCTATGAATAGGAATTTCTTTATATTAGGGTAAATCATTTTCTAAAACAAAAGGTATTTATAATTATTAACGAAATGTTAAAAGGAAAAACAAAATCACTAATAAAACTTTAAGCATGCGACGAAACGTTTATTTTTATTAAACAAAAATGATAAATGGTATTTTATGATAATAAATCAAAATACAAAGCCGCATGAAATAAATTAATACAACGAAACATTATGTAATAACGTTGTTTTTGAAGTTTTGACATAATTCAATTATATTTAAAAGTAATAATTTATCCCTTCCTTAATAAATAATAGCTCAGTGATATATTACTCTTTAACATTCATAACGGTGCATTTCCTTTCCTTAATAGAATACGGAAAGCGAACGCTCACATTTTTATATAACTATCGTTATCGAGAACAAAGCTTTAAGAATCCTTGTAAAACAGTATGAATTTTCTTTTTTATTGGTTGACATTGTGATACCCATATCGATGAGATATATTTTTTTAAATCTGGAAGTCTATTTTTGAATGTGATATATATATATAAAAGTTGCTTAGGTTTAATATTTTATTAGATAGCAACTGAGATATATTTTATTTTTTGTATGTATTTATCTTTTTTATTATTTTTATTCTTATATGTACTTCTGAAAATTTCAAAGTCGGGAACGCGTAGATTTCATATTTTATGGAATAACAACTGAGATATATTTTATTTTTGTGTATGTCTTTGAGCTTTTTTTTTTTTTTTTTTTTTGTATATATATTTCTGCAAATTTTAAATTCGGAAACAATTGATTATGGTTGACTTAAGAAAACATTTAATTAAGATTAATGCGGTAAAAAAAAAATAATAATAATTAAATTTTATTTTAATTGTTAGGTTTATAAACATACCAAAACTGAGGTAAAAGCTAGTATATTGGGGAATGAAGACTGTATAATTTAGACTGCAGTGCAATTCCTTAACGAAAAAAAAAATAATAATAATAACTTTTAAAAATAATTCCACGTGCATTCTTTGTTCCTTTTAAGTGTTATTCAAGCCTTGTTTTGATAATTTTAAATCACTAAAATTTTACATTGAATGCATGATATAAAATGAGCACATTGCAGATTATTATTATTATAATTATTATTATTATTATTATTATTTATTAATATATAAATAACATTATAAATTTTAGTTCAACAATATGCTCAACAATGTTCATCAGGGATATTCTGTAATAATACACCTTTTGAAAATTGTAAATATATATATATCATGCATATTTTGATATATATTTAATATATGCTATGTTTTTATTCTTTAATTTGTTTTCGCAAAATAAATACTTTGGTAATATAATAGCAATGATATAAATTCATAAAAGCGAGAAATGGAATTTAAATATCTAACACTACCAAAGATATACCTATCATTATAGGTACTGACCATACTGGAATCTACATGCTGAGTGTATTGATATGAGCACGGTAATCATATGCAAAGAGCACACTTTTGTGTAGGCAATATAAAATACTATTTCTTTCAAATTAATGATTTTCTACTTCCAAAAGGTTGCCTCTACATTTACGTTATGAAAATGAATCAGAGCAAGGAAGAGGTTTAAGAATGTTTTGTGTTTGCGAATGAAATAAAATAAAATCTTTTCAAAAATGAAATGTAATAATTTTATCAAGTCTGACGTTAACACTAAAATTTTTATTTAAAAAAATGTATTTTATAATTTCAGCGTTTCGTTTTTATTGGTATATTTCACTTTTAAAATATAGACGAAGTATTTTAATAAGTCTGAAATATGTACAAAAAATTAAATCTCTCTCTCTCTGTATATATATATATATATATATTAAACAATTAAACATTTATATTATACTTATTTTTTTTTATTTACGTATCTATGCATACGGAAATGAAGCTACATTTTATATAGCTGTATTCAAATTATTTACAAAATTTCGCAAAAGAAGAAGTTTTCTCCTCGGTGAAGAATACACAGAAAGACCTTCATCTGCTATAGTCCAAGAAAAAGTGTCAGTCATAAAATAATTTTAATTAGTTATAATCGCAGCACTTAATAAATGAAACAGAAGGATCTGAACATTAGATCCAAAACTATACATAAAATTATGCATGAAGAATTACATAAGAGAAAATTAGTTTATTTTTAATTTACCCATAACTTAGTAGACCAGCGAAAACAGGCTGTTTCAGAAAATGTAAAGATATATTAAAATTACTTAATGATGGTGAAAATCGTCTTATTTTTAAACTCCTAACAAATGATAAGACGTACGTATCGTTTTTCGAATTTTCAAAACAATAAGAAAATATAATATGGATCTTTGAATACGACCCCAAACCAACAATGGTGAAAAAATATCAATAAATGAAAAAAAAAAAAAAAAAAAAAAAAAAAAAAAGAAAAAAAACAAATATACATGCAATTTTCTTCAGAAATACAGGACTGATCAAAGCCAACAAGCTGGGAAGGCAGAAGAAAATTACGTCTAACTGGTACACCAGTAAGTGTCCCCCAGAAAACATTCAAGAAGTGAATGTAAGAGAAATCATGTTTCACTATGATAAAGTATTTTTCCTTACGACAAGATTAATTGTCGATTTTTTTTTTCCTTTTAACAAAAAAACATATCAGAATGATGGGACATCAAACCTATTTCCATAATCTTTATATGTAGAACATTTTTTTTTTAATCGAGGCGGTCGTTTTTATTCTGTAGATTAAATTTGGGAGGTTGTACAGGCAAATGTTTCACCCATTCTAAGAAAAGGATAGCTTAAAATATTTAATCTTGGAAAATTGACTACAAAAGTACTTTCATGTTGGAGGGAAATACATTGAACGCTAACAATATTTGGTAAGTTAGCATGTACTGTTTAGTCGTATCTCAAAACTTTAGAGTGACATTCATATTCTTAAAATAAGCGACAACAGCAACTAAAAAGTACTTAATGTATAGAAAATTATTTCCCTTTATATAGTTTTTAGTTGAAAAAATAAAGTAAATGTCATATTTAAAAATAGTGTAGCCTAAATAAATAAAATATAACCAAATGTATCAGAGTTACTCTTTTCTATTTCCAATTTCATTGGATGGACGGATTTGTTTGAATTTATCTTGATAGAAAGGATTCTCTTAAGACAATAAGTATTATAAAAGAGAAATTTTAAATTTTTATTTATTTATTTTTTTTTATTTTTTTTTTACCTGCTAAAATATTTTTTAAGACATTAAACATACACTAATTCCTTTCTCGAAAAAAAAATGCACGTAGTTTGACATTTTATTTTTATTAAAGATGTTAGCGTCTTTCAGAGAAACATCAATAAAATAAGTGAAAAATATCTATACATATTCTATGACATCTTTTCTCTAAACAATACTAACAAGGTAAAAAATGCATTTTTCATTCTGGAAATTATTCTGTGCAAATTCATAGGTACATAAACAGCTCTTTTTACAAGATATTTCATAAAGTTCATGATCAATAATCATAAATGTTCTGAACTAAGATATTGTATTTACTTTTAAACAAGAATTATAAAGTTAACACCAAATAAGTGATTGCAATTATTTTACAACAACAAAAATAATTTAATATGTAGAATCTTTCTTTTTTCTCTCTCCTGAAATTAATATATATATATATATATATATATATATATATATATATATATATTACAATTATTTATTTATTGTCATTTTAGGCACAATTTATTTTAACAATGTATATATAACTTTAAATATATGATTAACTTCTTCTCGTTTAAAAAGTTATCGTTAGCATTTTTAATTTTACATGTATGGTATAAAGTTTAAATCATTATTAGTAATTAAATAGATATAGTTTATTAAAGAAATTTTAGATCTAGAACTATCTATTTGATCGCACTCGCCGTGAACGTGATCAAATTAAAAAAAAAAAAAAATTCCAAAAATTTATTAAATCCACAAATGTTAATTTTCTTTTGAAAATGTCAAAAATAAATCATAAATAATGAAGTGGTAGACAGCATAGCTTTTATATTAGTAATATAGAGATACGTGTGATATTAAAGAGGTAGCGTGTGACTAAATTATGTGGGGGATAAAGTTATAATGGCTATAATAAATACCATCTATTGGGTTGAGTAAAATGTCATTGCGATTTTTTGCAACACATCAGAGTAGTGCAGTTTCTGAAGTACTTGAAGCATTTGCAATAGTAGTTGTTACGTTACTGATAGCTAACAGTTTATGATTCATTGTAAAGTACAAATTGAGCGATTTTCTTGAGTTTTGTAGATTTGACAGCACGTTGAACATGGAAAACCAAACTGTTCAATTTCGCCATATTTGACTATTTTACTTTTATAAAGGCAAAAACGCACTTTAAGCTTGCGAAAAATCGCGTAAAGTTTACTGCGACGATGCTCTGATCAGCGCAAAAATTGGTTTAAGTATTTCCGCGCTGGTGATTTTTATTGGAAAAGATGCTCCTCTATCTGGAAGGTCTACCCAGATTGATAATGACAAAACAAAGACATTGATCCAGTCAAATCCACGTTGAACGACACGAGAGATTCTAGAGACATTGAAGACAAAATCAAAAAAGTGTTAACCTCCACCTAAAGAAAGCTCGATGTTTGGGTTCCTCATAAACTCAAAAAAATTCATTTGACGCGACGAATAAACATCTGCGATATGCTCATGAAACGTGAAAAAAAAATGGCAATTTTTGGAAACGAATGATAATTGGTGATAAGAAAGGAATTTTTTACAACAATGTGGTGCGCGAGCGATTTTGATCTCGAGGCGATGATTCACCATCATCGAGTTCAAAAGCAGAACTTCATCAGAGGAAGGTTATGCTCTCAATGTGGTGCGATTGGAAATGACTGGTGTCTTTTGAGCTCCAAACAAGGAACGGAACAATCATTTCGGATGTATACTGTAGGCAATTGGACAGTTTATATGAACCTCTCATCCAGAGACGTCCGGAGATCATCAATCGTAAAAGAGTAGTGTTCCATCACGACAACGTCAGACCACACACATATTTAGAAAACTGTAAAAAATTATTGGAGCTTAGACGGGATGTTTTTCCGCACCCACCATACTCGCTTGACCTGGCACCGTGTGACTTCCACTTGTTTCACTCTCTTCAAAACTTCTTGCATGGAATAACTTTAAATTCAGATGAGGCTGTAAATCAGCACCTTGTTCAGTTTTTCGCAAATAATGACAGGTCCTTCTACAGTTGGCAGCAAATGTATCCGGGCACTAGCAATAATCCCTGTCTAAAAAAGTACACATAATACTGCTTTGTTCAATAAATCCTTGTCCAGTCATGTTCCTAATCAGTCTAAGAACATGATTCGACAAAGATTTATTTAACAAAATAGTATTAAGTGTACCTTTTTGATATAAGAATTATTCGCTAGTGCTCGGATAATTTTGCTGCCGACTGTACGAACAGAGAATTATAAAGCTCACCGAACGATTGCAAAAGGGCATCTAACAAAAGGGAACATATATTATTTCTTGATTTTTAACCTTTATATAAATATATGACCTTGAAAAATATAGAAAAAAAAACGTAATGACTTTTTACTCAACCAAATATTCATACATATTTTCTTTAATTATAAGACAAATATTCTCTAGATATAAAAAAGCAATATATATCTAAATAAAGTATACAAAGAAATGATTAATCTCTAAATCGAAAAAAAAAATGAATGTACCTATGAGTTAAAAATCCCTGGGTGAATAATTTACCATGAATGAAAATACATTAAACTCCTAGCAATATAATATTGATCTCAATATAATATTGATCTAGTCCCATATTCACAGTAACTCATCAATATGTTTTACCCATACTTTCATTTTGAATCGATAAACAATCATGGATATAAATGATTGCACATTAGAGATATTCTTAAAAAAAAAGAAAGAAAGAAAGAAAGAAAATATCTGAAAACATTTGTTTTACTCAAATATATCTGTATATATATATAAATTACGTGTCACGATGTTTGTCCGGGGTAAACTCCTAAACTAAGGAACCGATTTTAATGAAATTTTGCACACTGTGTGCAGTTTGGTCCAACTTGAGAGATATGATAGTTTTTATCTCAATTTATTGTCACAATATTGTGTTATTGCAATTATTTGTTAATTATAGACCTTTATTAAAGTTGCTCCAAAATATCTGTGAGTTCCATTAATTTAATTGTTGAAAAAAAAAAAAAAAAAAAAAAAAAAAAAAAAAAAGTGAATTTTTTTCGACATAAAAATAAATACATTTAATCAAACGTGAACGTTAAAAAATTATAAAAAGTTAAATTATGCATTTCACGAAATTTGACGTCATAATCAATTTAAATATTTTAGACAATAGATAAAGTGCTAATGTAATTCTGTCATAGATATAGTAATATATATATATATATAGATCTATCATCTCCATGTTATACGCAAGCGAAGTGATGACGTCACTGGCCGTTCATGGATGCAAGAAAAATAATTCCAATGTTAAAAGCCCATTGGACTTTTTGTAAAAAATTATTAAAAATCGAGGAAAATTATTTCCCGATTTTAATCCCCATATTTAGGTATAGATATGTATTAGTTATCATCTGCATGCGTTAAAATAAGTTGTTTTTGTTGTAAAATTGATAAAATTTGAATTTTAAATTTCAAAACTCTAGAAAAAAAAATGGCAAACTTCCATATTCGATTGAAAACATAAACATTTTATTTCAAAAGGTGATATTTACACAATAAATATCCAACTAATATACTATTTAAAAGGAAAATGGTAAATATTCTATCATAATTTGAAGTCAAATTTGTTTTCAAATGTCTAAATAAAGTATCTGATATAAGATACTAATATGTTGCAGCGGAATAGATTTGATATCGGTCATCCTTGGTAGAAAAAAAAATCGCCAAATTATCTGGCGAATTTAATTCCTTTCAAAAATCATGGTTATTTTAACAACTTATATCAAGAGAGTAATGAATAATATGAAACAATATTTCTTACAATGCATATTAATAAAATATACATCTGGCATGTATATTTTCGTATACATTTTTGATCGCCAAATACAAAAACACCAAGGATAACTGAGTTTTGAAATTTAAAATTAAAATTTTGTCAATTTGACAGCAAAATAACTCAATCTAAAACATGCACATGATAACTAATCTATACTAATATATAAATGCGAAAGTTTGGATGGATGGATGTTTGTTACTCAATCACGCCACAACGGCTAAACGGTTCTGGATGAAATTTGGTACAGAGATGTAGAATAGTCTGGAATAGAACATAGGCTACTATTTATACCGAAAATTTGATTAGATTTAAAAAAAAAGAAAAAACGGTAATTTTGAAAATAATAAACCGGTAATTGACTTAATAAAAGCCATTTAAATTTTTAATTGTTGCCAAAAAAGTTTACGAGGTATTTTTATTTATTTATTTTTCAACATAAAATGAAATATGCTTTCACGCGAAAAATAAAAAATTACTAAATGTTAAATTGGTCGATGAGAAAATGACACTTTATAATTTTAAAATAAAATAGTAATATTACAAATCTAAGATATTTCTTCTGAATTTTATTTCATAGCATTTTTTTATATACCTCAACTTCAGATTTTTTTTTTTTTTTTTTTTGAGTACGGCGGATGAACACGCTTGGCATAAAAGCTAATTCATCATTATATTAAAGGTATTTTGTTATTGATAATTCTGGACAATTTTTTTAATTTTGATGCTGAAGTAGATCGGACATTTTTCGCCAAGGAAAAGATAGAAAGAAATACGCAAGCGAAGTGATGACGTCACTGGCCGTTCGTGGATGCAAGAAAAATATTTCCTATGTTAAACGCCCATTGGATTTTTTGTAAAAAATTATTAAAAATCGAGGAAAATTATTTCTCGATTTTAATCCCCATATTTAGGTATAGATATGTATTAGTTATAATGGCTATGCGTAAGATTAAGTTATTTTTGTTGTAAAATTGACAAAATTTGAATTTTGAATTTCAAAACTCTAGAAAAAAAATGGCAAACTTCCATATTCGATTGAAAACACAAACATTTCATTTCAAAGGATGATATTTGCACAATAAATATCCAACTAATATACTAATTAAAAGGAAAGTGATAAATATTCTATCATAATTTGATGTCAAATTTGTTTTCAAATGTCTAAATAAAGTGTCTGATAAAGATACTAATATGTTGCAGCGGAATAGATTTGATATCGGTCATCCTTTGCAGAAAAAAAAAAAAAAATATCGCCAAATTATCTGGCAAACATATTTTAATTCCTTTCAAAAATCATAGTTATTTTAACAACTTATATTAAGATAGTAATGAATAATATGAAACAATATTTCGTACTATGCATATTACGAAAATATGCATCTGGCGTGTATATTTTCGTATTACGTGTTTGATCACCAAATACAATAAGCGCCAAGAACGACAGAGTTTTGAAATTTGAATTTAAAATGTTGTCAATTTGACAGCAAAATAACTCAATCTAACACATGCACATGATAACTAATTGCATATATATATATATATATATATATATATATATATATATATATATATATATACCCAAATATGGGGATTAAAATCGGGAAATAATTTTCCTCGATTTTTAATAATTTTTTACAAAAAATCCAATGGGCGATTAACATAGGAAATCAAATTTCTGGCATCCACGGACGGTCAGTGACGTCACACTTCTCTTGCGTATAGGAACAATAATCGCATAAATTCTATTTTGGTCTAAAACGGCAACAAAAATTCAAAAGTCGCCAAGGGCATTAAGGCTGTACCATGATCAAGTTTACACATTAATTAATTTATTTATTTTTCTATATACCAACTACTATTAACTAAGCATGAAGTATATAAAATACTCTTACCAGACAAATGTCGTCAGTTTTTCTTATTAAATTATTGAGCTTATTCCACGTGTGTAAATATTGTCCATTTATAAATATTATTTTTTATCCCCATGTATATCGTAATAGAGCATTTCCTCGTGACGTCTGGTGGTTGGCAAAAAAGCGCGCTCGACTTTCCCGCGCAATTTACTATATTGGTGATCCTCCATCGCTATGCTTTTCCCAAGCCTTTTTGCCAACCACTCATAAAATTTGAGATGTTTGTTTACAAACAAGGAACTGCCCTATTGGACCACGTTAAAGAAATATTATATAGATAAGTAGAAAGCATCACACGTTCAATATTTTTGGTTAATTACTATTCTCATTTTTAACTTTTTATTTCACTTTGTCATTTAACGTGCGTTTTCTTACTTTTTTGAATTATAATTTACTTTTTATTTGTTAGTAGTTTTAATTCTTTTGATTTGTTATTATTTCATAGTAGTACTTTGTTTTTAGTTCCCTTTTAAGCGTTTTATTATTATTATTATTATTTGATAGTTTTTCGAAATGCCCGGGAAACGCAAATCTAATCTTTCCAACAGAAATAATAAAGCTCGGGCTATGAAAGTAGCTAGAAGCAGGCCCTGACTAACGGCAGGGCATACGGGGCAAATGCCCTGGGCCCCCCTTCTGCAAGGGCCCCCCCCTACAGGCGTATGCAGAAATTCTGCAACCTAAAGAGATCTTATGCCACTGCAAGGGGGCCCCCCAAAATAGGCTTGCCCCGGGGCTCCAGGTAGTCTAAGTCGGGCCCTGGCTAGAAGTCAAGAGACGAGTTGTATCACAGAGCTGGGTATTAATATTATAAAATGTACCATTATTACAGGAACTGCTAAAGGAGACAGCGTTTTGATTCCCCGCATACCTATTATTCCCAACAACTTGCCATTTCATTTCAAGAGATTGCAATTTCCATTGAAATTGGCTTTTACAATGACGATCAACAAATCCCAGGGGCAAACCTTAAAAGTGGCAGGCATTCATTTAGGAACTCCATGCTTCTCACACGGTCAATTATATGTTGGTTGTTCACGTGTTTCAAGTGCCCAGAACTTGCATGTGTTGACGGAAAATAATAAGTCATTTAATGTTGTATACAGATCGGTATTAAAATAAAAATAAATTGTATATTTTTAACGTAGATCTTTCAATGAGTTACAAATTTTTTTGAGTATACTTTATCAGACTCTATTTTGCACAGCACCACAATGATAAGGTTTCATTACATTACATATTATGATCAAACCGTCAGTTCCCACACATACACATCAAAATTTCTACGTGAACGAAGTCGCGGGTAACAGCTAGTACATATATATACGCAACTATGGGAATTAAAATCGGGAAATAATTTTCCTGGATTTTTAATATTTTTTTACAAAAAACTCAATGGGGAACATAGGAAATAATTTTAGGAATTTTAACATAGGAAATTTTAACATAGGAAATAATTTTTTTTGCATCCACGGACGGTCAGTGGCGTCACACTTCGCTTGCGTATCGTACAAAGATTTTTGATGCCGAAAAAAAAGCTTTGGAATCAGCCTTTCAGAGGTATTGGAAAAAAAAAAAATATATGAATTTGAAATTGTATCTGGAGTTTTTCATTCACCTTTAGTAAATAAATTATTCATAAATTTTATTTGCTAAAATATTCGTATGTACTCCCGTGTGTATTCACTCGGGGAAAGGCGGCCATATTTTGGCAAAAACGTCGTCTTTTCCCAAGTGAAAAGGAATCACTTTTTTCTCCCCAATGATCACTCTATGTATACTACACTATATCTATGAGTTCTATACGCAAGTGACGTGTGACTCACTGACCGTCTGTGCATGCAAGAAAAATATATCCTATGTTAATCGCCCATTGGATTTTTTGAAAAAAATTATTAAAAATCGAGAAAATTTATTTCCCGATTTCAATCCTTATATTTGGGTATAGATATGTATTAGTTATCGTGTGAGTTAGATTGAGTTCTTTTGCTGTCAAATTGACAAAAGTTTAATTTTAAAATTCAAAACTCTGTCGTCCTTGGCGTTTTTTTTTTTTTTTTTTTTTTTTTATTTGGTGATCAAAAGCGTAATAATACGACAGTATACATGCCAGATATATGTATTGTACGAAATGTAATATGTATTATTCATTGTACGTATGTATGACATGTAATATGTATTGTACGAAATATTGTTTCATATTATTCATTACTCTTTTAATATAGGTTGTTGAAATAACCATGATTTTTGAAAGGAATTTAATGTTCGCTAGATAATTTGGCGATATCCTTTTTTTTCGCCAAGGATGACAGAAATGAAATCTATTCCGCTACAACATCTTAGTATCTTATATCAGATATTTTATTAAGACATTTGAAAACAAATTTGACTTCAAAATATGATAGAATATTTATCATTTTCCTTTTAATTAGTATATTATTACTATATTAAGATTTAAAAGCATGGTATATAAAAAGTTTTTTTTTTTTTTTTTAATCTTATAATTATTCTTATCTTAATCCTCAATGTTTTCAATCTCTATTAACTTGAATTTACTATTAAAACTTTAACATACTCAAATCATCAGTTCGTTAAAAATACTAAACTTTTCCAAAATCTTTTTCTATTTAAAGTGATACATGTATTTACTTTAAATGTCTAATATTTCATAAGATGTCCTATTTTAAAGTTTTAAAATATTTATCAAATTTACTTATTTTTCTGGTTTAGCCATATTGTTTTCCTTTTTATAACTATAGCTGTTGCCATCTTTAAAATATTTAAAATGATGAGGTCATTTTATAGTAAAGTTATCCATTATGGCGTATATTAAATTTCACTCCTCCATAAAAATTTATTTTAAAATTATCTGCTTCTTTTGTACCTTTATTTTAATAGAATTTTAATAAAAATAAAATTACATATTAGTCTTTTTAGCATTTTAATCTAAAATAGCTTTAGACATATTATATTTCACTCATCCATAAAAACTGATTTTTAAAATCGTCTGCTTCTTTTATGCTTTTATTTTAATAGAATTTTAATATAATTTAATTTATATATTAGTCATTTTAGCATTTTTATCCTAAGTAGCAAAATAAATAATATATGTCACTTCTCCATTAAAATTTATAAGAGCCTACAATAAAATTAATTTGTGCTTAATATCAACTGTACGAAAATTTGTATCAATCGCTTTCAAATTTTGACCTTAGCTCTAAATCTCAATCCTGTGGGTTTTTAAATCGGCTACAACGTTTGCGTCTTTATTCGTAAATAGTAATTTGACTGTATTAATTAGCTTGCTGCAATATAATTCAACGTATAACTTAGCCACAGCAACGCGTGGCCGGGTCTGCTAGTTGTTTATATATTCTTAGGCAGAATAAGATGTATAATGAGTATTATTGGTTGCACGCAAGATACTAAAGGTTACATAAAAAAAAAAAGAAAAGAAAGAAAGAAAGAAAAAGAAGATGGAAAAACAGAAATAAAAAGTATTAAAATGAATGGTTTCAAATATTTTCATCATTGTTTGAGAAAATGCAAAGTGTGCCTTCACTTATACCCATGTATGTTTGTCAATTCAAATCGAAAATATTGTAAAAAACTCTTACCGTTTTGCCACTTTATCATAGCACTTGAAAATCAACTTTTTTATCGACAATATCATTTTCACTTCCAATTATATTTGTTTGAGGATTTTTTTAAAAGTTCGTCTGTACATTTAGCTAATAAATTATACAAAAACATTTTGTTAGTGTTTGAGCATGCGCTGTGAAAAATTAGTTAGTGAAAATTCTCATATTTCATTAAATATTTGATATTTATATTCTGGTTGCTGTATGTTTTGTCTAATGTACTATGTGAAGTTTTCTATAGGTAACATTGCTGTCGTTTTAAAATCCAACCTAATATAAATAAAAAGAAATGTACGAAAAATTATCCACGTTACTATATATATATATATATATATATATATATATATATATACATCTCCGTTAATATATGTGCAATTATGACATAAATTTATATCTGTAATTAAAAGAATATTCATAATCATATACTACAGCTACAACTCATATAAAACATTATTTTTTACAGGATGGATCCTAAAGGTGGTACATAATCAGTTAATTTGTGAATGATCCCCTTTTAGCCTTCGGGGCAAACCTTTCGCTGGAATATATGCAGTATAAAATGTTCCTTTCGCCGCTAAAGTTTTAAGAGAATCCATGAAGTATTTGTTTAGATATTCGAAAAAATAAAATCATCAAGATAGACTAGCTGTTGTCCTTCTATGTATATTCGAACTTCGGAGGAGACATGGTTGAAAATAATTTCTGGTTGTCTGAAATGCAATTGGCTACGAGATTTTAGAGATATATTGGAAAGACACAATTTATGTTTAAACTGCGCACAGATGTTTAAACTGCGCACGAAATTCGGGAAAGATTGATCGAAGCAAGAAATGTGTGCGGTCGTGAAAGATAAGGGATTGCATGCGATGAAAGGTAAATTTAAGTATGGTAATTAGGCTTGGAATTCATTCTGAATGTCCTCTTAATCTTTGACTAATTTTGTGAGATATGAATATGCATACACTAACTCATTTCCTAAAATTAAATTGATGAGCAAAATTTCATTTAAAACATTATTTTTACATTAAAATCTATAAAGGAAATTGAGAGTGTAATCTTGGTAATAAAATTATCTAAATGTAAGACAAAAGCCAGTATTTGACGGTAACGATTGGAGGAAGCATGAACCAAATTTATTACTGACGACTTTCTAAGGAAAAAGTCCGAACTTCTAATTCTTAAATACCTTTACACATGCGTACAACTTCAGAAAATTAAAGCAACATATTTTTGGATTTATGGATTAAAAAAGCAAATTTATGTAAATAATAAGTATACATATTATACTCGAAAATTCGAAAATGCTTCTCTACCTGTAAGTATTACCTAACGAAAAGCTTTGCAGACAAACAAAATTATACAGCAGTATAGGAAAACACTAAAAATTGAATATGTTTCTTATTCAATAATACAGGTGTGCGATGATTTTTTTTTTTCTTTGAAGTACATTTACTTTTCTGATATATTTTTATTTCCTGATAAAGGGAAACGTATTTAAAAATTTCTACCATGCATAGTTATGAAAAAACTGGATTTTTTTTTTTTTTTTTTTTTTTTTTTTTAATCAGAAATGAATTTAAGTATTCACATACTTAACTCTCATCTCATATATTTCCCGGAAAATCTAGCCAATGTAAGGGAATAGCAAAGAGAGTGATTTAATCAAAACATCGAAGAAATTGAAAGAATATCGCGGTATCTACGGAATGTTAATATATACGAAAAGATCTACGGAAATAATTTACGAAATGTTAATATGTTAGCATTTTATTGTTGAATGCTGTAGAATGTCTCTCAATCCTCGCATAAGCGAAAGCCCCCCCAAAGGAACCTCGATATAATTAAACAGAGACATTCAACCGTTAATATGTAATTAATAGCCCTTTTAATGCATGTCTATTATAAATAAAATGTTTCGATTCTGTTATAGTTTTTGCTGGCATTCTTCAGATTTTCATCCTAACTTTATGAAAAATCTTTACGTGATAAGAAAAAAAGATAAGCTTTTCTAAATTTCGCTTATAAAAAAAAAAAAAAAAAAAAAAAAAACAGTGCACACACACAATCACAGCAGGTTCGGTACTCGAGCCGGCCAAAGACCGTCGTGTACACTAATGGTGGCTGGTGCTCGTAAAATCTGTCGTGGCCGCAATGTCCTCCATGTTCCGATCAGAAATTATACCTATGGTGGTCACCGAAGCGGGAGAGCCATCCCTTCACACAGTCACATACGCACACACACAACAATAATAATAATAATAATAATAAATAAAGTGCGATTTGGCAGACTCGTGTAATTAAAAAATATAATAACAAAATATTGTTTTGAGGCATAATTTTAATACTAATAGTTTATAAAATTCTTAAACAACTTAAATGAAATATATTGAAGCAAAGCATACAATATAAAAACAAAAAATGTATAGATTGGAATGAAAGCTTTAGGGGAATTTATAATGGCATGGGTATATATCATTTCTTTTTTACAGTGTATCTTTGTAAAACGCAAAACATAAATTAAGTTTATTTACATTTTAAATCTAATATTCCTTAAATTTCAAATAAACATGATTCTTTCAAATAAAATTCAAAATGCATTTCAATCATCGGATGTTCTTCTGAGATAATGGTTTTCTTTCACTCTTTCACTCACTGAGGAGTCTAATCCAATTTTCTTTATGCACGGAATATTCCCCAAAAGTATTGCTCTACTGAAAATAAAATTAGAGTTTTCAAAACATGCATACATTATAAGTAATACAATTGTTAAACTTTATAAAAATAATACAATTATTCTTCATTGTATACTTATAAAAATCTCCACATCGTAAATATAAATATATTAAACATACTTTACTTCTAAAGTAGTTAAATTTATGCGTTACTTATATTTGTCCAATATAATGTTAATAAATATTTAGTATAAACATATAAAAAAAAAAAAAAAAAATGCTGTAATTTATGTGAAAAAATGAAAATAGATTTGCTCATATAAATGCATATGATGAAATTTCTAATTAAGTTCAAAATGACTATAATAATTTCATAAAAATTAAAGATAAAAAGTGTGTAATGGTAGATACTTTTTTTTTTTTTTTTTTATATTCATAAGAAAAAGAAAAAATGTTTATATATATATATATATATATATATATAAATTACGTAATAACATTCTTTTGCAGATTCAGTGTCGCAATATAAAGGTAAAAGAATACTTTACGTGTTATAAATTGTTAAATTAATAATAATAATAATAATAATAAAAACATTAAAGAATTAAAGAGATATTCGATTAAATGTTGCTATCATTGTAAAAAAGAAAAAAAAAAAAAGGAAAGAAAGAAAGAAAGAAATTTACAATTCAATAAATTATAGCTTTCAATTTAAAAAGAAATGTAACTTTTAATTTCCAGTATTTAAAATAATTTAGGAAATAAGTGTATTAATAATATAATGATTACATAAACATATTATTAAAAAAAAAAAAATTTTTTTCCAATTGTTGATAATTTATTAATTGCATTATAAATTTTAATTTTTAATATTTTCTATGTACTCTAAAAGGAATTTTTTCCTAATCTTTATAAATATCATTATTTTCCGCAAATAAATATCATATTAGAATTGAATGCTATCCTTATGTCTGCCTTTTTATTTTTCAACAGTAACTAAAATTAAATTAAAATGTTTTTATCCATTAATGGAAGAAATTAATTTCCCTGGATAAAATTTAAGTGCAATTAGTGTAATTTAAGATGTAAAACTAGATTATTAATAATAAAAAACGGAAAAAAGATGTTTTCTCAAATGAGAAATGTTTTACTTCTAAAATGAATTTATGTGGTACACAAATTCTTCAGTATATACATAAGGAGACATTAACGTAAATTTGATGTTAAATTGTGCATAGTTTTTGGATATATATATTAGGGGGACCGGAAAATAATGTCGTTTTGAATTAAAATACTGACATCGGAAATTTATCTTGGATAAAATTTAAGATATTCTTAGGTAACTTATAAGATGGTTATTTGTAAAGTAACATGTAAACACTGTTAAACAAAAATTTTCGGTTTCATTTTATTAATTCAAAACGACATTATTTTCCGGTCCCCCTAATATAAATAGATAGATAGATAGATTGGTTGATTAGTCAACTGATAGCAAATAAAAAGCAATCCCAAAACACATGGGGGGGTCTTCTTCATGGGAGCTCCCCCAAGTAGAGAATAGAAAATGATAAGTTTTGAAGGAACGTGTGCTTAAGCCAAAGACTTCCCCCGACTTCTAAAAGATGAAGCATAAATATATACAGCTATCGAATTCAAAGTTAGTGAAAACATTAATCTAAACAATCAAATTTGTAAATAAAATAGTATAAATAATACTTCATTATAAAAGTACAAAAATGTAAATATATATAAAGACAAATTAATAAAGCAAGCTGAACGAAAAAATTAAAAATGGAATTCCCCCACATCAAAAAGGTGAGAATTCTCTTCGGCTGGTAGGGTTAATTACCAGTTTTTAAGTGTCACCCGAGAAGAAGATAAACTTTATATTGCATTATATTCAGATAGATTGAAATATTTACTCAGTAAGAATATAGGGTAGTGGTTAATAGTTAAACTTTTGTAAAGGTTTCCAAGAGCTATATTTAAGTCTATTTTATTATTGCAAATCGTTTTAATTCAGTTAAATTGTGTAAACATAATATATATTTTTTTTTAATTTTAAGACTAACGCAGGAAAACCAATTCGTAAAATTACAAACCTTAAGGCAAATATTATTATAAATATTATAAATTATAAATGGTCTTTTATTATGAATACCAATCGACCACTTTTTCTCAGTTTATTTATTTCTTTTTTTTTTTTTTTTTTTTTTTTTTTTAAGTCCTGAAAAGAAATTTTGCCATCAGTGTCAGTTCAGTTTCAAATAAGGTAGGTTTCACTAGCATATTTCGCAAAATTTTCTCAGTTAATTACTATTACGTCATCTATGTATCTGTTTTTTTTTTTTTTTTTTTTTTTTTTTTTTCTTTTTCCTCTCAAAAATATAAAGAAAAAGTTTGTTAATAGTCCATTATTATTCTTATTATTATTCTTATTATTATTTTAAATTAAATGGTATTTCAGTATTTATGACAAAAGTCAGGATTTTTGCTTTCAGGATTGTAATTAATAATTAATTACTGATATGTTTTTAAAAGAGAATTTGAATCTGTGTATGAATTGACCAACGTATAATAAACCCTACTTGCAGTAAAATAAATTTACCCCAATATTTAACCGAGAACGAATGAGTTAATTGAAAGGCGAAAAAACATTTTAAAATCATGCTGTTTGGAAACCTTAACTATAGCATAACTTAATTTAGGAAAATGGACTAAAACACTACTGATTATAGAAGAGACCGATTTATGAAATCAAGTATGAGGAAAATGTAAATTTTAAATGGGTTTATCTATAATGGAATGATTGTAACCTCTATCAAGTGTAATAGTTTTCAGATGTTTGATTTTAGAACTTGATCAAATTAGAACTTAATCAGATATTAATAGCACGGATAAAAAAATAATAGTCATGTTTGGGGTTGGTGAATGACATGAACGTGCATCTTGAGGTAAACAGACTGCAAAATATTACGGTATGGAGTGGTACTGCCTTTTTCAGTGCGATAGACAAGAGTGCCCAAAGATGAAAATGAACCCTTATTTTCGATTTCATTCTTAAATTTGATATTACTGTCTGGAGAGTTTACAGTTTGCACGAAGTGGTAAACAATCGACATCTAAAATAACGATTTTATGTCGTTTCGGTTAGTAGCGTAATAGATTGTCTCTGAATAGCTATCGTCACAACTCCTCAAATGTTGCAACAATTGTCAGAAGCGTTTATCGAAAACCAAGGCATCCGAAAAAGAAAATAAATCTCACAAACTTGAAAACAAAATACAACAAGAGATTTAATGCGAATATTTATTTATAAAATTAAGCAATAATTGCACATATTTTTATATTGAATTATTTAGCACTTTTTTACTAGTTCACCTCACCTTCACAGTTACACCTCAGGATAAAGACATTTAAATTAAAAGGTATCAAATTCTGACCCTTACTCGATGATTATTTACTGTTGATATAATCCCCCGTTTTCAAAACCTGATTTTTCTAAATATTCAATAGGCGTTAAAATTCTTCGTTTAACACTATTAAACAGTCGATTTTCTCACAGCCAGATAAAGGGAAACGTTTCTTATATTTATGTGGATAAGAACACGATTCGACAAGGGTTTATTTAACAAAACTGTATTAAGTGTATTTTTTATATAGGAATTTTTGCTAGAGCTCGAATACTTTTGCTGCCGACTGTATATGTTTCAGATATATCAACATTTGTATTAGCTCTAGTGATGAAAGTTCTTTTTAAAAGGAAATTCTAATTAAATGATCAAAACTACACATACCAGCATACACACTTAAATAAAGAATATTTCATATAAAAAATAAAATGTTTATCCTCATTACTTTGAATTTATCGTTTAATATACAAAAATATGATTATCGTTATAAATTATTGTTATACATTATGTTATAATTATGTGTAATGAATTGATACGTAATTAGGCTAAATATATTTAGGTTATTGCTGTAAAGTAAATCTGATATTCGATTAAGGAAAATCTAATGCAAGTTTAGAGATTCATTACAGACATTATTCATTGTCAACAAGTAATATATTGTCAAATAAATATATTTAAAGCATAAGCAATCTATATGTTAATAATCTAATCAGTTACGCATTTTGTCTTCCTACTGTTAGAAATTGAATTGTTTACACTGAGAAGGAATATATTAATACTAATTGAATACATTTAAACTTACCAATATATATATGTATATATATATATATATATCAGGCACAAAATATTTTAAGGCTTCAGATATTATTAAAATATATCAAAATGAAAATAATATAGGTAATAATAATAATAATTTGATGAATAGTATTTCACAATCAATGCTCTCATTTCAAAGACATGCAACTAAAAAATTTGTAAATTTGAGTTAATCTATTTTTGAAGGCCAAAGAAAATAGTTTCCCTGTGAAAGTGGTGTGACTCAGTTCCTACTGGTTTTCTAAAATTCACGTAAATACAGAACCAGCAAAATAGATAAATAAATAAATAAATAAATAAATATAAATAAATAAATAAATAATAATACTAATAATAATGTTTACATTTGAGCGGCAAAAAAAAATAAAAAAAAAGCTTTACATGTCAATTCCCGTTCCCGCCGCAGAAATGTGTTTAACTCCAGTGATGATACGTGGTGTTAATCAGACACCTTGACCTATCCTGCCAACACTGGTTAGCCTCGTTGACTTTTAGAGTAAGGCCGTATACCCTTTATTCCGGTCGCCAATATTTCGTTCATTTTTCAAAAGATTGAAAACTTACATTGGTATTAACACTTCACACAACGGGGCATAAAAATCTTAAAATTGAAGATAAATAACCTACTTTGACTCTGCTAGAGAAGGGAATCTCTGTGACTGATGTAGCTAGAGTTCTGGCAGATCATTCTGGATGTAGCCAGTTGTAGCCATCTGGCAAATGT
Organism: Salticus scenicus; assembly: GCA_963930645.1. Lineage (NCBI taxonomy): Eukaryota > Metazoa > Arthropoda > Arachnida > Araneae > Salticidae > Salticus > Salticus scenicus. The sequence goes on from OZ005650.1 coordinate 197,374,577, forward strand.
AGCCAGAGATCCATGACCACACGGCTGCAGTTGGCAATACAATGTAAAAATGAGATAAAAAAAATGACCGACTAACGCCACGTGTCCTCACTAGGGTTCGATACATTTTTAGGGCGGAAACGGCAACTGACATGTAAACATTTTTTTTTTTTTTTTTTTTTTTTTTTTTTTTTACAGCTCAAGTGTACAGATTTTTTTTGCTGGCAATGTACCCAATAGAAAGGTACCCAAGGTCAGCTTCCCCTACATTACGTCCAGGTACCTGGAGTACATAATTGGTTTCAACTCAAACACCAATGGCAGCACCTGATGTTTCCCTGATACAAGATATTTAAGGTTAGTGTTACAGTTATACGTAATTTTCCCAGCGCTTTTCTGAGTACTCTAGAAAATTTAGTAATTTTCATTTTCACATGATAGCGGCGAAATAAGGGGAATATCCGTAAAAGTTTTATTAATAAAGATAAAAAGAATAATTAAAAAAAAATGAAATGTGTATTATTGTCCATATTTTAAATTCCCATCATACAATCTGCAATATCTATTGATCTATTAAGAAATACACATAACATATTATTGAAAGTTAATAACAACTTATAATATGTTGTTGAATTTTTATTGTTTCTTTACTGACTGAAATACAAGCATTAAATATTTAAATACAATAATTGTACCACAAAATGCCCTTATTTCCTGCCTACTGGTTTAATGAAAAGTATGCATCGAAACATGATGGAATGGCATGTTACATAGCGTTGACTTTAAGATTACATAATCCTTTTCGGCACCATAATCTGCACACATATAATCTTTCAGGTATCTCCCGAGCAGAAAAGCTCATAGATCAAAATCTATAATTCTCGCAAGATGAAATTAGGGTAAAGAATATTCATGGTTCTTCATGTTTTAAGCACGCTTTTCACAAATATATGTGTGCACATAAACATGCACGTGCATTGTATATATGTATGCACTTCAATTACCAGAAAAAATATAAAAATAAAATTAATAATGAAAAAGCAAAAATTTAAATTATAAGACTTGTCTAAAAAAAATAATAAAAATATGTTTTCCAATACACTTAAAAAATATACATTTAATATAAATATTGTAATATGCAGCAGTGTCAATATTATTTATACATACTGCCACTTCCTGAAAATAGGGGGGGGGGAGGTAAAAGAGGCTACCGCCATCTCACCCATCGTTACATTATAGTGCCAACATTTATAAAAGAATAATAACAATAAATTTCAAGGTTGATATTTATTTGCATTGAAGCGTTCAAATTTGAAAAAGTTTTCATGTGAAAATTTCATAAGAAATTCAAGATATAACTGAAATTCATTAACAGATACACATGCAGATGAACCGATAAAAAATTTATTTTGCATTCAGGGGAACCACAAAATGTAATATATTAAAAAAAAAAAAAAAGTGGAGTATTGAACTTAAAGCATTTTTTTTTTTTTTTTTTTTTTTTTTTTTACCATATCGACATGAGAAGTTATTTTTTCCCGTATTCGTCAACATCGTAAACTGTAGCAAACCACTTCCATCGATTTCATTTAACAGATAAGAAAAATTTTGGTTTAGTTTAAGGTAGCTCTGTACACCGAAACGTACACAATGTGACGTTTATGCACTATATAAATGCATGCTTCCCATTGTGTACTCGAATTTAGTCCCATATAAAAATAGCCTAACACATAATGAAATACACTACTAGCAATTGCCAGGCATAGTCTCAATATATACAAATACTCTGGGTAGATCTATTCCTTTATGCATGTAAAAATATATTCATTCCATTCTATTTAGCATAGTCTATAGATGTTCCACTGTATTTACCACAAATATAGCTCGTAGACGTGATATATTTCAAATCTCTTCGATGGCCCTGTACGTGAACCATTTTTTTTATCCTCAACGAAAATTTTAGTGTAGTATTACTATGTGATGCAAATTTAGGCAAGAAAAACACAGAATCCTTCCACTGTTTGTTCTTGAGATATGCTGATATTAGTCGCACACTCACACTTAAATCTAGAATCATGATTTTCGGATTCAAGAAATCTCAAATCGTGCAAATATAACAAAAACTCAATTTTAAAAAAAATGACCCATGAAACAGGACTTTCTGTACGATATATTAGGATAAGATAAAGTAAAAATTATAAACCCAAATTTTAATGCACACACACACACACACAAATATATATATATATATATATATATATATACATATATATATAATTAAACAGCACATCTAAGTTCATTTTTAGACTATTAAAAATGTACTTAAAAATCACACGTAATATTTAAATGTCTTTACAACGAATTAAGTGTAAAGTATTTAATTTCGGTAGTATTTCTCTTACAAAATTAGAATAATAATAAAAAAAAAAAAATATTTTGTACACAGGGCTTAACAAAAAAATTTTCAAATTTGTACGGTTGTTCATTACAAAATGTAATCTCCGATTTCCCTTATAAATTTTACGTTAATATGATATATAATATATATTTTTTATTGATAACATATGCATCAGATTATTATGCTTGACTTGTATTCCGCTTGTAAATCTTCGTCAAATAATTACAGACAGCACATGACAGAATTACAATATGAAGAAATGGAAAAACATCCAGGGCAGCGCGGGAATCGAACCCGCATTCCTACGCTCTTTAGCTTTGTGGTGACATAACTACTCGGCCACGGAGGGCCAAATATGTATATATATATATATGTGTGTGTGTGTGTGTGTGTGTGTGTGTGTAAATATTAGTGTAAAAAAAATAGATAAATAAATGAATTACTGAATAAAGAGAGAGAGAGTTAATTTTCTAAAAAGCAAATAATTTGCTATAATAAGTAATACTTTGTTTCTATAATATAAATTTGTACAAAACATTACACATAATATCTGTGAAAGAAAAAAAAAGTTTATTGGTTTTTAAGTTTAACTAATTTGTTTTATCAATTTCTCCTAAAATTATGACATTAAAGTTTCCGTGAAATATGTATTTATTTATAAAAGAAGGAAGTACTCATAACAATCTAATCTTTTGTGTTTTTTATCGCAAATTTTTAGTGTATTTTATCTTGAGCATATTTAACTGCCCTTCGAAAACTATCGGAAAAGTCATTATTAAACGAGAAATAATTTTAAACATTAGGTACATAATTTAGATTAAATTTTGTTATGAGTTTATAATGTAATTAATGTGTTGCTCTTCAGTTGAATTTGGTTATATCTATTAAATTTTATTATCTTCTTTTTTTTTCAGTAATATGTTACTTTAAAAAAAAATATTTTAATATTTTAATACAATTTATTATTATTATTATTATTTTTTTTTTTTAACTGAACTTTTTTTTTTTTTTTTTTTGAGTATTTGAAAATTCTATACTGCATCTCTTAATCCTCCAGGATTGTATCTGAATCTCAGTATTACATTTTTGTTAGGAATTTTCTCTACTTTAAACGAATTATATGGCACGTACTTTTCTTAACTAATTGAGGGACTCAAAACGCTTTCCTATGTTTTCTGGGGTACCCTGCCTATGGCCTTAATTGGTTTTCGCCGTCCAAACATGTCTCGTCAACGATCGCGATAATTCCTCTGTTGAACTTAGGATTTAGTAAGAAGATCGTTTTTTCTTTTACTTCATTTTTATATTTTGTAACTCCTGGTGCAACTCCCTGAATAATCTCTGCTCACGTGGGGATTTTTTTCAAAGCCGAAAATGTAAGTTATAATAAAACTCTTTCTTCTTCTTCTTATTTTTTTTTGAAAATTTATCTGTGTTTTTTACACTTTCGAGGGAGGTAAGCATTTATTGCGACCGCATGCAGGGACTCTGAAACATTCACGTTGACGTTGACTGTCAAAAGTTAAGAGTACAAGTAATATGGGTATCCAAAATAGTTGTCATTTTTATTCATTAAATTTTGCAATAATATACGTTAATTTATTTTACTTTAATAATACTTATAGTAAACTTTTTTAAATGAAAAAAAACAATTTTGTAAATAGTATATAATAACTGCCTAAAGTTACCGTAATACTTTTGTAATAAAAATATTTCTTTTAGACAATTTTACTGAAGTATTTAAAAACAATATAAATTTACATAAAAGTATGCGTAACATGCTTTGTTTAATGTGTCCAATCTTCATACGATATGTTTCATTTAATAATAAATATTTTGTTAATTGGAACTTAAATCTATAAGTTATAGTACTAAATTAACACAGTTAACAAATTTAATAACATCAATTAATAAACCATAAAACTAGTTTTTATAATCTGTTTATACAATAAGTACAAAATTTTAAATAAACACCATAAAAGCAAGAAATTGCAACAGTTGTTTCGGGTCGAATCAAGGCGCTGCCCTTCGTCAGGTGAACAAAGCAGGAACGACATTTCAAACAAAACGGCAACGTGTTTACAGCATTCGTGCTTACTTTGTTAGCCTGACGTATGGTCATGTCACCTTTCGACCCAAAACAACTGTTGCGAGTTCTTGCCTTTTATGGTGTTTATTCAAAATTTTGCTTTGCAGCACTCGTTTCTACTTTGTTCGCCTGATAAAGGATCGTGTCTTCTTTCAATCTAAAGCAATTTATGCAAGTTCTTGCATTTTTTGGTGATTATTTAAATTTTTGAATCTATTACTTTCGAACAGCAGTTCTCTGGTGCTTTTTATAATCTAATTATAGTAAAATAATTTACTATTTTCATAGTTTATCGTTAAAAAAAATAATAAACCTTAATAGACTGGTAATATAAAAACAGATAATAATATTTTTTACCTGAATTACATATTTATTATTTGCATTAATTTGGTATCATGCTTATGCAATTGATTAAAATTATTCTGATTTTAATTAATCTTTGCTACTTAACCATAAGTAAATTAAACTTATTTAAATAATAATATTCATTTAATATAAACTAGTGTAATAGATATGCCTGTCAGCAAACAATAGTTAGATACACTGTAAGATAATTTGTTTTATTCTATTGAAATTAGACATTGAAAGAGAAAATAAATAACTTATAATTAAAGGTATTTATGCAGGAAAAAAGCTTTTCTTTTATTAAATTAATTAATTTCCAGGTGTTTATTTATATTATACGTCCACTCTCATTTTTCTTTTAAATTAATCTTGTACTTAATGATTTAGCAGTAGTTTTATTCTTGATCAGAACAGCGTGGTGCAATTTAGCGAGAACATAACAACAATAAATTACGTTTGATTTTATCTCTCACTCTCACTCTCTCTTTTTTTTCAAATAAAAATATTCTTAATAACATTCTATGAAAAAAAAAAAAAAAAGAAAAAAAAAAAAAAAACATGTTTATATTTCTACTTTTATTACCCGACGACTGACGATAATGGAAATATTGTGTTCGGTCCAAAACTCGATGTCGAGTTTTCACATGAACAGGTCTCTTGTGGTCTCCTGAGTCCATTGGTCAGTGTGTTAGTGTGTATGTATGTGTGTAAATATGTGTGGTATATTCTGACTATTATATCTCCGAAACTAAAAAAGATAGAGCTACGAAACTTCCGAATTGAGACAGGAATACTTACGGTGGAAATTGGTGGAAATTGGAAATGGGCCCTTAGAAATCACAAGTGGGTCAAAAACCGTATCTAAAAAACGGTTCTAGTGATTTTCATCAAATGTGCTATATAAACACTGTATTAGATTTTCTTTTGAATGATATAGTTGGTCAGTTCAGGAAAATTTGTAGGTGTCCTGTATAAATAATTCAATTTCAGATCTCGTAAATACGTTCCTTTAAAAACGGCTGAACAGATTTTATTTCAAACTCACCATATTAACTTCTTTTTAAATATTATTTTGTATGTACTTATTGTTTTCTGGTCAATAACTGAGTACGGCAAATTTTGGTAAATGTTGGTATCTCAAAAACGGCTCTAACAGTATTCCTAAAAATTGTTACATAAATCCATTTTAGATATCCTTTCTCATGTATTGCGTGGTTGGTACGGGAAATTAACAGTCATCCTGATTATGTAGGTCCATTTTGGATCTCGGAAATCGGTGTTTCAAAAAAAAAAAAAAAAAACTCTATCATTTTTTTTTCTAATTTTTCCTCTCGCTATTATAATAATCTTAATTTTTGCAATAATTAATTAAATCATATTGCATAAATTTTATATGATTTTATGAAATGCATTGTTTTCTTTTCGTATGTGAAGATATACTGTAATGATTTCCCTAATATCTAATAAGCATAAAGTAATTTGTTAATTCTTTAATATTGTTTTCCGTTGTTTAGAGTAAAACAACCGCATACAAAAGATAAATGCAAAATCCTCGAAATTATGTCGTAATTTAAAAGAAATCGTTACTTTATATATTTAGTTTCATTAATGCAATTAATATTTTAATTATTGTCCTAAAATATGATATATTCTGAATATGTACACTGTTAAACAATTCTGTAAATTTAATGTAAATATTTATCCAGAGTCTCTGTACATTTACATTAATTCTTAGTTAAAAGTGAATAATCGAGATTCTCAATTTTTATTCTGTACTTTTACCTAATTTTACTATTTAGTTTTTTAATTAAAATTAAAAATGACTGTTTCTACTTTAGAAAAAGCCTTCTAAGTCCGAAATATATTCTCACCAATAATTAATTAATTTAATATTAGTTATTAAATTTAAGATATAGAATACGTTTTTTAACATCTTCGTTTATTTTCCTCTGTAATTTTACGTAAGAATTAAGATAATACATTACACAGAGTTTTCTGTTGAAATTTTTAACAGTGTGTAATAGACATAAAACATAGAAAAAAATAAATAATAAGAATAGTCTATTAAAATTTTGCCTTTAACTTATTCTTTAAATAAAAACAATAAAATTCACACCAGTAGACTACAAAAAACAATTTTCAACGTTTCAACAAATTAATGGTGCTAAATAGGTATTTTTAGTTGCAACCAATATTCCAGCGGTAAGTTTAACCATTTTAGGAGCGTTTAGTGCTGATATAATACCAGTAAAAAGTTGAAGCTTTGCACAAAAATTTTGGTTGCAGATCACTGGAACTGATTTTCGGGACAAATGTGAGATTATTTTTAAGAGTGTACACAAGGTGATCTAAATTAATTATCCGTATATCGAAACTTCCTATGGAAAGAGTGCAGGCTGTATTAAACCAATAATTTTTATACATAGATATTTGTGCTTGTGTTTATAATCCTTAAAAAAAAAAAAAAAAAAAAAAAAAACATACTGTTTTCTAAAGTTTTAAAGAATGTGTAATAATAATAATAATAATAATAATAAACAGAATGCATCTGACATTTTCTGACAATACAAAAAGTGCTTGAAGAAACTTTTCACTGAAATTAATCATGACACTCCTCTTACAAAAATAAACATTTCTCGAAAAGCTGTTCTTCAAGTGAAATAGCAATACTTTTCATGTTTACAAGGTATTCTGACAGGCAAAATATTTGCTTAAAGATCTCATATAAATTAAAAATACATGTTATAACTGTTTGTATCAAACAGACTCAAGAGTGGATAGGAGGTTCTTTTTCTTCCAAGCTGGTAGTCAGAGGTGACGAAACAAAAAGTTCAAAACAAAAACGCACTTATAGTGTTAGCAGTTCGAATTTATTCGTTTTTTTTTTTTTTTTTTTCCTTTTCCCAAATGCGATGTTTGGATAACTAAAATGTATATGGTTAATGAATCAGTCAGTTTTTTGTAATAATAAAAAAGTATACACAAATATGCCACAGAGTTTATGTTTTCATCACTATTTTTTTTCACTTAAATAAATATGTCAATGTTAGAATAAATTAGACACATGCGAGTTGTATACATTATGTATCTAAAATGTAAGACACGAACACACATATACTCATTGTATAGAGTAATGCCAATTTTAAAATGAATTTAGTTAAACGTATTCTCTATTTTTGTGCATTTAAACAACAATAATAATAATAATAAAACATATCTCATAAAATTCCATGCGAAAAAAGGCATTTTAGAAAGCTTATTCTGTTATGTTTTCATTCTTATTTATTTATTTACTTTTTTTTTCATGAAATACTTATGTTCCTTTCTTTTGAATAAATGGGAATTATCGCAAACATACATAATCTTTAAGGGGCAAAATATCTTTAAATAATTCATATTATATATTATGCAATTAATTTCATGTTAAAATCATATTCAAAAATTTAAATGATAAATCAAATCAAACCATGCATATTCTATGTTCATATAATATGAGATACGAGGTCTGGCAGAAAAGTAATGAGACTGACGATACTGCAAGCGATCTGGCAACCCTGCGCTGTTGTCCTTGGGAGAGCATGTGTATCAGAATCCTCCCATAGCTCAGTTCGAGTTTCTACTCCGTCCGTTAACTACGTGATTTTTGAGACTGCGATTAGTAAAGTTGTGTTTTCGTTGTGCGTCACGCAAAATGGAACAGCGGAATTTGGAGCAACGTTGTGCCATTAAATTCTGTGTTAAGCTTGGAGAATCGGCAAGTGTGATGCTTGAAAAGTTAAAACAGGCCTATGGGGAACATTCTTTATCCCGAGCTCAAGTTTTTCGCTGGCACAAAGCATTTTTGGAAGGCAGAGAAAATGTTGAAGATGAACAACGTTCAGGGAGGCCTTCAACTTCGAAAACCGACGAAAACGTCGAACGTGTGAAAACTCTTGTGATATCAGACCGTCGTTTAACAAACTGTTAACAAATTTATTTATAAAGCCGTCCTTGAAAGGCTCAGAAAAAAGGTCATTCACGTGAGACCAGACATTGCAGAGAAATGGTTGCTCTATCATGACAACGCCCCATGTCACTCTGCCCTCTCCATAACAGAATTTTTGACCTCAAAAGGCATTCCTGTGGTTCTCCATCCCCCTTATTTCCCTGACCTCAGTCCCTGGGATTTCTCCCTTTTTCCTAAACTGAAAAATGTCCTCAAAGGCCGTCATTTCGGGACTTTAGAAATCATCCAAAAGACTGTAACGGACATGCTGAAGACCATAACGGTTGAAGACTTCCAGCGCTGCTACGAACAGTGGGGACAACGTCTCCATCGGCATGTAGCTGCCCAAGGGAACTACTTTGAAGGGGATAACATTGATGTTTGAAAGAAATAAAAACTTTGTTAAGTAAAAAATCAGTCTCATTACTTTTCTGCCACACCTCGTATACTAGGAGGAACATTAGGAAAGATATCGAGAAGATGCTCTATACAATATAAACTAACATACTTATAAAATATTACTGACCGTAAATGAATACTCCATCAATCTTTTTCAGATCTCTTAATTTAGTTTCTTTATTTCAGGAAATGTCGTCTTTTCAAAGAGAATATGATTTATGATGGTTCTTAGGATTTCTCGTTATAAACAAATAACTGTTATTCAGAAAAATCAATGTTGTGACAAATTTTATTTGAAGATTTTTTCATAAAAGTAAATAACCTTTTGAAAAATACGTTAAATCAGTCAATACACTCAATGTTGTATATGGACTAGAAACAAATAACTCTTTATTTGTTTATTATTACACCATAAAGAAAAAAAATTATATATAGAGAGATATACTTTAAGAGTATGTGTTGATACAGACCGACCGATGTTTCACTGCTTCGGAACGTGTAAGTGCAAGTAAATATTTCTTGTACAAAAATTAATAAATTAAAAATGACAGTTAGGGAAATTAATAAATTATTTTTCATTAAGACAAAGGAAATCAATTTTATAATATCTTATGCGTATAAGCAAATATGCTATTGATAATTTTTTTATAATTGCTTAAAGACAACATGGGTGACTTGGGTGACATAGACAACATAGGATGAGCTAAAAGCCTCTATAAGGCCTATAAATATGCATGAATATGCATCCTATTAGACCTGTATATATACGAATCATATATGTACATAGGACTTCTATATACTTAGTGTGACAGATACACGTATATAAAACCTATGGAATATGCATATATATGGATAATATGACTCGTATAGATATACATATCTGTAGGACTTATAGATACGCATAACTCTCGGAGTACTTATAGTATTTACTGTGAATGCGGTTTATCACACATTGGTCAAACTAAACGGAATCTCAAATTCCGTCTAAAAGAACATATTAGTTACGTTCGAAAAGAAGAAATCAATATATTGGTCGTTTCTAAGCATGCTAGAAAAAAAGCGATAATTTTAAAATTGTTACAAGTAAAATAATTTGCAAACCCAAATCGGCTCACGACCTCGATTTATTTTATGCTTTTTACGTGTATAAGAATCTAAAAAATATATTTAATTGTGATTTTGCTCTATCCCATTTGCCCCATACATAGAAAGTTGTACAATCAGACCACATTTATATATAAATATATATATATATCTACTATTTCAAAATTACCGTTTATCAATTTCCTATTTGTTCAAACCTCCACTGTGATATTGATCTTCCGGATGAAATAGAATAGTTCAGGTTCGAAAATTTCGATTCAAACTGACCATAAAGAGACACTGACTTCTGAATGATAAGACAAAAATAGTTTTTCCTTAGCTGTCAAAAGGGGTGAAGAACAGGGTATAAGTATCATAGTCATATATATAACAAAATAGTTCATTCTGATAGGGGACTACAAGAGAACACACAGAGAGAGAGACAGAGAGAGAGAGAGAGAGAGAGAGAGAGAGATAAAGTGTTTCTATATATGTTCGGAACAGTTCTCATAATAAACTTAATTCTATTTCACAGCAGATCAATTAAAATTAACGCAAAATTCCGCAAATATTACAAAATTAGTATTATAATAAATGAGAAAGACTATTTTTTTAATGGTCGCCAGGAAATCAATTTGAAACAATAAAAATACGCTCAAAAGAAATCGTCAGCAATTGAATACAATAAAGCATGTGTTCGATTACGTAATAATGTAAATACAGATTTCATTTACCAAATATGTTAACTGGAATTAAAAAATGATCTTACTATTTGTTCTTATTATTTGTTGTTACCATAGAAAAGAATGGATATTTTGAAATGAAACACGATTGATTCCTCAAATTTTTGTTTCCAAAAAAAAAAGAAAACGACATGTGTCATTTTAAACAATTAAAATTAATCTGGTGTGTCACTCACACGACTTTCTCTTACCCTGAAATTTAATACTATAAATGTAGGTTGGAGAGTAAAAAGTAAGATAACGATGGTATGTAAACCTATGTTAAACAATTCAAATTAGGCTTCGGAAGAGTTTTATATGATAATTAGTTCTGTGTGAAGAGGGCTACCGCCCCCTTAACCCCCCGTTTCATTATTGTGCCTACATTTATATAGAATTTAATTCGGTTATTAAAAAATAATTCTATTTTTAAAAATAATTTATTAAAATTATTATTTAAAAAAAATTATCTTTATGATAATTCAGACGATTTCCTTATTATAGAAGTAGTATAACACTAAATAACCAAAAAAAGTCCTTTTTATTCTCAGTATTAAAAAAAAAAAAAAAAAAAAAAAAAAAAATCTAAATTTTTTCGTAAAAAAAAAAAAAAAAAAAAAAAAAAAAAATCGATAACTTTGTTTTAAATTATTGCAGATCGATGGTTCAACCATTCGTCTTAAAGGTATTGGAAAGCTCTTTTGAAAGATACCCATCATGAAAATGTACTCCCCTCGAGGGTGGACTTCCCTCCCAGGGGGGGGGGGGGGCAGGCAAGGCTCCTACATACACATTTTTTTTCCCAGTTGACTATCTCTATTACAAAAAATATATATTCGTTTCATTTGGTTTAGTGCAGGCTATAGATGTTAAACTCTACTTATCTGCAATTTCCCCCATAGACGTAATATATTTCAATACCTTTGAGTGTCCCTGAACACGAACCATTTGCTTCCTCTCAACGAAAAGCTTCGTGTAGCATTCCTATATGATACACATTTAGAATACCAAGTTTGAACTTTCTGCCATAATTTGTTTTTGAGATATGCTGATAACAGACAGACACACAGACACACAGACAGACAGACAGACAGACACACAGACATACACACAGACAATTTGCTAAAAACATGATTTTCGTATTCAGGGGACCTCAGAACATGTAAATATAAGAAAATCTCAATTTCGAAGATTTGACCCAAAAACAATACTTTCTCTACCTTATGGGTAAGAGAAAGTAAAAAAAAAAAAGGGGGAGGGGGTATATAAATTACAGATGTAATAAAAAGAGAAGTTTAATCTGTGAAATAAATAATTTTTAGTTCAAATATTTCCTTCTGTGATACATTGAATAATTTAGATATAGATAATATTAATTTATTTAGTAATACTGAAATTCAAAACTTGTATGCATAAAGCATTATTTATGTAAGAATAAATATAGAATAATTTGATTTACTTTAATTGAGAACGCGATTTAAAATATGTTGATTTATTTGAAAAGTTATTTATTTTAATTGATAACTAGGTACTTAACAAATTGAAATAAAATTAAATGTATTTAAATAATATATGAGTAACACTCTTACACCCACATACCGCGTAATTGTATTGGTTTATTAGAAAGTGATCCCTTTCCTATAAATAGGAGCTCTTTACTGTCACTTCTTTATGTGCTGAACACGGTACGGTAAATTCTACGAAAAATGTGCTTTGCTATACAATTTTTTTCCTTTGACGTACAAGAAGTAAAAAATATATATATATATATATCCTTTTGTTTAGTCCTTTTACACAATATTACATTTCTATTTATTTTGAGATCGTCTACGTAAAATATAAGGATTGGTCGAAATTTCATTTTCTTTGATCCAACTAAACATTCCACATTAAGCGAGTTATTATATGTTTGAGTCACAAATCGGTATCTTAATAATTACGTAATCTTAACGTTGTCTTAATCGTTATCTTAAATTTATCCTAACGTTATATTATCACGTCATCTTAATACATAAATTTTGTACTAATTTATTTAAATGTCAGATTTGTTTCTTGTGAACAACATAAATAACAAACCATATTAGAAACTTTTATGAAAAACAATTAATTTTATCTGGCATTTTTCTTTCATTCTTTCTTTCATTTTTTTTTTTTTTTTTAGAAAAATATATTAATGCCATTAACAGTTTCTTAATTGATTGACGATTTTTCTTCTTTAACAGTTTCCGTATTATTCTGTTGAAGAAAAGTACTGAAAATTTTCAAAGGAAAGTGTTTCATCCGAAACCAAACAGAGAATACAAAATGGCCGAAAATATCTGATTTTCTATTTATCTTATATGAGCAATATTTGTATATATATTTCACTGTTCTCGAAAACGGTAGCTCGGACAGTCACGAGATTTAACACAAAGGTGCCCCCCGAAGGATCATTGTGCACATCGAAGTCAGAATTTCGAATTTCTGTTTAGTTTTCTTTTAATTAATAAAAATATGAAAATAATAAGCTAATAATAGAAAAAAATTGGCCATTTAAATTGAATCCATAATTTAATTGTTGCCAAAAAAAAAAAAAAAAAAAAGAAAAACACGAGTTTATTTTTTTTTTCAACAGGAAAATAAATACATTTATCTAATCTAAACATGTACAATACTACGCATTACTGATCGCAGAGCTTCCAAATTTGGCATATAGGTACCTGGGACCCTGCAGGTGTGCACCTCATCGAGAGTTTTTCGAATTTCGAATGTGAATTTTTTAAATTAATGTTTTTTCGATTTTAAACATTGGCTTTTATGTTTCCTTTTTCATGAATTTATTCTTCGATTGTAATCGTCTGCGTATCTTAGCAACGGCTATAATATGCAATTTATTTTTTATTTAATACATTTATTTGAGGGCGAATCTTTTTTCTCTTTTTAATTTATTATATTTATTGAAAACAAAATGGTAATGCAGTAGAAAAAATTAAATATATTAAATTTAAAATTTAAAAACGTATTTATAACAGTTATGTTTATGTATAATTTTTGTAGTATAATAACAATTATTTTTCATTTGTTAATTTAATTTCTTTAGAAGGTTTTTTTTTTTTTTTTTTTCTAATTTATAGTATTTGTCAGGAAATAATGGTAGTATTTAGTAGAAAGGATTAAACTGATTGGAATTTATTTGTTTTTTATGTATTTAATTCCTTCTAAAAGAAAATCTACTTTTTATTTTATTTCATTACATTGGTCGGAATCAAATTGTAATACAGTGTAAATAGCATGAGCAATAAAGTACTTGGTTCAAAAACTAAAATTTTTAGTAGACGCTGAGATAGAGTTATCTTTAAAATCGTAGTTCTTAAATAATGGCAGACCCACCTATCGTCAATAAATACCCATAATACCAATAAATACCCATAGGAAAGAGATTTCTGCAGGCAGTGGGAACCTGCTCCCGATACAGTGCGGGCAGAGAAAGAGCTGCCGTAGTCAGCGAGTACCCGATGCGAGGTCTAGAGCGATTCTAATGTAATTATTTTAGTTTTTATTTATAATGTGATGTGAAAAATAAATAATGTTCCAATTCTTTTGGAGATTCATTTAAATATAGTGGCCAGCGAAGCGGGCGTAGCCTGCTAGTTGTAGAATTATTTACTTAACAGAGAATTCTCTTTTCTTCCCTGAAGCAATTATAGTGACAATGTTTTTCCTTCACAGTGACTGTGTGATGGTATTATTTCTGCTAAAAAATGCCTTAGAAAAATAAATTATCGATAAAAATAAGTAAAACAGAGCTGAACTGAGATACATAAATCTAATTAATCTTATATTTATAATACAGAACAGATTTTATATTATGCAAACAAGAATCTAACAATTAAATAAGCATATTTTGAAAATACGTAAATTCTTATGTGTATTGTAATTTTATACGTCTTTATATGAAAATCAATATAAGCTTGCATGCCATGTCAACGAAATAATTTAATGTATTACATGTAAATTATTACAAGATTTCAAAGTTAACATTAATTAATAGATTTATTATTCCAATTCCCATTGAAGCCTAAATTATTTTTTTATTTTTTTTTAAAGAGATGTCATGTAATCTAAGATACGCAGATTTCTTAACATTAAATCGCTTGGTGCCCTGGAGAGAGAATTTAAGTTTAGACTTCGGATTTTTACAGTTATATATGCTATGTGCTTTACTTTAATGCTGCTATATATTAATAGTAAAATAGTAAAATATATAAGATATTATCTCTTAAAAAGAGAGACTACTTAAAACACTTGTATAATTATATAATTTGTTAAAAGACTTTTTAAAAACACGCAGATATAAAACATTATATTTATTTAAAAAACGTATTTGAAGTAAAAATACGTTTGTTTATTTTATTTTATTAGTGCTAGAGACCTATTTCAGTCGGTACAGTTGTCGAATTTTTATAGGTCACTCTTAATTAGTGCTAGAGGCCTATTTCAGTCGGTTTATTGAATGGGGATTTATTGAAAGAAGTCCCCCCAAGGCACAACTTTGACATGAGTCACCCCCAGGCACAACTTTGACATGATTCCCCCCCAAGGTACCCCTATTTCAGTCGGTACAGCGTTGTCGAATTTTAATAATACACTCTTAATAGTGCTAAGGGCCTATTTCAGTCGGTTTATTGAATGGGGATTTATTGAATGAAGTCCCCCCCAGGCTCAACTTTGACATGAGTCCCCCCCCAAGGTACCCCTATTTCAGTCGGTACAGCGTTGTCGAATTTTTTTTTTATTATTAGTGCTAGAGGCCTATTTCAGTCGGTACAGTCGTCGAATTTTTATAATTTTGCTCTTAATAGTGCTAAGGGCCTATTTCAGTCGGTTTATTGAATGGGGATTTATTGAATGAAGTCCCCCCAAGGCACAACTTTGACATGAGTCCCCCCCAAGGTACCCCTATTTCAGTCGGTACAGCGTTGTCGAATTTTTTATAATACACTCTTATAGTGCTAAGGTCCTATTTCAGTCGGTTTATTGAATGGGGATTTATTGAATGAAGTCCCCCCAAGGCACAACTTTGACATGAGTCCCCCCCAAGGTACCCCTACTTCAGTCGGTACAGCGTTGTCGAATTTTTATAATACACTCTTAATAGTGCTAAGGGACTATTTCAGTCGGTACAGCGTTGTCGAATTTTTATAATACACTCTTAATAGTGCTAAGGGCCTATTTCAGTCGGTTTATTGAATGGGGATTTATTGAATGAAGTCCCCCAAGGCACAACTTTGACATGAGTCCCCCCCAGGCCCAACTTTGACATGAGTCCCCCCCAAGGTACAACTTTGACATGAGTCCCCCCAAGGCCCAACTTTGACATGAGTCCCCCCCCAGGCCCAAATTTGACATGAGTCCCCCCAATGCCCAACTTTGACATGAATCCCCCCAAGGTACAACTTTGACATGAGTCCCCCCAAGGCCCAATTTTGACATGAGTCCCCCCCAAGGTACAACTTTCACATGAGTCCCCCCCAGGCCCAACTTTGACATGAGTCCCCCTCAAGGTACAACTTTGACATGAGTCCCCCCAAGGCCCAACTTTGACATGAGTCCCCCCCAAGGTACAACTTTGACATGAGTCCCCCCCCAAGGCACACCTCCCCCTCATTGGGAAAAAGAGAAAAAACGTTGTTTTGCGGCTATAAGATAGTTTGGACTTCTAACGTTATTTCTTACAATATCTTTAAAATCGTAGTTCTTAAACAATGGCAGACCCACCTATCGTCAATAAATACCCATAATACCAATAAATACCCATAGGAAAGAGATTTCTGCAGGCAGTGGGAACCTGCTCCCGATACAGTGCGGGCAGAGAAAGAGCTGCCGTAGTCAGCGAGTACCCGATGCGAGGTCTAGAGCGATTCTAATGTAATTATTTTAGTTTTTATTTATAATGTGATGTGAAAAATAAATAATGATCCAATTCTTTTGGAGATTCATTTAAATATAGTGGCCAGCGAAGCGGGCGTAGCCTGCTAGTTGTAGAATTATTTACTTAACAGAAAATTCTCTTTTCTTCCCTGAAGCAATTATAGTGACAATGTTTTTCCTTCACAGTGACTGTGTGATATTATTATTTCTGCTAAAAAATGCCTTAGAAAAATAAATTATCGATAAAAATAAGTAAAACAGAGCTGAACTGAGATACATAAATCTAATTAATCTTATATTTATAATACAGAACAGATTTTATATTATGCAAACAAGAATCTAACAATTAAATAAGCATATTTTGAAAATACGTAAATTCTAATGTGTATTGTAATTTTATACGTCTTTATATGAAAATCAATATAAGCTTGCATGCCATGTCAACGAAATAATTTAATGTATTACATGTAAATTATTACAAGATTTCAAAGTTAACATTAATTAATAGATTTATTATTCCAATTCCCATTGAAGCCTAAATTATTTTTTTATTTTTTTTTAAAGAGATGTCATGTAATCTAAGATACGCAGATTTCTTAACATTAAATCGCTTGGTGCCCTGGAGAGAGAATTTAAGTTTAGACTTCGGATTTTTACAGTTATATATGCTATGTGCTTTACTTTAATGCTGCTATGTAGAAATAGTAAAATAGTAAAATATATAAGACATTATCTCTTAGAAAGAGAGACTACTTAAAACACTTGTATAATTATATAATTTGTTAAAAGACTTTTTAAAAACACGCAGATATAAAACATTATATTTATTTAAAAAACGTATTTGAAGTAAAAATACGTTTGTTTATTTTATTTTATTAGTGCTAGAGACCTATTTCAGTCGGTACAGTTGTCGAATTTTTATAGGTCACTCTTAATTAGTGCTAGAGGCCTATTTCAGTCGGTTTATTGAAGGGGGATTTATTAAAAGAAGTACCCCCAAGGCACAACTTTGACATGAGTCCCCCCAGGCCCAACTTTGACATGAGTCCCCCCCAAGGTACCCCTATTTCAGTCGGTACAGCGTTGTCGAATTTTTATAATACACTCTTAATAGTGCTAATGGCCTATTTCAGTCGGTTTATTGAATGGGGATTTATTGAATGAAGTCCCCCCCCAGGCACAACTTTGACATGAGTCCCCCCCAAGGTACCCCTATTTCAGTCGGTACAAGCGTTGTCGATTTTTTTTTTTATTAATAGTGCTAGAGGCCTATTTCAGTCGGTACAGTCGTCGAATTTTTATAATTTTGCTCTTAATAGTGCTAAGGGCATAATTCAGTCGGTTTATTGAATTGGGATTTATTGAATGAAGTCCCCCCAAGGCACAACTTTGACATGAGTCCCCCCCCAAGGTACCCCTATTTCAGTCGGTACAGCGTTGTCGAATTTTTATAATACACTCTTAATAGTGCTAAGGGCCTATTTCAGTCGGTTTATTGAATGGGGATTTATTGAATGAAGTCCCCCAAGGCACAACTTTGACATGAGTCCCCCCCAGGCCCAACTTTGACATGAGTCCCCCCCAAGGTACAACTTTGACATGAGTCCCCCCAAGGCCCAACTTTGACATGAGTCCCCCCCAGGCCCAAATTTGACATGAGTCCCCCCAATGTCCAACTTTGACATGAGTCCCCCCCAGGCCCAAATTTGACATAAGTCCCCCCAATGCCCAACTTTGACATGAATCCCCCCAAGGTACAACTTTGACATGAGTCCCCCCAAGGCCCAATTTTGACATGAGTCCCCCCCAAGGTACAACTTTGACATGAGTCCCCCCCAGGCCCAACTATGACATGAGTCCCCCTCAAGGTACAACTTTGACATGAGTCCCCCCAAGGCCCAACTTTGACATGAGTCCCCCCCAAGGTATAACTTTGACATAAGTCCCCCCCAAGGCACACCTCCCCCTCATTGGGAAAAAGAGAAAAAACGTTGTTTTGCGGCTATAAGATAGTTTGGACTTCTAACGTTATTTCTTACAATATCTTTAAAATCGTAGTTCTTAAATAATGGCAGACCAACCTATCGTCAATAAATACCCATAATACCAATAAATACCCATAGGAAAGAGATTTCTGCAGGCAGTGGGAACCTGCTCCCGATACAGTGCGGGCAGAGAAAGAGCTGCCGTAGTCAGCGAGTACCCGATGCGAGGTCTAGAGCGATTCTAATGTAATTATTTTAGTTTTTATTTATAATGTGATGTGAAAAATAAATAACGATCCAATTCTTTTGGAGATTCATTTAAATATAGTGGCCAGCGAAGCGGGCGTAGCCTGCTAGTTGTAGAATTATTTACTTAACAGAGAATTCTCTTTTCTTCCCTGAAGCAATTATAGTGACAATGTTTTTCCTTCACAGTGACTGTGTGATGGTATTATTTCTGCTAAAAAATGCCTTAGAAAAATAAATTATCGATAAAAATAAGTAAAACAGAGCTGAACTGAGATACATAAATCTAATTAATCTTATATTTATAATACAGAACAGATTTTATATTATGCAAACAAGAATCTAACAATTAAATAAGCATATTTTGAAAATACGTAAATTCTTATGTGTATTGTAATTTTATACGTCTTTATATGAAAATCAATATAAGCTTGCATGCCATGTCAACGAAATAATTTAATGTATTACATGTAAATTATTACAAGATTTCAAAGTTAACATTAATTAATAGATTTATTATTCCAATTCCCATTGAAGCCTAAATTATTATTTTATTTTTTTTAAAGAGATGTCATGTAATCTAAGATACGCAGATTTCTTAACATTAAATCGCTTGGTGCCCTGGAGAGAGAATTTAAGTTTAGACTTCGGATTTTTACAGTTATATATGCTATGTGCTTTACTTTAATGCTGCTATATAGAAATAGTAAAATAGTAAAATATATAAGATATTATCTCTTAGAAAGAGAGACTACTTAAAACACTTGTATAATTATATAATTTGTTAAAAGACTTTTTAAAAACACGCAGATATAAAACATTATATTTATTTAAAAAACGTATTTGAAGTAAAAATACGTTTGTTTATTTTATTTTATTAGTGCTAGAGACCTATTTCAGTCGGTACAGTTGTCGAATTTTTATAGGTCACTCTTAATTAGTGCTAGAGGCCTATTTCAGTCGGTTTATTGAATGGGGATTTATTGAAAGAAGTCCCCCCAAGGCACAACTTTGACATGAGTCCACCCCCGAGGTACCCCTATTTCAGTCGGTACAGCGTTGTCGAATTTTTATAATACACTCTTAATAGTGCTAAGGGCCTATTTCAGTCGGTTTATTGAATGGGGATTTATTGAATGAAGTCCCCCCCAGGCACAACTTTGACATGAGTCCCCCCCAATGTACCCCTATTTCAGTCGGTACAGCGTTGTCGAATTTTTATAATACACTCTTAATAGTGCTAAGGGCCTATTTCAGTCGGTTTATTGAATGGGGATTTATTGAATGAAGTCCCCCCAAGGCACAACTTTTTCATGAGTCCCCCCCAGGCCCAACTTTGACATGAGTCCCCCCCAAGGTACAACTTTGACATGAGTCCCCCCAAGGCCCAACTTTGACATGAGTCCCCCCAATGCCCAACTTTGACATGAATCCCCCCAAGGTACAACTTTGACATGAGTCCCCCCATGGCCCAATTTTGACATGAGTCCCCCCCAAGGTACAACTTTGACATGAGTCCCCCCCCAGGCCCAACTTTGACATGAGTCCCCCTCAAGGTACAACTTTGACATGAGTCCCCCCAAGGCCCAACTTTGACATGAGTCCCCCCCAAGGTACAACTTTGACATGACCCCCCCTCATCAAGGCACACCTCCCCCTCATTGGGAAAAAGAGAAAAAACGTTGTTTTGCGGCTATAAGATAGTTTGGACTTATTTCTTACAATATCTGCAGCTGAAACACATTGGTTTGATTTAATGAAAACTTTATCATGGAATTTAGATCGTCACGAATTAACTAAAGAAGAATTTGTCGATATTAACAAGTTTAGCAGTAGGCCTCTGGCACTAAATTAAAATCTGTCAATGTCAGATTTTCATGTTTTGAATAATGAAGTAATGTCGTGTCTGTATAATTTTTATTTTATTTATTTATTTATTTATTTATTTATATTTTATTTTATTTTATTAGTGCTAGAGGCCTATTTCAGTCGGTACAGTTGTCGAATTTTTATAGGTCACTCTTAATTAGTGCTAGAGGCCAATTTAAGTCGGTTTATTGAATAGGGATTTATTGAATGAGCCCCCCCCCCAAGGCACAGCTTTGACATGAGTCCCCCCCAAGGTACCCCTATTTCAGTCGGTACAGCGTTGTCGAATTTTTATAGGTCATTCTTAATTAGTGCTAAGGGACTATTTTAGTCGGTTTATTGAATGGGGATTTATTGAATGAAGTCCCCCCAAGGCACAACTTTGACATGAGTCCCCCCCAGGCCCAACTTTGACATGAGTCCCCCCCAAGGTACCCCTATTTCAGTCGGTACAGCGTTGTCGAATTTTTATAGGTCACTCTTAATTAGTGCTAAGGGCCTATTTCAGTCGGTTTATTGAATGGGGATGTGAAGGTGTTCACATATATTTGGTTAAATATTAATTGAATTTTTAAATAAAATAAAATCTAATGATAAATTAATGCATTATTGCAATAAAAAATAATTAAATTTTAAGTGAGATATTATATTTACATAAGTTGTTCTTAGGCATTTGAAGAAAGAATTATTTTTAAATGTCGTTAAAAATTACACAATTTTAATTATACATACGACCTACACTATTTATTAACATAAAACAATAACACACATCATTCAGAAATCTAAATTGTATATGTTTTATATCTAAATCATAAATAAAATGTTTATCTTTTTAAATAGAAAAGTACTTTATTTTATGGGATAAAAAGAAAATAAAAGAAATAATATCTAACGGAAATTCAGACATTAAACGTAATTATAAAAAAAAAAGTGTTCTCAAATAGTCATAAAAAAAGAAAACTCATTGTCAGAATTTATATTATTGCAACACCGGATATAATTTATTTTAAATTACCCAATATTAATGATTTCAGTTCATAACGGTCATTTTCTCTAGTCAAACTGTCGCTTGGCATAATGTTGGCGATTAAAGGGTTAATACAATTATAAACCGTCATTACAAATTCAAAAAATTAACATTAGTTTATTATCTAAAACAAAGAACTGAAGTTGGCTTTCATTTTGGCGAAAATAAGATAATGCAAACATATGACTTCCCTTCCAGGGATTCTCCCCGTGCGATAAAAAAAAAGCAGACCCACAGTTTTTGCTCTTTTCACGAGATTGTAAAGACGTAGTATTTTTGCTCTGCCCTCTCTCTCTCTCTCTCCCTTCATCACCGGAATTTCTGGGATTTTTGCTTTGCAAATAATTTTTATGTGTGAACTTGTATTTGTCTTCATGTGACTTCTTTAATAACCAACATCAAATAAAAACTATGTAAAATTCTCAAGACTTTGTTTATGTTAATCTTTACAACAACGTTTTGTAGCAAAACTTCACGGCCAATGGATAAGCTTCTTTAGTCTGTGGTGGATTTCTCCTTTACAGATACCTGGTGCTCAAAACCAGTTTCCGAGAATGCATCGATGGAGAGAGAGAGGGGCCGACTGAATTATGTTGTTTTGTTTTCTCTGAACTCTCGAACTTTTTAGAAAGAGGCCGATTGGATTCTAATTAAAAACCTGCAAGTTAATATTCCGGGCCGGATTCCTATATGCGAACATTTAAAAAAAAAAAAAATCGAGAAGATCGTCCTGGAATCATCGACATTTTTTTTTTTTTTTTTTGCATATCTCGGAGCTGTCTGCTATGCTAAACAAGAACTTTCCATTATCTTCATGTTCCTGCGCTGAGCCTGATATACTCAGCCTGCTGCAAAGCTCATTGAGATGTCGCTGGCCTTATATATTATTCCGTCCTGAGACTACTAATATTAGTCTTTCGCTGGCTTCAAATACAATTCCTGCGCCGAGCGAGAAGATGATGAGAAACTGCCATTCTAGCAAATCAGTTCACCTTTCCAGACAACTATTATTGTTCTCTTCTCGACTGCCGGCTTCAAAGTTTAGTGATGGTGCATTTCATCTTATAAGACTTGATGCTCAATAAGAATGAAAATTAAAGAAATTTTTTACGTACGGCGTATGAAAGATTTTATACAGGGTCTTCTCAGGGATTTAAACGCGCTCATACAGGAGAAAAGCCATATATGTGTGAAAGTTGTGTGTAAAGTGTTGTGCTAATTTAAAATTTTTGTGCAAGACGCATGAAATATTTAAACGCGCTCATACAGGAGAAAAAACAGACGTGTGTGAATTCTTCGCGTAAAATGGTTATTTAAAATTTTTAGAGATTTCGTACAAAAAAAGCCATGCACGTATCAAATAAGTTTTCTTCATAACTTTTATTATAAAAAAGCAGTTAATTGCGATAAAATCGTAGTCCTCGAACTATTGATAAACGATATAAACATTACTGTTCAAGTAATTATTTTTTTTTAATAAATATATTTTTGAAAAGTGAGGTGATAATAAAACATCGAATCCAAAAGAGAAACAGTAAGTAAATTTTTGTTTGTTTATATGGAAGTTATTTAATTTCAGGAATAAAAATAAAGAAGGACATGAAATTGTATGATTTGAAAGTTACATAATTTGGAGGATATGATAAAATATTTATTGAATAAATGACTATTTATAAAGTAATTTCAATTTTAATGATATTTCATATTTTTAACTGCATAGTACTTTATATATATATATTTTTTTAATATACATTTAGCTAAGTACTTTTGCTAATATAATATTTTGGGTCTATATATAAAAGAAAAAAGATAATAATAATAATAATTAGAAATTGAAATAGATAGGGCAAAAGCGCTTGGTATGTTTGAAACTTTATTTATTCATATATTTATTTTTCATAAAAACAATTTTTTTTCTGATTTATAGTGCATAATTATCACTGCATTTTTACACAAATATTTATTTTATACTTGATTGCATGAACACAAATATTTATTTTATTATTGCATATATATAGAGAGAGAGAGACTAAGTATTTTTGCTAAAATTGTCATGCAATATTATTTTTATGAAAGGTTTCATAAAAACTAATAAATAAATAAATAAATCAGAGCAGCAGAAATGCTTGGTACAAATTCTAATATTTTTCATTCATAATATTGGTTGAATATTTTATTTTCAATACATTTTATTTAATTTCGCAATATTTTTATTTTTTTACACAATATTTATCATATGTATGCTTATCTATTTTTTCTTTTTGGATAATAATATATGGGCATATAAAACTAAGTATTCTTGTTTTAAAAGTGGCATACAATAGTATAAAAATTATATGCCAAAGTAATTAATGAAAAAAAAAAAAAAAAAAAAAAAAAAAAAAAAAAAAAGAATTTTTGGTTTTTAACAATTTTTGTTTTGTGTCACATAACATATTTATTATATAGTTTATTTACAATATTTTAAGTTGGTTAGGCAAAATTATTAATTATGGCAAAAGCTAAGAATGTCAACATTCAGTTGATGAATTTTGATGGGGAACCATCTTTAGTAAATTTTTTCTTCGACCAAGTGTCCACCTACGCAAAAATAAATCGGTTATCATCTGAAGAAGCTGTAGCGGTAATGAAGGGAAAGTTGTCTGGGGCGGCATTAAAATATTTAACACAATCTCACCATTTGTACAAATCAAATGATTTAAACTTTCTTAAGGAGGAATTTAAAACGTTCGTTACTCCTATGAGTTCTACACAAGCTTTAATAGAATTTAACAATCTAAATTTGCTCCCTCAGGAATCCATACAAAATTTTTCTCATAGGTTAAGCATGCTAAGAAACATTATTTACAACAAAATTACGGATGATAACGCACTAGATAATATCAAATTTGCAAGGTTTATTTCCTCTATACCATCTAACATACGCATAAAAATCATGGAAGAGGGAATATCGGATTATAAGTTGGCTGTAAATCGCATGCAAATAACAAGAGATTAACATGAATGAAAGTATTCTGCTCAAAGAAAATGATAGTGTATTTGTCAACACTTTATCGGAAAAATTAATTGAACTAACGGAGAAAGTTAATGCTTTGTCTTTTGGACAAAAAGATAAAAAAGAGGAGGTAAACAACTTACCAGATTCGCAAAATAACCATGTTGGAAGAAGTCGACACAGTGCTTATAGACAAAATTTTAGATCACATAAAGTAAAGGGATCACAAAAGAAAGAGGGTTATAATGGTGTGATTTGCCAGCTGTGTAATCGTAAAGGGCATGTAGCTAATAGATATTATAAATGGCAAAGAAGCCAAACCCAAAACAATAATTTTTCCAGCGGTAGATTTTTTAAGAGAAATGACAACAACAGAAATCACAATAATTTAAACTAGACTCAAGATGTAGAGTGGCTGATGGCCTTGCATCTCAATCACAACCGAAGACATCAGCACCTAATCCTAGTTTTGGTTTGTCAAATCTGAGTGGTATTGCAAAACTATCTAGTATAAGAAAAGTAAATTCAATTGCCTCACAAACTGTAAATAAAATAAATATTGCTGATAACAAGTCTACACAAACTACAGAAATTCAAAATGAATATATTTTTAATGTAAATAAAATTTCACCTACACTACCGTTAATTGAAATTAACTTAGCTAAAAATGCTATCGAAGGATTAATCGATACAGGGAGTTCGGTATCATTGCTTTCTAAAAGTACTTTTAAATCTTTAAAAGAGAAATTAACTTATAAACACTTGTCTTCACGAGTAACGATTAAGACTGTAAATTCAAACGTACAATTCTCCTCATGTATTCAAACTTCTTTCAAAATAAATAACACATTTTTCTCACAGAATTTTTTCATTGTTGACATTCCTAATGATTCAACATTTCAAGCCATACTTGGATGGGACTTTATTCAACAAAATAATGTAATAATAGACATGTATAAAAACAATATCAAACTTAAAGATATAATTATTCCCATTACAACACTTGTAGAAGATGAAAACTTAAACAATTGTAGTGTTGCAAAAAATACTGAAACTCAAAAAAAAAAAAAAAAAAAAAAAATCATCCCCAAAAATGTAAACAAATTATCGTTAGGACTTCCCAGAAAATATTTTTAGAACCTGAAGAGGAAACATTTATAGATGTAAATACACTTTTTTTTGTCTAACAGGGACTATTTGTTTGAAAATGCAGAAAATAATGCAAGTATATTGTGTCTAGATTCAGTGATAAATAGTAGTACTTCAAAAATGCTGGATAATGATAATAATTGTAATAGAGGCCAATTTCAAATTTATGTTAAAAATCTAACTAAAGAAAGTATACACATAAATAAAGGTACAAAAATGGGCACCCTAACAGAAATTGATGAAATTATTCCGCAGGAAGCAGAAATTGATAAAAACAGTAAAATTGTTACTGATACAACTACACAAATTTTGAATTACATTCAAGCTTCTGATGAAATAATAAATTTAAGAAAAAAGGAACTCTCTCCTTTGGATTTTGATGCCAAACATCTCCAAGGAGATCAAGAAAAAAAATTAAAGAAAATTTTGTTAACAAATTTTGCAGCCTTTTCTAAATCTATGAAAACTTTATGGCATACAGACAAAGTTATACCAAATTTAAAATTCATCACTGAGTTCCCAATCAAAACATTACCTTTTCCAATACCACAATCATTACAACAAGAAGCTAAAAGTCAAATAAATCAACTTGTTAAAGCTGGAATTATCGAAAGAAATTGTTCAGAATGGGCTTGCCCCATTCTTTTAGTTAAAAAAAAAACTTGACGCAGAAGATAAACAAAAATATAGAATTGCAATGGACCTTAGAATGCTTAATTCAATAATTCAAGGATCTTCATACCCTTTGCCCAAAATACAAACAATTATTGCTGACTTATCAGTCTACAAGTACTTCACATGTTTAGATTTTCAACAAGCTTACCACCAGATTGCACTTCCTGAAGATTTACAAGATAAATTAGCATTTACTTCTATGTTTGGTAGCTTTAAATACAAAAGACTATGCTTTGGATTAAAAAATGCTGCTTCTCAATATCAAGCTTTAATGGACACAATTATTGATAAAATTGATTTAGAGGGAATACATGCCTATCAAGATGACCTCATTTTTGGCTCGAATAGCTTTGAGGAAACATGCACTAAATTAAATAGAATCTTAGAAATTTTGATAAAGTATAACTTAACCCTTGCACCTAACAAGTGCACTTTTCAAAAAACTGGTGTAAATTATTTTGGAACCGGACGGGAATTTACTGCGATTTCAATAAGCTATTTTCACGATATATCAATAAGCTGTTATTAGACCTGAAACGGGAATAAAGGCGCCGCAAGCACCACCGAGCGGAAGTTTCATAAAGTCGGATTTTTCAGGGATCGCGAATCAGCTGGTCGCCGAAGGCGGCTAATATAATATAAGAAAATTAGATTGTTTTTATTTTTTTTTTGTGTGTGTGTTTAACTAAACTTTATATATAATTTTATGATTCATTGCTCTTCACTTATTTTCCTCATTAAAAAAGAAAAAAAATGAAAAATAACAAATACTTGGACTAATTATGTTTAATAACGTTATTTTAAAGGAAAAATCATTCATTTTTGTTCTTTTACTTCATTTTCACTAAAAGAAATATATATATATATATATATATATATATATATATATATATATATATATATATATATAATATCTTATTTTAAATAACGATATACATGCATATAATTAAATTCGTATGAAAATGTAAAAGAAATTATAATCAATAACATACACAAACATTAAATTATACATATTCATTACATTAAGGCACTGATTTTGGATAGTTACTTTTAATTATACGCAGTAATAGACACACACAAAAAAAAAAAAAAAAAAAAAAAAAAAAAAAAAAAAACCTTTGTCTAAACAGCATTGTTAAGTATTACCTGTAAGTGATATTATATGCTTGAATTATTTCTAAATACATTTATTCAAGAAGAAATCAATTTCCATCCAGTAATTTATCTTGTTCAAAGAGCGATACATTTTGGATGAAAAAAGATGAAAATTAAGTATCAGAAAAAATTCTAATTACAGGAAATGTAAATCGCTTATTTCTTTTTATGCATTTTATAGATGATTACGCATTTGGCATATTGGAAAGGTTTGTTTAAATATTCTAAAGATAAATTATCTAATTACGTACAATATAATGCATTTTGAAGTGGATATTATAAACCTCAACAACCATAAATTAAAGATGATTACTTTAATCAAAATCTTTTTCATTAATTAAAAAAAAGATACCTAGAGCGATAATCAATTATTGTCTATATTAAATCATAGTAAACAAAATCTTAGAATTTTATTTTTAAATATTTTCTGTAACAATGAAACAAAATATAACTTTGATATAAATATATTAATACATTTAACTTTTTACGAACGTGTGGATATAGTAATTTTTTTTTTTAGCTTACAAAACTGCCATTATATTTGGAACTTATTAGTACTTATTAATATATATTTAAAAAAATACTTCATAATTTTGAATAAAACCACAATATTATTAAGTAAATTTAAAAAACAAAAACGTAAAATGGATGTCATTTTTAATGTATATACGATATAAATCCTTATCGATATTTCGGAATAATTTTATATAATAATTATCCAATACATGGAAATAAAAATATATAAAATTTTTGGCTGTTTCTTATTTATTACAAAAATTTATTAAATTTTGTCAAAAAAAAAAAAAAAAAAAAAAAAAGAAATGAAAGAAATCAAGAGAAAATAGAAGAATAAAATTTCGGCTTTCATATTGGTTATTGTGAAATCATACTTTAACGAATAAAAATATTTAAATAAACATCCTGTATTTTTCCAATTTTACAGCTGTAAATTAAAAAAAAAATTAAATATTTGTCAATGAATTTACAAATCTTTGTTTCATCCCTCTTTTATACGTTATGTAAAGTGATAAATTTGTATGCAATTTTTAATTCCTGGTTTTAACGGCGTATCTAAATAATAACCTCATACAAGGAGCATCATTAAAATAAAGTGTTGTTTCCTTGAAATTTTTTTTTTTTGTTTTACTTAGCTGAAAATATAAAATATGTAGCTGCAGAAATCAATTCATAATTTCCTCTTACATACATACCGGATATTCCTAAGATGAGAAAAAATGAAGTCTGAACTTATTACATATGAAATAGATTGGTATGCACTATTCGCTGCATTCTGCTTAAATATATATATATATATATATATATATATATATATATATGACAAATTTTTAACTTTAATTATAAACTTCATCAAATGATGACGTCGCTGAATAGGTAAAAAAAAAGCAAAGTCTTGGCAAAATCTTAGCAGAAATACCATATTTAGCAGAAATACCATTCAAAATTTCAGCTGACGTTGTGCGAAATACACCATAAATGAAATCTTTCAAATTAACTATATTTTCTGGATGCACGTTATATAGTCAGATTTTCGAATTTCCCCGAAGGTAAAAATATCAGTGTGTCAATTGTGGGAAAATGGAGACCAATCAATCCACTTCCTTTAACATTTCAAAGTACAGCTTAATGACTAAATCATCCAAAATATTCGTTGAAAAATCTAATACTTGTATGTTATTATAACTAGCGGTTCGTTTTGTTTAGACAGCCACTTGCTTGAACCAACAGGTGTTTCTACCGTTCTTCAAACCATTTGGCTTCGTTCAAATGCTCAGGCTTTGTTATGATTTTATTGTTGTGCGTCAGATAAAAGGGCAACCACAGCCGTTTCTTCGGAGAATGTGGCAGCTAAAACCATGGATTTGGTGGAATGCAGGACATAAAATTGAGGCTACATGCATATTTTCTAAATCCTAAATGACGTAGTTGCGCTTTATGTCAAAATATGCCTCTTCGGAAAATCAAATATTTTCAACGTCGATTTTTCGGTACGACATTTTGAACGCTATAACCAAATTAAGAAGCTCTTATGCGTGATTAACTGCAATTTATTATAATATATTTATGTTTTAGTATTTATTTATTTTACTTTAATTTTGAATTTTACATTCCAGATTAACAATTCTAACGCATAAAAATTATTCCATATGTAAAAGTTCTTTATATATATATATATATATATATATATATATATATATATATATATATATGAGTTTTAAGAAAGGCTTTTGGAACTATTCTGTAATGTTTTACTTAAAAATTATACAAAATATTGTTTTTGTTTTACATTTAGATGCAATGTGTTTGTGAAATGTATATTTTTACTAAAAAAATGATCTAGTGTGTGACTCAGACAACTTCTGTTCCCCCTTAATGCAATGATGTAAAGACAGATTGCCCATTACATCTTAAATCAATAAGGTCAGATAATAAAATTTAATATACTAAAACAGTTTTATCTACAGTTAATAATCTAAAACAGTTTTATAAATAGTTTTATTTGATATATATATTTCTGTCTGAAAGGTACTATCACCGCCCTAAACACCCGTTCACTTATAGTGTATTATAAGAAGAAAATCAACGCAGTAATTAATTTGCTTTTAAACTTCTAATCTTGATAAAATTTGTCAGTGGCAAATTATACGAACTTCAAAACGCCAAATTTGAATTTCCTTAAATTTATTGCTTTTAAATTGTGCTATTAATAGATATACTTGTAAATTAACCGCTAAAATTGGACTTTCAAAGTTAGCGGACCTTAAAAAGTAATATTTTAGAAAAAAAAAATGTTGAAAATAGAATTTCAAAAAATGATTTATTTAAAATATGGGTATAAAAGCAGTGCTCGTCGATACAGTAAAATGTAGGAAAGTACTCCCATCAATTACATTCAACGGAAAAGTGCGTTTGGCTCAATTTTGGTTAGCTCTGTACATTATCTATAAACAATATGCACTATTAACAGTGTTGTACATTAAATTTAATCTTATTGGAAAAATTCTATCGCAAAATTAATCGTAATTCCAGTAATTTCCATGTATAGCCCCAATGTATCGAAATACTTTAAGTAGCCCTGTAAACGAATGAGGAATGGTTTTCATACTACAATCCACACAAAACATGCTTTTATTCATATAAAATAATTGTTAGTTTCGTTTTGTTTAAGTCAGCCTACAGATGTTATAGTGTCCTTACCAGAAATTTTCCCAGAGACGTGATGTATTTGAATTACCTTGGATGGCACTGTATACTAACCATTTATTCGATTTAAACAAAAAGTTTAGAATAGAATCTCTATACGATGTACGTTTAGAATACCGACTTTGTACTTTCTGCTACTATTTGTTCATGTGATATGCTGATACCAAACACACAGACCTACCGCTAAAAACATGTTCTTTGGATTCAGGGAACTTTGAAACTAGTAAATATAAGAAAAACTCAATCTCAAAAATTTAACACAAAAACAATACTTTCTCTGCCTTATATATTTGGTAAGATAAAGCAAAATAATAATAATAATAATAATAATAATGATAACAATAAATAAATAAATAAATAAACAAAAGGCGTGCAAACAGATGCATAAAATATTATTATTATTATTATTACTATTATTTTATCCAGAAAAAGAGTCTAAATGGATACAAATTTTTTATATTAAATTTTATTATATAACAGGATAGTTATGATGGGCCATTAAAACATTTAATAAGCAGGTAAAATACTATGTATCATTTTAATATTAATACCGATTTTAATTTTTATTTCAAACATTTTTCTTTATATATATATATATATATATATATATATATATATATATATATATATATATATATAAACATTTTAAAAATTAGTCGTTTGTCAACTTTGAAGTGAATCCCCTTCTATGCCAAGTAAAATTTTCTTTAAAATTTAGGTTATTTAAATATAATGTTCGTTGTTCATTTCAATACACTTTTTAAGAAACGGAAAGCGCTTTTCAGATACGGAAAATAACAGAAACACGAATCTCAAATAAAATATCAGGAGCCATTGAAGTATCAATCGGGTACACAAATCATTCAAAGATACGATGAAAAACACAGTATATATATTTTAAGAAAAATGGGAAATTTTCATTCGCCTACATCGCCAATTCTTTTTCTTGATATATTGCTTTATGAAGTATTATTATTCATAGGCAGCAGTAGATTTTTTTCAGCGTTTTTTTTTATTTTCAATATATGTAAATAAATATACATGCAATTGATTTTATGATTATTTATAAGACGATTATTTAAAAACGAGTTGCTTACATGTGCGCATGTAATTAAATGTACAATATATAAAACATAATTTTTATGTTCTTAATAATGTAAAAAATATTTAATATTATTATCATTATTATTATTATTATTTGGTTGTTGTTGCTGTTAATTGCTTCTTTCCACACTTTAATTTACTTAAAAATAATACTATATAAAGCGAAGTACTTTGAATATAATTACTTTTAAATATATAAAATGTAATAATATTTTAAATGTAATTATGGTTAAAAAATCATAAAATTGTCCTTCGGGATTATTCGCATAATCAGGCTGAATTCCTTCTTTATTTCATGTGACATTCATATTAAAACAAGATGTTTTTTTACAAAATTAGTTATGACTTTGATATCAGCCTCATATTCTACGCGCGTATTTTCACCAAGGACGTCGGGCCATGTCCGAGGGCAAATCCATTTTCTGTGTTAAACATGGTGAGTCGAATATTAAGGGCCAGGATATTGGGGATTGGATAGGAAGTACATAGTAATAATTTGTTGTTTATTTAATATGATATATTATTTATAAGAATGGCTTCTTCTATAACATAACATGCATCGTTAGATATCACTGGCTTTAACAACTACCTTTACCATAATACTGCATTTTTATTTATTTTATTTGAAGTTTAATTCTTGGGTAATTCCATTAGATAAAAATGCTTTTTATACAAGTTTGAACTTTCAAGATACCAAAATTTTTAGAGAAAAATAAATTTAGAAAACAAAATATACCGCCTTCCTCTAGAAAGAATAAGTAGTCATTTTCTGAATAGCTCAACTGGAAATATATACTTACGATTTATGTCTATAAAGTAAACAAACAACATGGATAGACGAAACGATACAGAATTTCTAGTTCATAATAATCTAGGTGGCGAAATCATTTTATGAATAATTTGGATAATGTGAATCTTTTTTATTCTGAGAAATTCTTGTCGTCAGAAAAATGGGTCATAAACAAAGATTATTGTTAGTGAATCTCGCCTCTTTAATTCCCATTCATTTTTAGAGATATTTAAAAAGATTTGGCCCCACAATAACATATGAAAACGATCTGTAATTCTAATAGGTGCTTTTAGAGCTCGCTATCAAAGATAACTAGAATTTATAATAATTACATGTAACTATTTTTCTAGAGACACAATTTTGTTTCTCAGTTTCAGTCACAGAATTATTATTATTTTTTTTCAGAGTACGAATAAATTTAAATAATAAACGCCATGAAATAATAAATGTGATGAGTCCTTTAAAGGGACTTTTGTTATAAAAAGTGTAAATCAAATCGGTTCAAAATACAGTTATTATACAAGCCTGAAGGAAAATTTTTCATTACAATAAATTTCAAAATACAGAATTAACTGAAACAAAAATTGGGCACTGGATGCAACTTAGAAGTTTTTGTATAAAACATTTTACAAAAAATGGAATAATCTTACATAATGTTTAGACTTGCAGAAATTTTAACTGTGCAATTAATACACGCACGTAAAAAAAAAAAAAAAAAAAAAAAAAAAAAAATGTATGAACATCAGTACGAACATCAGTAATGAACATCACCAAAATCTCATAATCTATTTTTTTTCCTTTCTTTTTTCTTTTCTTTTCTTTTTTTTTTAAGGTTACAGTATTATATCTTCGAAATATATGTGTTATTTACATAATGTACATTAGAAAAATAAAAAAAATGTCTACCCTTGTTCATTGTATTTTTTTCTATCCGTGAAAATTGATTTTTTTTTTTTTTAATTTTAGCAACTGAAATGGAATGTTACAGTTTATTTAATAAAAAAAATCGAATAAATCCATCAATTACAAAAATATATCACCACATTTATATTTTTTTCTCAATTGAAACGTATCAGTATTAAAAAAAAAAAAAAAGTTCTTACATATTAAAACCACATCTATGCATATAAATGATAATTAATTAACTGACTACAAAAGAATAAAATGTATTTATAAAAATAAATAAATAAATAAATAAAAATAAAAAAAATGTCTGTCGTGTTATCTAAACAACTTTCCCTTTGCCTGCATTTGATTCTTTTAAATGTAAATAACAGATTAGGAGGTAAGTTACCAAGCACTGTATATCGATATTCTTTAAAATCAGATAAAATTCAACAAACAGTATGCAAAACTGTTTTTTTTTTTTTTTTATTTATTTTTTTTTATTTAAAAAATTAATCTGAAACTTTCATATAACTTTCACTCACACATTTCCTAGAAATGTACCGATCATGGTCAGACGTTCATCGAAAAACATGTATGATCTTCTACATATGAAATTTTAATGTTCTTAAAGTATTTGTTTGCAAGTTTTAAAGATAAGAGACAAACACAACACTAGTCACAAAAATCTTTATTTTCGTAGTCAGGGAAATGAAAACGTGCAATCAAAGAAAAAAAATACCATACACTTTGAACAGTAATTTGTCTATGATACGATAAGGTAATTGACACTCTTAAAGATTTTTTCAAGACTTGTAAAAATTTAGCAAAGCTTGTCCATCTATTAAATTTAAGAGAAAAAATTGTAATCAATTAATTTTTTGTAGCCCAGTATACTGTCTATAAGAAATATGCACAATATATAGATTATGTATATTTAGCAATTATAAATTATATTCGCAGTATCAAAAAAAAAAAAAAAAAGAAAGAAAGAAAGAAAAAAAAAAAAGTAATAATAATGTATGAAAAACACATGACTCAACTTAACCCGGCTGAACAGGCGCCGTGAAACGCAACAAGAGAACGGTCATTGGGTGTCAGCTCACCCCAAACATATTAAATGACATAAATACGAAAAAAGAACTTTATAATTCAATCTGTTAATGAAATTCCTGATAATTAAAAGACTTCTCTTTAAAATAAATAACTGAGATGTCCAATTATCTGTAACTTTAAAAATTAATAAAAAATAAATTAAAAGCACTCATCTAATTTCCTCCTTGTTCAAAAAACTTAATTTTTCCCATGTGGCGCACTTAATTATTTTCTTTGCAATATTTACTATAAGAAAAAAATATACATTAATTTGAATAAGAATACTGATACATTAATTTTCATAAAAATTAGGGTGTACATGGATCAGAAACTCTAGATTTTTTGCAGTTTTTAAATATAGTTTAAATTTTTAAGTTTGCTATAAGAATGAAAAAGAGTTTGAATTCGCAAGGAGGATGACCTTGGAGGCAGGTACTAAAGGACACGGTCACTTCTGTTTATAGAGAGAGACATCAGTTGAATATTTCTGGGCATGGGGTATCAAAACACCCCTTGTCCGTGCTGCCGGTTTAAAAGACACTTTCAACAATTTCTATGCAACAATTTCCAAACAAATGATAAATGTTTTCTCTACAATCTTCTACACGAAACATGCTTTTATAAATTTAGAAATCATGAGTTGTTTTCATTTTGTTTACTGCTACCTTAATATTTTAAACTCTACCTATGAGCTTCTACCTATAATAATACTTTAAAATGTAGTGTTTGGACTTTCTGTTAATATTTGTTTCTTTGTAACGTCCGTAACACAAAATGGTAAACACACAGTCCAATCGCTAAAAAAATACTTTTAGCAAAACGTGCAAATATACAAGAAATCAATCGATCTATATTTAGCTTTTAAAAAATGCATTATTTACCATATGGCTTTGAGGAATTAATTTCAATTCCTGAGCAGCTTTCCTGGTCTTGGTATAAGATTACATGATAGTATGTTATTGTAAAGCTCTTATACAAACAAATAAAAAAGAATGTTATAGCTTAAATATTAACAGCACTGTATATCTTCTGAAAGTTATGTACGCATCACATGGTGCACATAAATATAAACCATCTATATTCATTTCATTTATTTTAGTGCAGACTATAGATGTTAAGATCTACTTACAAGCATTTCCCCCATACTCGGAATGTATTTGAATTATCTTGGGTGTCCCTGTACACGAAGCATCTTCTTGATCTCAACGAAAAACTTGGTGTAGCATCCCCATACGATACACATTTAGAATACCAAATTTAAACTTTCTGCGATAATTTGTTTTTGAGATATGCTGGTAAAAACAAACATACTGAGAGACAAACATAGAAAAAGACACACACACAGACCAACAGCTAAAATCATGTTTTTTTTTTTTTTTTTTGTACGCAATTTTGAAAATTTGAACCAAAAACATTACTTTCTTTACCTTATGGGTAAGAAAAAGTAAAAAAAAAAAGAAAAATGCATTCAAATCATTACTTTCTCCACTGTATTTGGAAAAGAGAATGTAATAAATAATGTGTTTACCGTTCCTATGAAACGCAGATGGCTTATAAGATAGAACATGTAATTTGAAAAAAAAAATAATAAAGCGATTAAAAAAAAAATGAAAAATTAATTAAGAAAGTTAAAATTCGATATCTGAAAAATAGTAGATGATGTGTTTTTCTGCATGTTGTAAGTTAGCATTCTGTAACACTACTCTTTTTGCAAGTTCTGTAGTTATGCACAAAGTGGTTTTAGTTCCATTTCACACACAGATTCAAAATGACTGTGACACATAGTGTGACACACATATAGAGTCACGCAGAAGCACACATTGACATCTCTCCTTACTTATAAACGAGAAAATTACACGCTATGAAAAAAAAATAAATAAATAAATGGATTTTTTATTATTCTTTTTCTTTCAGCGGAATGTCTTCATAAAAGTAACTACGACTTTTTTGAACGCTGACCAATATAAGAAGAGTTTGAATAAATAAAAAAAGTTGTTGTTATCGAAGCATTTAGTATGTTTAATCAAAGAATATGATATTAAGTGCTATTCATTACAATGCATTTATATTTTAGTATTGATGTATTTATTTTTATTGTTTGAACTTCACAATTTAATGAGAGGCTTTGAAGCAAAAAACATTTTTTTTTCGTATTTATAGTATTTTTATTCGATTTTTTTTTTTTTTTTTTTTTTTTTTTTTTTTTGTAATTTAAAAAAAAAAAAAAAAAAAAAAAAAAAAAATGTTTCAAGTAATTATTTACTTCAAAGTGTAGGTAAATATGTACGAATATTGTTGTTTATCATCAACAAAACCAGCCTGGTTAGAAAAATATTTTTAAAAAACAAGGTAAAAGAATTTCAATATTAAACCGCCTATATATTGCGGTCAGCAAAGCATTATTACCTATAACATTTAAACATTTCTTATTTTAAAAACCTTTAATAAATATTTCATTTCATAGCATGCATTTTTAAATTTCTATAATCATAATTATATAATTATTATTTTAGGTATATAAAATTCTTACGTATATTAAGCTGGACGCTGAACTTTTTATCCTGCAAATTGTATTTAAATTAAAATAAAAAATAATAATAATAATAATGTTACATATATATATATATATATATATTAAACTTTTATATAATAAATATATTTTTTTTTCTTTTGATTAAGTCATGCAAGACAATTTCATTCTTTAATCGACAGATCAATTAGTTAGATATAATAAAAAAAATATTTCTTATTTCATTAAATAATGCAAGCGATGGTAAAAATGTGATCAAAAACACTGATGAAACACGAGAAAATGTCGAATTTAATTAATGCACTTTTATACTTTCTTCTTTTTAATTTAAAATTTAAATTAATTTCTAAATATAATGATTTTTTTAATACACACATATGTAATTTTGACGGAAAAATGAATTTAAAAAACTTTTTTTTCCCCTAAAAATTTGTTGTAAGAATAATGATCTTTTAGAAACATGCCAACATTCCCCCAGACAACTTTTGAGCATATAAATTATACAAGATAAGTAATAAAATAATTCAAAATAGCTTTTTTCAATTCAAAATACAAAAAGGAATTTGATTCTTTAATTCATCCTACTGCAATTTTATTCATTTGTATGGCATATAAAAAAGAAAAAACAAGCAAATAAACGTTAATAATATTTAAAATTTTAATGGAAATTCATATGTTTGTCTTTACAAAATTGTTTTACAGAATGAAAGAAATACAGAAGCATAATTATTAAATATTTAATTATTTCTATATATTTATTTTTTTTAACATTAAAATATTAAAGAGAGATATTGATCAAATTTAAAGTGAGAGACATTTAGTTATATGTAGTTATTATTAATAATTTTTTTTTTTTGAATTTTATATGAAACTATTTTATTTACCAGTTTGAAACATTTTATGATTTATAATTTAACATAATTTATATTTTCGAAAATTGCCAGCTGCCAAATTTTAAAACAACAA
Organism: Salticus scenicus; assembly: GCA_963930645.1. Lineage (NCBI taxonomy): Eukaryota > Metazoa > Arthropoda > Arachnida > Araneae > Salticidae > Salticus > Salticus scenicus. Next base: position 197,413,180 of record OZ005650.1, read on the forward strand.
TGGAAATTAATCTAAAATTTCACATTCTTTTTCAAAATCTATCAAATGTATCTAATCACTATTCCGATTAAATGTGCTTTGAAAATAATAAACTGCTTTTAATTTTTCATTTTGGTTTAAAATCTACAGTGCAATGGGCACACAGAAAACACAGGCAGCCAAATTAACCAAATTTGTAACACTCCTTTTATCTTAGAGGACTGAAAATGAATTATGTTTACTTATGTCTAGTGAAAAATAAATTCTTAGGATAGAAAAATTTACAATAGAAAACAATTTTGAATATTTTTTTTTTTTTATGAATAAATTCTGAATATATATGGATTGATATTTAATAAAATTATTACATTAAAGTGTCTTAAAAAATGAATGAAAATTCCACATTGCTAATTTAAGACTAATAATTTTAGTTTTACAGCAAACACGCATTACAATGCAGATATATATGTGCAGATATATATGTGTTTCCGTCTTAATTTAGACACTAAAATCGAATTTTTAATTTAAAAATATATAAAATTCCCATAAAATTTAAATACTCAAACAAACAGGCCTCTTGCTGAGTGTAATTTCCCTGCATACGGAAAAATATATGTCACATTTTCTGTAACATGTAAGTGTGCAAAATTAGATATGTAAATAGAATATTATAAAAATATGTAACATAAATTTTTATGGCATACTCATCGAAATATTCCGCTCTGTTAGCCACTTTCTGCTATTTTCATTGCAGCTATCTTTTGTAAGGTATGGGGTGCGTCGAGTTGGGAGAATGAATTTCACCAGTCGAATACGGCGCTAGGAATTGGTGGTGTCGATGATAGTCTCGAATTGAGTTACAAGTATTGAGTTAGAAAAGTGAAGGTCACTATTTGGATAAAGATTTAGGTGGCGATGTCTTGGTTGAAATATCAGGTTGAACATAGAAGCGTCGAGTTTATTTAAAAAAGGATTGGTGTAAAATGTTACTAGTTATTTTTTAATTAGTTTGTCAAATTTAAAACAGGTTTACGGGAAGTTGCAAAAGTGAAAGTAAATTGGATGCAAGTAATTTTAGGATGGGTATTGAATGGACAGTGAAGTAAATCTTTTCTATAATTATTTACTTTAAATTGACTTCCAAATTAAAGAAGCACGTGTTTTTTTATTATGCTTGAAGTGTGCGCTTTATGAGTAACAGTTTGGAATTATGCTGAAGGATTTCTACGCCAGGAAATTCGAGTTGAAGGCCACGGAGCACTCATGTTGTGATATAAATTGCACATAGTTTTAATTACTAGTCGTATTCTTGTTTAATTGACTTACTTTTAGAAATTATTTCCTTATCATAGAGCCCCATTTTCCCTTAAAATAAAAATAAAAATTTTAGTTTTAAATTTGAGTACTTATTAGATTCCAATAACAATTGATCATGCAAGAAAACATTTTCCAGTTTGAGGCTAGAGCACAGTATCCATGATTTAAGCATCTATTGTTTAAACTACACCAAACTCAATATTTAAAATTGTTACGGTGAGAAGCTATATATAGTTATGTTTACTGAATAGTAACCAATAAGAGGCGCTGTGATATGGAATATTATAAAAGAGTTTGTGTTGCGCAGAGCATTACGGTTGCCTTTTTTTTTTTGCCATCAGGTTATTAATTTTATTTCAGAAGATCTTAATATAAATAATTAATATATTAAATAATTCCAATATGATACTATGTTTCAAATTTAATTTTAGTTAGGAAAATATATATAGGGTAGTAAATAAATATATATATAGCTTTACTACACTTTCGGAATTTTTATTAAATAACTAATATTAATTAATAAGAAAAGAAATATAATGCAGTGAAATCGTTAACAAAATAAAAGTAAAATCGTAATATATGTTTGAATATTTCTTCTGAAGCTGCATGTTGCTAAATAAATTGGAATGTATCCAAATACAATTGGGCGTCCACAGAGACACATCTATACGTGTGTTTGTGAGTGTAAAGTTAATAAATACAATCAATTTTTTTTTTTTTTTTTTTTTTAAGAATTTTAACATTACTTTAGCGACTTTTAATGCCGGAGTCTATAGAATGCAATGTATAAGAATATTATATAAATTCTTTATTTGAGTAATTTTGTACGGTTATTTTGATGATAATCTATATCATGTTTACCCATTTATGTCTAATGTGTATGTAGATATGAGACACACGTACAATTCAAATAATCTGAGTCTGTAGTTCTTAATGATCATTTTTTGCATTCCTGTAAATGTACTATATGCACTACACTCATCAAAATAAATAAAAATTATGTGACGGTGATCTATATTAGGTTTATCTATAATATGCCTACAAATTTTCAGCTCAATCCAATGTGTCGTAAACGCCATCACATTTACTAAAAAAAAAATACGTTCATTCCAGCTAGCATTTTCTCTTTTTTAAACGTTGAAAAATGACAGCGCATTCCGTTGACAAAACGATTTTCTGTCACGACATAAAAACGAAAACATGTCTCAGGTGCTTCTTATTTTTCAGCAATAATTTTATTTTATTTTTATTTTGTTAGGTTAAACGTTTTAAACCTTTGTTTGGATTTCCAAAATCACAAAATACCGTTTTTCATTTCCCGTTAATTTTGAACGGCTTTTCTTATGTCTCATAAACGTCGAAATCTAAGGAAAGAAATGTTAAACATAATTTGTAAGGAAAAAAAAATCGAATTTTCTTTCTTTCTTTCTTTTTTTTTTTTTTAATTGATAATAATAATAATAAAAATAAAAATCTTAATCTTTGCTGTTGTCTCAAAAAATTTCATGCGCAAGATGTGATTTGCAATTGTCAAGGATCTCCAATATGACATTTTTCTGAAATTTCTGGAAAATAAAAACTTTAATCGGTGTTTCTTTAAAGTAGAAATTGGCTTTTAAAATTTCTTTCTTTCTTTTTTTTTTTATTATTATTTATTTGTAAATTTTGCCAAATATTACATTGTAATACATATGATTTTATAGATAATGACAAATGCACCAATTGAATAAAAGTATACCTATATACTTTTAAATATAGTAATAAGGTGTAAAATAAAAAGTAAAACTAAAATTTGGAAATTTACATCTGAATAAACTTAAAATCCCCACTTAAAATTATAATAATTAAATAATACACACACACACACACAATATATATATATATATATATATATATATATATATATATATATATATATATATATATATTTGAGATTTCATAAAAATTTAGTTTTTAAAAGATAAATGATAATACGAAAACACCACAAAAATAAAACTGATTGTTAACACAGTAAAAAAGCTAGCAGAGAAGCTTTAAGTTTCATTTTTAGTTCCAATTAAAAGACAAAACCAATTTAAATTACTTACGCCTACATGAGTAAAAAGGTCTATAAAACTTTGACACAGAAAAATTGATGAAGGTTCTGAATAAATTTATTAAAAATGTAACAGGAAATAAGAATTGAATTAAAAAGTATGAATAAATATATATGTTTCTGCTCTATATTTTCTTTTGCTAACTTCAGAAAAAGAAAAAGAAAAGACATTTTGAACTTTTTATATTTTATATTTCGCAGAAGTAAATATAAATAATTGTTAGTCATCCATAGTTTTTAAAATAATTTTAAAAAATAATCAAGTAAAAAAAAAAAAAAAAAAATGAAAAATAAGATTTTTGTGAGCGTGTGTATATGCAAACTGCCGTCCTATAAAATATTCTTGATGTAATAACATTGTAAAGAATTCTTCTGGTATGACGTCACATTATTATGTGACATTAATCTATTTGAAATAATGTATTAAAATTGAGATATTTGACAGGAATGTGTAAGATTAATCATCTATATAGTTATTTTGCCTAAAGGATTATTGTTTAAACAAACTTAAGTTATCTGATGAGAAGCATTTTTAAACATTTTATATCAAAACAAGTACCTTTTTGTACATATTGGCACAAAAGACAACAGAAAGAAGACTGATATTTAATTAGCTTGAGATGTGATTATCTATGAAATAGTGAAAATGTAAAAATAAAATTACTGACATTATGCGTATTGAAATCTTTTTGGTAAATCGTTCATGGTACAATCAAAATCAAAGCATGAATGGCTACCAAAAGTTATTTCTCAAATTGGTTCAGAGGTGTAGGTGTTAGGATTAAGTGCAACTGACTGCACTAGGGTCCTAGGCCTGAGAAGGAGTGGGAACTCCTTGAGGGTCTGCTTGCGGTGTTCTAGTCCGTTTTTACACAAAAAGATAATCTCACAGTTTTACATTCAAAATATTTGTCAGACAATATAAACTGGTTCAGAGGTGTAGGTGTTAGGATTAAGTGCAACTGACTGCACTAGGGTCCTAGGCTTGAGAAGGAGTGGGATCTGCTTGAGTGTCTTCTTGCGGTGTTCTAGTCCGTTTTTATACAAAAAGATAATCTCACAGTTTTACATTCAAAATATTTGTCAGACAATATATATATATATATTAGATTTGGAATCTTGGAAACCTGTGGACTGCCCCTACCTACCTGTACTAGGCCAAGTTTAACGGGTTTAACACAATCCAAAGCAACAAAAACACCAAATTACCGGTAGAGCTAGCAAAAAACTAGAAAAAACGTAATTTAAGAAAAAAAAACTGGAAAAAGGAATGGCGAAGACACTCCTGCTTGAATATAAATGAGAATATAAATGACGAAAGAAGCTGAGAAATAATGGCTTGGGGAAAATAAATAAATGAATTGAGAATTCTGTAATTGGCACTGGAGAGGAAGAAAAAAAAAACTTAGTGGTGTGTTTAACTTAATTTATGTACTGAGATAGGCGAGGCAGGTGATTGAAAAACGAAAGTAAAACGTGTTATGCACAGGAGTTACGGAAAAGAAAAGAAATAAAAAGAGCAATTTTCATCCAAAACGGGGTATGGGAAACTGTCACCACTGAGCTGAAGAACAACTGGAGCAAATGGTTCCAATAACTTTATACAGTGTTCGTGCGTGCCAGTTTTTCTGCAATCGATCGCTTGCTTTGCACGGCAGGCAACATTTGTCGGGTCGTCTTACTATGATGTCGGGCTTACTATGATAATCTTTAAAGAATTAAACTTTAAAATTGTAATATAATATTTAGCATATGGTTGTTTGAATAGACAACCTTTACACAATTTACTTTGAAATATAAATAAATAGAATGTTTTTGCCGTGCAACGCTCGGAAGACAAACCTTCAATAAACGGCACGGGAAAATCGGTCTAGCATTTCCTCCAGTTGTTCTTCAGATCAGTGACAGTCAGTGAGCTGGTTCCAAATAAAACGAACATAATATAGCATTACCGTAAAACTAAATAATAAACATAATATAATTTTAAACCAAGGAGAAAAAATAAAGGAAAGTACCTCCTCACGTCCTGCATGCTGCCTCAAAGCGGCGTGGGGGTGTACCTGGGTGGAATGGGCGATATAGGTCGGGAGTTTTTGCTCCTGGTAGGGTCACCCATGGCGTGAAGGCTATTCCGCTTTACCCAGCTAAATGCACTGAGGCACCCCAATCCAAGGTTATCTGTTCCGTGATGATGGATGAATGCCACCAGGGGTTATGGTGTCAAGGAACCAGGCTAAACCTCGTTGTACTTAACTTTACACCTGTATTGGAAGGCTATGCAGGTGTGGAACTTTCATTCACCCCAGTTTTGCGGTCCTATATGGATTCATCTTCTTCTAAAGGGTTGTCTATGCAGACAAACAAGGCGATGTTCCTTCGGGAACTCGTCATATTCAGGAGGAAACATGTAAACCTTCTGGATCTACTATGGATGCACCAGGCTCTGGCCAGCAGCACCCTGGTGGGCCCACTGCTGAGCAGAGAGTACTCACTAAATCCAAAAAGTGTCACAGAAAAAGAAGGTTGCAAAAGGGTATACCGCCAGATATGGCTATATCCAAAACAAGGATGTTGGACACGAGAGGTTACAGTCGTAAGTGTCAACTCCTCCCAAGGTCGGTGAGATCACGAAGAAGCCTATGATTCATTCATTCGCACCGGCACGAAAGTCAACGAGGATAGCAGTGGTGAAAGAATATTATCCTTCCGATAGGCTAAATTCTTCGGAGCCTTGCTATCAAAGAGGAATTTTTTAGAAAGGGTGATTTACTTACTGCGCCTGGACACCTTTCAAAATAAGCAGCGCTACACTTGTCGATAATGTCATCATCTTTCAGTGTGATGATGCCTGGACAGTGGAGTAGATCAAGAAGAAATTCAATCAAAATAAGAATATCCTGAATGAAGAGGCCCTACAGGTCCTTTTAGAAAGCGAACTTCCGAAGCTTATAAAGATAGTTTTTATAACAAAGAATGTAGTTAATAATGAGCCCAAAGATCTTCTGAAGCGGATATCTAGGTACAACCCGAAGTTGAAATCAGAGGGCTGACGTGTTCTGCACAGGCTTGTGGAACCACAGTCCGTTAGTTGAATCTTTGAGGTTAGTATAGAGTCAGCTAGGGAAATCGGGGCTGCTGACTACAAAGCCTATACTGGTTTGGACAGAGGATCCGTTAAAATTTTGTAGAATCCAAATGTGCATTCCCCTGCTCTTGCACGAGATGTAGGTAGAGGAAAGGAGGATGAAGAAGATAGTGTCACCACTTCTGAAGTTTCCTCTTCCAAGGAAAGTGAAGCTGTTATTGATTCCAATATTGATTCAGTTACTTTAAGTGAGCTAGTATTAAATCTAACTCAGAAGGCAAGCTTACACCCTCATCACCTATGTCTTTAAGTGTGGTAGAGGCACTGACAGAAAACTCCTCTTAAGATTCAAGGGCTATGCCTTCAATTGAGGGAGATTTTACTGACACTTAGTTGCGGCCTTTTTCCTCACTTTTTTTATGGATTGTAGCATAAAGGTAGTGCAAATCAATCTGCACTATAGACATTCGGCTTCAGATCTCCTTTGCCAAAAGCTAGCTAGTGGTGCTGTGGGAATAACGCTCATCCAGGGGCCATGGATTATATATGGTAGGATCCTTGGTCTTGGTATAGACAGCAAAAGGATCTTATTTGATAGACCTTGCGCAGGCCCAGATCATGCATTTATGTTAGCTTTAAGCTACATGCTCTTCTCCTGGTAAATCATATAAATGGGGACAATGTTGGTGATAGGGTGAAATTCTACCATCAGGGTACCAAAGATAGTATTACTTTTATGTCTTCTTATCTTCCATATGAGGGAAGGGACACTCTCACAAAAGAGATTATTAATTTCATTGAGAATTGCCAGAATTTTAAATTCAAGCTCATTGTTGGCTGCGATGTGAATGCTCACCACATATTGTGGGATAGTAGCGATTGCAACAAGCGTGGTGAAGAACTTTTTGGGCATATTTTACATTATAATATCTGTACTCTAAATTGCGCAATGAACCTACTTTTGTTACTTCTAACAATAGAGAGGTCATTGGTATTACGTTTTGTAATAGTATATACTATAAAAACGTCAGGAATTGGAGAGTCTCGGATGAAGAAACTCTTTCTGATCACAGGTTAATTTGTTTTACTTTTACAGATCCAATAAGACTTGAGACGGAGGGTAGGAACCCACGTCATACTAAGTGGGGTTCCTACTGTGAAGATCTGATGAAAGCAGCTTTCGGCCACTTTGGTAAGTTGTCTTCGTTGCTGGATCTCGAGTTGGCTTTTGACCAGTTGCAACTGATCATTTAAGTGTTCCACCACCTAAATTGTAAGATTATGCACACTAGTTTACCAATTATTGTACCTTGGTTGTCTAAAGAGCTTACTTGTATGCGTAGGAATTGTAGAAATCTCTTTAATAGAGCTAAGAAGAATGGTGAGTGCCAAACCTATAAGGCTGCACTTTATATCTTAAAATAAGGCTGTCAGTGCTGTCAATCAGCAAAAAAGACATCCTGGAACAGCTACTATTCTAGCAACAATGATATTTCAGCCACAGCCAAGCTGGTTAGGGTGAAGTCTGAGGACAGGATGAGCAATCTTAAATCTATTAATTTGCCTGTTGGTAATTGCACTGAGCTTGGCAGAAATGTTTAGACTCCATTTTCCGAACTCTAGCACTAGCAGTGAGGCCATTTTTTCTACTCTTCTCATTAGGTGGAGAAAAATGGAATGCTGCCAGGGAGTTTGTTACATATGCACAAATTATTTGGGCTCTTAACTCCTTCAAGTCTTATAAAACTCCAGGAATTGATGGTATATTCCTGGCACTTCTGTAAGATGGTGCTGAGGTTTTGACAACCATCCTTTGCAGGATTTTTAGATCCTGTCTGGCATTTAGTTATACTCCAATGGCATGGAGGAATTCCAGTGTTATCTTTTTCCCTGAAGCCTAGTAAGGATAACTATTTTGATGCAAGGTTTTTTAGACCTATTTGACTCAATTATTTTCTCTTGAAGACTCTTGAGAAGCTTGCTGATAGGTATATCAGGGATGAGGTCTTATCTGTTCGGCCCCTTTTCAATGTTAAGTTTGCCTGTCAGCCTGTCCGCTCAACTGACACTGCCTTATATCACTTAACTCATAATGTTGAAAGGTGCCTAGTCTCTAAGGAGGTGGCTCTTGCAGTCTTTCTTGGCATTGAGGTGCCTTTGACAAAATTCATGTTAACACCATCATTGATGATCTTACTAAGGAATATAAATAATACTACTGTAAATTGGATCAAAAAATCTTCTCACGAAGAGGTTTGCCTCTACAACACTGCTTGGTGATTCTCTGATTATTAAGTCCAATACTAGATACCACAGGGTTGTGTTTTATCTCATCTGCTCTGGTAGATTCACTTCTGAATGAGATTTGTCACTCGGGGGTGGATTGCATTGGTTATGCTGATGATATTGTCATCGTAACAAAGGTGAAGTTTCCGGATACAGTTTACTGTATCAATGAGAATGTCCTTATGAAAGTCGAATCGTGGTATTCTCCCAGGGGTCTTTCTGTGAACCCTGTAAAGACACATAAGACTGCCTTTAATAGAAGGAGGACCATTATCTTAAAAAATATCGCGTTCTCTGGTCACAAACTTACTTGTTCAAGTGAGGTTAAGTATATTGGTGTCTATCTGGATGAGAATCTCAACTGGAAGTGTCATCTTGATTATTACATTTCTAGGCCTAAAAGGGCTTTTTGGACCTGTAGGTATGTTATTGGCAGGTCCTTGAGTCTTAGTCCTATGGTTATCCGGTGGAATTACTTTATGATCATTGGCTTTATGTTTACTTATGAATCTATATTGCCTAGTGGTCTAGGACTAGGCTTGACACTGTTAGATCTAAGAAGGATCAAAATGAGATTGAGAGGAGAGTGTGTGTTGCGATGACTGGCTGTGTGAGGACAACACCAGCTGGAGCTTTAGAGTTAATCTTGGGCTTTATCATTCTGGATATTCACATAGAGGCTGAGGCTGTCTTATGTGTAAAGAGGTTAAGAAGTTTCGGGAATTGGAATAAATATTCCAAATATCTGAACTGGAAATATCTTAATATGGAGATTTCGGATCATTAGCATTTTATTATGCAATGTGATAAGGTTTTACCTAGGTACTTTCTTCTAAGCCGCATAATATCCACTTGCTCTCTAGGGACATATGGAAGAATTCTCCACCTTGGGGTATTACGAATCACATTAAGCTGTACACTGATGGCTCGAAGATGGTTACTGGAACTGGTGTTGGTATTTGATGTCCTGAGGATGGTACTTCACTTTCCTATCCCTTGTGGAGGTGTTTTACTGTCTTTCAGGCAGACGTTTTTGCGATCCTTATGTGTTGTAGGACTTGAATTGACAGGGGCTATAAGAATCGATATATCAACCTTTATCCTGTTAGTCAAGCTGCCCTGTTGGCTTTACAGAAGTCAGTGATAACTACATCTCTTGTTTGGGAGTGTTATTACACTTTCGGTGCTCTTGTTCCTAACAATAAAATCGCCTGCATTGGGTACCAGGTCATACTGGTATCCTGGGGAGTGAGTTAGGTGACGAACTGGCTCGAAAGTGTTCTTATACACTTTTTATTGGTCTTGCGCCTGTCCTGAGTATTTCTGGTATTTTGTTGAGGGTAGTATTTTCTCCATCATGATCAATTTGCAGTACTCTACTTGGCTCAAAACTGAGGGAAGCAGGCAAGCTAAAGAATTTAACTGTGGTAATCCTAGTTCTAGGGCTACGGAGCTCATGATGCTTAATACGAACAGCATCAGCAAGATGATTGGTCTCCTTACAGGACACTGTCGCTTGAAAAGACATTTTTATGTCACGGGTATTGCTGGTGACCCATTTTGCAGTGGTTGGAAGTACAAGGAAGACACTGCAACATATATTTTATGTTGGGGGCTTCAGGTAATTCGGAATAGGTGTCCGCTGGGCTTTCTTTCTGCCCCGGGACTTTTTAAAGTTTAGATTTGTGGGGAAGTACAGTAGACCTCTGGTCGTGGTGCTTGGTTTCTTGCGAACGACCCACTTATAATTCATTCTTTCTTTCATTCATGGGGTACTATATGTAAAAAAAAGATACATAAATAAGTTGCTCATAACTAGAATTAAAGGATGATGGAGGAAATCAAAAGAAACACAACATAACGCAATGCAAAATAACAAACAAATAATAGTTAGAGTTATTCATTTGAACAAGCATATTCATTCATACCGACTACTTCCCGTGTTGCGAGAACGGGCCAGAGGAAGAATAAAAACCAGGGTGGTTCGACAGAACCCGCTAGTATTACAGAGTGTCCCTTTAATTTTCGCGCAAATGGAGGGTCCTAGCTTGGCCGAATGCGGCTGAGGTGGTTTAACTATGGTGGAAGGCTTCTTACCTCCCGCTGCAGAATGGTCCGCAGATAATATGGATAAATTGACTGAATAAATCATAATTAACTATTAACATGGATAAAAATAAATCAAAATAAAATAGATGACTGGGTATGCCCGTTTCCTATCACGAAAATACACACACTAACACACAGATATACACATTAACATACTGAGTTTTTTGTAGTTTTTAAATTTTTTGTACATTTTATATTTTATATTTTTTTATATTTGTCTGACTGGCGTCGGTAAAAAGTTAAACCTGCTTCAATGAAAATTGCTAATATTAATAATAATAATAATAATAATAATAATAATAGTGCAATATTTGAAAAGAAGTAAACCGCTAGTCCGTTAAAAAGATCATCGCAGCTTAAAAATGTTTTTTTTTTTTTTTTTTTTTTTTTTTTTTACATTTACAAATTTAAAATTATATTAAACGTAAATAAAAATTAAAAGTAACAAAAATGTATTTTTGTTACTAATTCTATTTTTTATAAAACGTGTTATTATCATTATTATTGTTATTGTTATTATTACTCTTATTGAAATTAGTATTAAGCTAAAGAACTGAAAGTTATTTAAATATTTGTTAATTTAATATGCTTTACGAAGAGAAATCGTTTTACCAGAAGATATTCCCTATACCCAACTTTCACATTAATTATCTTTTTGCTAGGAATTATGTGACTTTTAATTTTATATTTTAATAATATTACTATTATGCATTAGAAAACAAAAATTAATATTTTTAATAAAGTATATATATATACATATATATATATATATATATATATAAACGAAAAAAAATGATTGTGAAAAATTGAGAGAAACAATATTCTTTGAACCGTATCTAAAATATCCTCAGAGAAAAATAAATGCAAATCGAATACGAATGATATCCAAAGATAAAAGTGTTTTTCTTCTAAATTTAAATTCATTGAAATCCAAATACCGCGTCTAATATTATGATATCGAACTCTCAGTTATCAAATGCATTTTAATATAAAAGATTGGGAAAATTTCAATAAAAATTGCATTTACATACCTGGGTCATAAACAATTTGAATACGAGGCCTTTAGATGTGAAAGTATATAATATAGTTCAGTGAAATAGAAAGCTAGAATAAATATTCTTATATAATTTAGTTACACCTATATTTTACAGGAAAATGTAAGGGGTTGAATAGTAAACTACTTGACGATACATTCAGATAAATATTTATGGAAGTTATTTCCACCAGTTTATTCAACATTTTCCTTTATTTATTTATTTATTTATTTATTTAATTATTTTTTACAAAGAAATTTAAAATTAAAAAATATATTTTTTTTTATTTCATTGTACAATTGCAAAATTAATTGAAACTATTTTGATGTGAATTTTAATTCCTGGGTAAAAATTAAATAAAAATTAAATGTTTCTAATATTTAACACTATCTACAACAATTCGTAAAAGAAAAAAAAAAGTAGTGTTCTCCTAGCATACTTTTAACTTCAGAACTAATGAATACAAATTGAAAGACATAATAACATATCTATATATACACTGATTTTTTGGAAATATTAAATACCTTGTTTTATAATTATGTATTAACTGAAATTAACGTAATACATATTTATCTTAGTATTACATTTACTTCTAATTAAATGTGTTTTTAAAACTACTGGCTTGGGCATTAAAAAACTACACGAAATGCTTATTCATTATTTAAAGAAGTGTATGTTTCGTATTAAAATAGAAAACACAACTTAATTTACAATGCCTTTGATATCCAGAAAGCGTAACAATCAGTTATATTGCTACTAGGAAAAACGGCTCTTATACTGGTAAGTATCGAGCTATCATGTGTTGCCATATACGAGTGTGATATTCAGTACGTATTTAATATTATTCCAGGTTTCACCGTTATTAGTTGTTGGAAAATTGTAATATCAAATAATTGTGGAATTTTCTAAACACTCGTTTTGAGTGTTTGGGCAAACACGTATCGGTGATACTATCGAGCAATATTTGAATACAAGACCATAACTACCAATATGCTTTATGTATTATGTGTTTAAAAGTACAATATGTTCAAAAACACACCACAGCAAATTTGTTTATGTATTTCGTTATAACTTTAGTAGAATGTCCGTAATTCTGTATCAGGCGCAGCATTCTTGAAGTACACATATTATAAGTTATTTTTTTACAGTAAATTATGTTCTAGAAAGAGAATGGTAGAAGTATCTGCCAAATGAAGCTTTATTGAATCTGTACTTTGGGGTATGAAATCCCCGATGTCTTTCGAATTCTGTACAATGCAAAGATATTCTTCACGAATTGCATATGGAAATAGTAGCCATGGAATATTGAGTAGCATGAGCAGTAAAATCAAGAAAATGTAATTTCCATCACTGAATGTATTCTGATGTATTAAAAAATCGTGCTTATTCATTTCTATCAAATAATTAAAATCACATAATTTTGCTCATATGTTACTTTTACTTTTCCCGTTTTATCAAACATTCACGCATAATAATTTGTTATTACTGCCCATCCTCACTAACCGTAGGTTATGAAGGAATTGTATCGAGTATAAATTATAACATCGAGTTTTCACTTTTTGGTGAAAATTTGAAACTCTGAAATGTACACTGAAAACCTAAATTGGGAACGTAGGACAAAACGGTTTTCAAAAACGGTTCTAATGATTTTTTTTTCAAAGTACATACATAAACACGCTTTTAGATGTCTGTTCGCGTGTTTTAGTTTGTTCAGGAAAGTTGATAGATATTCTGTATAAAGATGGCAATTTTAGATTTCTCAAGTACTTTTCTTTGAAAATGGCTCAACGAATTGTATACTTGATTCAACACATTTATGGGAATCTTATTCATTTAATAACCTTGATTTTTGAGAAATTTATCTTTTTTACATGCATTTTTAGTCTAATATTTATAGATATACGTGAGTTAGTTATTTTAATTTATTAAATTAAATATTTCATTTTCTTTAAAAATTATCTTTAAATATTTCATTTTGTTTTCGAATTTGTTTGATAAATTTATGTAACAAATCTTTAATATATTTTCATAAAAACAAGCTGGACAAATTATCTTAAAGGAAGTCCAAAATAAACTCTTCTTTAAATATATTGTATCTTCTAAATATAGTGTTGCCTCAAATTTAGTAAAATTTGTTTTGAATGTAATTTACCATCAAGTACCCGTAAAATAACACAGGTCGATATGTAACATTTTTATTCTATTATTTTGACTGATCTTTATTATTATTATTTTTTTTTTTTTTGTGTGTGCTAAAACTGAAAACGAAGTGCGTTTTTCTCTATCACGTATAGATCTTTGCCAATACAGCGTGCCTTCCAATATAATTTCTTCCATTACTCGTCTACCAATATAATTGTATAGTACGTTTTATAGTATGTTTTCATGATTAATTAATCATTGATACTATTGTTGAATTAGCGCAGCACTAGTGCGACATAAGACCATACTAACCAACTAACCAACCTATTGTTATGAAGGTATATGTAAGAAATTGTGTCGGTAAGCACCCTGTATTGTTAAAATATGTACATGATAGAGAAAAATGGGCTGCATTTTCGGTTTCAGCACATCAAAAAACAAAAAGTTCAGCTAAAATAATCAAATAAAATTTTGTCAACTTCAGTTTTGTAGGCCTGTGTAATCCTACCAAACTGCAACGTTAAACTCTTAAAATAGAAAGTTACCGAAAACAGTATATAAAGAATTATATGTGTTCCTGTACAAAGACACGCAAATAAATTCCTATAATTTGTTTTTTGTGAGAGGTTGTTTTAAAATTATTTTATAATTATTTCTATATTTTATAATTATTTCTATAATTTATAATTATTTTAATATTATATTTCTCTATTTTATAATTATTTCTTCGCTCTACTGCACTGATTACAAAGAAATAAGCTTTTCAGTTGTACGGATTTGTTAGAAAATAATTTAAACATCATACTTGTATCTATGCAGTGTTACATAAATAATTCAAACGCATTGTAGAAAATTAAAAGATATTATTGATAATTTGTCTTTAGTATAATATGCCATTTTTTAAATATCTCAAATGTTAGTGTATTTTAACATGCTTATAGATATGTAGACATTGAACATGATTGTATAAAATTAGACGAATCCATCTGATGTAGTTATTAGAAATGGTTCTTTAATTACAAATTTTATTAATGACGGTTGCATTATTGTCCGGAGATATGAAGAACACTTCTTTTGTTACCAGTATGAAAACATGAATTTTTATTTGGTTAATTGAAATAAAATATTGTTTCACTATTTACAACTCGATGTATAAACTCTTACATGGGAACTTATTTAACTATTTTTTTCTTTAAAATGAAAATTTTTATATTTTACTAATTATCTTAGTTTTACTTATATTTTATTTATTGTTAGTTTTCTAACAATATCTAAACCCATTACAATAAATTACGCAAATAGACAAAACATTTATTAAATATTTACTGTTATTAATAATATAATAATAAAATTTAATATTTTTGCATAATTAATTTATAAATAATATTTTGGTTTATACATTCAAATTAAATTGCACAAATGATCTTTACATATAAATTATTTTAAAAATCTTTGTTCTTTTACTTTTGTAAGTTATGAATTTTACTAATGCATACTTTAATTGCAGTTTATGTAAAGAATACATAGGCGTTGCTTTTTAGTACTTTTTTATACATGGTGTACATTTTTTTTTTTTTTTTTTTTTTTTTTTTTTAATCTCATCATAAAATAAAATAGAAAAAAAAATAAAGTTCATTCACTTTCATCACTGTGATTGACCCAAAACACCAAACTAAAATGCAGATATTTATTGTAAAACCAATAGTATGTATTGATCAGTGGAAAATACAATAGAATATGCTATATGAGCTGTAGAATATACCAAGAAAATTGAAATTCAACTTTTTTTCATTCAAAGACATCTCTGTTATTGATTTAAAATTCCATCATATTTTATTATGCCACTCGTATTTTATTATGCCACAATCTTACATATGTTATTCCCTTTTTCGAAGCGCTCTTAATACATTTGACTTTTATTTATTTCTTTATTTTTCATTTCTTTCTTTTTCTTTTCTTTCTTTCTTTATTTATTTACTGTACAAAAACGTTTTAGATGTCATGATACGGCGAATTTGCTTGATATAATTTTTTTTAAATTAAGGGGGAAAAAAATGGAAAACTTGTGATGGTGATAACATAAGATTTCTGTAAAATAAAATATTTTTAACATGTTTCTAATATATATATATATTTTTTTTTTGTTGTTGTTTATATAATATGGATGAAGTATACTTGTAAAAACAATGGAAGGAATTTCAATCAATAATGCTGATTATTTTTTTCTTTATGTATATTTTTAATGAAAAACAAGTAAAATTATTGAAAATTCATTCTATCTAAATCTATTAAATTCGCTATTTCTTAAAATATTCTAAATTCACTCTACCTATAATCTTCAGATCACTTTATAAAATAAATAAATAAATAAATAAGAAGGACATTCACTGAAATTTCTCAAAAGCCCATTTCTGATCCCCGCTGCCTTCGTCTTCACTTTCTCACCCGTCAGGATCTGGGATACTTGACCCTTTTGCCTCTGACAATGCCTTATCCGTGTGCTTCAGTTTACGTGCTTATCGGATGACGGTTTTGAAATGGATAGTATCGAAAAATGTTCAAGTAGCACTTTTATATTTAACCTTTAATTGCCGAGTGTTTCCTTTCGGCAACATACCTAATTTAGTCACCTAAAGTATTAATAGGAATATTTGAAGCTCGAAAACCTCATGTTTGTCAACTGGTTGCAAATTGTTTTTAGGGGTAAACCATAGTTAAAATAAAGTATGATTTTCTTAAATATTTCCCCCCGTTATTTACTTAAGAGAGGAAAAAGTAAAACATTCTTTTAATTGATTAAAAAAAAAATAATAATAATAAGGCATTGAAGGAGTAAACCACAATTACATACGAATAACACCATACGCATTATACCTAATATTTACTTTCACATTATTCTCTATACTTTACACTTCTGCTCAGGAGTTTAGCAAGACTAGCAAACGACAAGCTTTTCTCAATTTAAAAACTTATCTCTCGATGAAACGTTTTCAAATAATGTTATTTAATATGCTTTTGCCACACGAATTTATTCACAAATCGTACCGAGCCCCTGTTACCGAGCCCCTAAATGTTGCCTTAAACCAATCTTAACTGAAAAACACGAAGAAGGGCAAGTTCTAGAAAAACAGAATGTTTGAAAACATTTCATCGAGGGATAAGATTTTAAATTCAGAAAAAATTGGTCATTTAGAAATTTTGCTAAAGTTTTGAGTAGGTGTGCATTTGATTTATCAAGTCGAATATAAAGTGGCAGCAGTTTTTTCTGCAAATAAATTATTACTGAATGCTGTGAACTCTTCGTCTACAGTACAAAAACCTTGATCCTGAAATATTAGACCTAAACAAATTATTACAATATGCTTTGAACTATACGTCTACAGTATAAAAAACCTGATCCTACCATAGTAAACCATAATTATAGCACATCTTTATTATAGCTCCTTTTGGCGACTTTTGTATTTTTGCTGCCAATTTAGCTTTTTTAAAGACTTTTTTCAGCTTACTTTCTCTGTCATAAACCTTCTGCCAAACCCGGGTTAAAAACGGTAAAAGGGGAAAATGAATTAGAATATCAGACTCGTCGTTACAAATTCAGTACCAAAGGAAAGGGGTGATTTTTCTGAATACAGGGGTCCAACAGTTTTTTGACAAAACAATTAGATTTTTTTAAAAGTAACTAAAATATGAAATTTAGGAGGAAACAACTTTTGTGTAATACATAAAATGAGAAATATCAGTCCTATCATTAAAATTCGGTACCAAATGAATGGTGTGAATTTTTTTAATCCTGGGGTGTAATCAGTTTTTCAACACGACAATTGGATTTTTAAAATTAATTAAAACATAAAATTTAGGTGGCAACAAAAATGTTGCATTTTTATTGGGAATTTCTAACGCACGTTGTAGAGAATTAAACTTCTCCATGCTAATTTAACTTTAACTTGAATGCTGAAACTTGCTTAATTACTTAATAAAGTTATGAAATAACACAAAGTCAGATTTAACAAGATGAATGGGCTTTATTAAGAGCTTAACTAAAAAGGGTGGGCGCTGGACTTTAACTACATAAAATATCTTTATAACTTTCAATGGGCAGCCTCCTTAAACATTTTTACCCTTACTTCATTAATCACAATTAATTTTAACTACTCTCATTACAAACTGCTCTAAAAATAGCTTCTCCCCGTCTGTCCCTGTGGCGGTCTACACGGATGGCTCTAAGACGGATGCTGGAGTGGCTGCAGCTTTCTGCGTACTAGCTTCAGACGTCGTGACCCATCAGTGGGCGGGCAGACTCGAAGACTACAACTCTGTTTTCCAAGCGGAATTATATGCAATACAAAAAGGCATTAACTGGATCTCAGAGGCAAAACATCAAGATATAAGCATTTTCAGCGATAGTCTCTCAGGTCTGATCGCCATAGCTCGACACAGGGGCAGACACCCTCAAGTAATAGAAATAAAAAACTCCCTTAGCACCCTAAACTGTAACTGCTCCCTGGCTCACGTTTCAGCCCACAGGGGCGTAGCCGGCAATGAAATAGCTGATTCTCTTGCAAAGGCCGCAACAGAGTCGGAAGTCATAGACGTCTCTCTCCCAGCCTCCCCCTCCTTTGTCAAAAGGAAAATTAAAAATCTGACCATGCAAAAATGGCAAGACCTATGGTCTACCTCCGAAAAAGGTAGGCATACCTATAATCTTATCCCAAATGTTAGCACAAACACCTGGACCTTAACACCACCCATCTCAGCCTTTTTAAGTGGCCATGGCCCTTTCCCCTCCTACTTAAATAGATTTCATTGCCGGCGCTCATCCCTGTGTCCATGTGGAGAGGAGGGAACGCCGGATCACTACTATTTCTCATGCCCCCTTACAGAAGTTTTCCATCTTAGAAACCCAACCCCTAGGCCAATAAACTGGCTTTCAAACATCCTAACCAATAAAATCCTAATCCATAAACTCAATAGCATCTACTCCCTCTTAATGGATATATCCAATCGAACAGATTAAAAGTCTCCCAAGTAACTCTTCTAATAATAACGACCAACTAATCATGGTCCCAAAATTAACTTAAATAAATTAAATAATTAACTTAAATAAATTAAATAATTCTCTCTATCTATCCATTTCATTAAATTTTTATTTTATTTCCTTTTTTTTTTTTTTTTTTTTTTTTTTCCCACTCTCCAAGTTGTCTAATGTGCTTCTCGGTACCCAGCAAAACGCTAACTTTCCCCACTACCCCATTACCCTCTTGTAGCGTCAGAAGTGCAGCAAAGGTCAACCTGAAGCCAAATAATGCAGCAAAAATAAATTCACCCCTGCAAACAAGCAACTATGATGCCTTCGGAAGAAAAGTCAAAAGATCAATCGCCCATTGTCGCGGGTAGGATCTAAGCCTGGCGATGAATTCTGTAATTTTTTTTTTCTTTCGTTTTTCAATAAACGTCTCGGGACAGCTCACGTGGACTTCGGTCCTAGCATAGCTCAACACCGCTCTTCGAGCGGTGAGCCGGGGCTGCTCCCCTGTTCAATTAATTTTAACTACTATATTTACTCCATTAACTCCCTTTAACTATTAAGGGCAAGCAATCTTTCGATTAGCAGGCAGTTTCCCGGACTCTGCTATCTACTCGAGTTATATCCAACTAGCTTTTACTCCAACTCACTCCGACTAACACCAACTCCAACTAACTCCCATCATCCTCTCTCCAACTGACCTCTAAAAACAATCCTCCTTCTACTTTTATACTATTCGCTTTCCAAACTACTTTATGAAATTAACATATTACAATTTACAATTTTAGCGTAGGATTGGCACTAACTCTATTGCTCAAACGACTTGAATCCTAAAACAGCAGATTCACGTTTTACCCGCAAAGTGCGAGTTTTAATTGTAGCACTTTGCTATACCTGATAGTTCCTCCCCCGAAAAAAAATTTCGCGGAAAAAATCCCCCAACGGGTTTTTACCCGTGCACATTTTAAATTATTGCAATACTATGCAAAGAAAAGTTAGCTGCAGTGACTGACTGCTAAAATTCAACTACATAATATTTTAGAAAAAGAAAAAAAAAAAAGAGGGGGGAAACTTAAATTTAACTAGACTGCCCAACAAGAAGTATATTGTTTTAAAAATCTAATAGGGAAAAAAAAAAGTAAGAAGGCCGAGCTTAAAACTGCCCACTCAAGATAGATTTATGATAAAAATACTTTTTTTTAAGCTCATCTGAGATGGTTTACGGCAGAAACTCCATGCCCTAACTCAGTTTAAACTTATTTTAAGTCCAGCGTAATTACAGCGGGGAAATACATTCATCTTTCCGTAAAACAAATGGAAAGGAAAAAATTGTATGAATTTAAAAAAATGTAGTACAAATGGGATCGCCTAAACAGAACGTGCGATCAGTCAGCATTCAATATTGCTTGTGTAAAATGATTCTGTAAAGAAAGTCTTTATTTCAGTTGTTCATAAAAAAAAAACCAGTTTTTATCAGATTTTATCTTGAAAATGTCAATCCAGACTGCTGTTGGCTTCCAAAAAAAACATCTTTTACGTCAGAAAAGCAAAACTAGCTCCTAATTCAGAGATCCAAAGTCTTTGGCAAACATCCAAAAATTACCGCCTCTAGCATCAAAAGTAACATTTGTAGAAATTAGCGTAGATTTTCAGACCCACGACTGGACGGAGAGTTTGAATCAGAGAACTTCTAAAATACAAAAGTCTTTTGAATGTATAAATCAAAAGAAGGTACACTACACTTTTATATAGCTAAATGACATAATTTTAGACATAAGCAATATTTTAGCTAGCTATTTGCATAAGGGAAAAACAAAATGTTAGTGGGTTAATAAGTTTAGTCGTTAAACGCGAAATTTACATGCAAAAATAGCTTTAAAAAAAGAAGTCTTTTAACCCCAAGCGCATGTATATATACATTGACTTTTAGTTAAAAATACAAAAGTGACAATAAGAAAATTCGTTTTTTACAACCTTTAGAAAAACATAGATAAGGATACCAAAATTTTCAAAACTGCAGTTGATGGCTTGAGAAAAAAAAGATTAACGAACATACATATTTACATTACATTTACAAAACTATAGAGAAAAATGTTTATACACTTATAAAAGTTTATTTTATACAATTTACGACATTTAGAAAAATATATATAATGAATAGATAGATATACAAAGTTATTCAAAAAGGTTTTCAATACTCCGTTATTGGCTAAAAAATAGAAAAGTAGTAGTGTATATACATATTGATCATGTAAAAACTTAGAGAGAAAATTTATATACAAAAGGTAAGAAAATTTATCTTACGAATCGCTGCAGGTGATGGCTAAAACAGAAGGAATTTAAGTACAGATATATATATAGATAATTCAAAACTTAAGAGGGGGGGAAAGTTTATACAAAAGTTCAAAAAAAGTTTTTTTTTTTTTTTTTTTTTTTTTTTTTTTTACCAAAAACTGCTGGTGTGGCTTAGAAATAAAAAAAACATTAACATACATACATGCATATATTATATACAGAAAAAAAAAATTATGACATGTAAACAGTACATGAAATTCCGAGAGATGAAAGTTCATGCCATACGTTTAAATTTTGCATTTTTGAATTTTAAAAAGTTCATGCAGCAAGTTTAAATTTAGATTTGTGATATTTTAAAAAGTTCATCTCTTTGAGATAATAATTGAAAGTCCAGAAGAAAGGTCTACATGTCAAAAATTTTAGTACAGCACTGATAAACCAATACTTGAGAAAAACTAAAATACTGAACGATACGACCTGACAAATTGAGTCCTTGCTATCAGCAAAAGAGATGCAGGTCAGACTGGCCTGTAGAGTTGCAGCGTTGGTGGCTTGCAGATTTAGGTGAGACGCTGCAGAATCGCTGGTGTCCTGAGGAGGGTTCGAACATGGTGCCTGGTCACTCTCAGGAGGGGGTTTCACACCCAGAGCCTTTTCACTGTTCGGAGGAGGGTTTAAACTCTGAATCTGGTTCTTGTGGTGAGGGGGTTTCGGGCCTGTCACCTTATCACTGCCCCTAGTTATCACAGAGGACTGCGTTCGCTCCGTGCTTTTAAATTCAGGGCTGCTAGAGTTTCTAGAGACTTCACCATAGGTTACATGGCCTTTTGAAATTACCTTTTTCAAACTAACATATTTTTCGTTCACTTTAAGCGGCATGTCATTTTGACAATTTAAGTGCAATTTCTCAATAGAAACAACCGATTCTGGCGGCTGTATAGATTTGAAACTGTCCTCTAAAGGCGAGTTACCAAGATTAACCGCATCATTTATTGCTTTTATATTTTCGCTGAGTTTAACAGTGTCCGCAGCCACAGTAATTTTAATAGGATTTTTTTTACAATTCCTGTCGCAACACGAGATAATTTTTCGGATTTAGTATCCGTAGCAAAATTCTGAATAACTGCCGTAAATTGGTTTGTATCGCTGTTTAAGGGCGAAGTTTGCTCGTTTAGTTCAAATGTCATTTGGCTTTTTTCACTAGAAATAACGGCTTCATCGCCAGTTTTAGGTTGGTTTAAATTACAGGAGCTTGCTTCCTGCGACTTAATAATTTCTTGTGGTTTTTTCACCGGGTTTATTACTGCTTCCCACTGATGTTCGTGGGGGGGAAGGGAGCGGTCATGTTGTAATCGTAGTTTATCATACGGAGTGGCGAAAAGATCTATCACTTTGCGTTTTAAATCCTGATAAGTTGGATTTGGGCCAAGTGAATGGCAGGCTATTAACTTATGCCACTGTCGCGGTTCTCCTTCTAGGGAACATGCTAACCATGCATATTTTTTTGATCGATCAATGTTATAAAAATTAAAAAAATTTTCAAGCTGCTCAAAAAATTGCAGCACACTATTAGTGCCGTCAAAAAATATTTGCTCGGGGGGGGATTCGACATTATTTGGGCGCCAGTGTAGAGAATTAAAATTCTCCATGCTAATTTAACTTTAACTTGAATGCTGAAACTTGCTTAATTACTTAATAAAGTTATGAAATAACACAAAGTCAGATTTAACAAGATGAATGAGCTTTATTAAGAGCTTAACTAAAAAGGGTGGGCGCTGGACTTTAGCTACATAAAATATCTTTATAACTTTCAATGGGCAGCCTCCTTAAACATTTTTACCCTTACTTCATTAATCACAATTAATTTTAACTACTATATTTACTCCATTAACTCCCTTTAACTATTAAGGGCAAGCAATCTTTCGATTAGCAGGCGGATTCCCGGACTCTGTATATCTACTCGAGTTATATCCAACTAGCTTTTACTCCAACTCACTCCGACTAACACCAACTCCAACTAACTCCCATCATCCTCTCTCCAACTGACCTCTAAAAGCAATCCTCCTTCTACTTTTATACTATTCGCTTTCCAAGCTACTTTATGAAATTAACATATTACAATTTATAATTTTAGCTTAGGATTGGCACTAACTCTATTGCTCAAACGACTTTAATCCTAAAACCGCAGATTCACGTTTTACCCGCAAAGAGCGAGTTTTAATTGTAGCACTTTGCTATACCTGACAACGTGACCAATAGGCAATGTAAGATTCATTTTTCTTATATATATATATATATATATATATATATATATATATATATATATATATATATATATATTTAGCTTACATTCTCTGTCATAAACCATCTGCCGAATCTGGGTTAAAAACAGAAAAAAAGGGAAAATAAATTAGAAATGTCAGGCATATCGTTACAAATTCATTACCAATTGCAAGGGCCTATTTTTCTGGATCCAGGGGTGCAAAACGTTTTCTACATGACCATTAGAATTTTAAAAATTAACTAAAATATGAAATTTAGGTGACAACTTTTCGTTTTAATTTATTTCAGTAATTTTGAAAAGTACATGGCTCATTAAAAATTCGGTGCCAAATGAAAGGCCCGATTTTTCTGAATCCAGCAGTGCAAACAGTTTTCCGACACGATAATTAGATTTTTTTGTGTGAAATTTAGGTGACAATGCTTCATTTTAATCTATTAATATATTTTAGTGTGAATCAAGCTAATAGAAAATGTCTTTAATTTAATTATTTCAAACTTTATTTTATTTTGTAAAATGATACAGTCAAGCAAAACAAAACAAATTAATGATTTATGAGATTTTCTTTAGATAATAAATTAATTTACGGTTGTTTATTTATGTTATTAGTTTTTCTCATTTCTTTTAATTAATTTCATCAATACTTATTTAATATTATTTTATTCAAAACTAGAACAGTGCAGTGAAATGTATGTTACCTTTATCAAAAATAAGTTGCATTTGTTTTGTTTTTGTTTTTCACCCTTTTTTCAGATTAAATTCTTTTCTATGACATTCCATGAATATATTAAAAATTATTTGTATAATTTTAAGTTTTAACGTTTAATCTAAGTTGTCTTTGAGAAACAAAATTATATTTATGTGTATTTGAGTCTTTTATCAATATATTTCTTAAATCTCTCAATAATGATATGAATTTTAATGCATAAATTATAATGCTGTTTTTATTAATTGCATTATTTTGATTTTATAAATAAAGATATTTAATTTTAAATTACTTATATTTCACAAAGCATAAAATAAATTGTTTACTAATTTAATAATATTTTTGCATGTCCAGGGAAATACTAACACACACAGACAACTGTTCAAAATCTTGGAAATTATGCTGTAATTTAATTAATTAATTAATTTAATTTTTTAATAATTAGTTTAATAAATTATATCAGCACTTTATTATTTTTTTTTATTAATGAATATATATAATTGGCTGTGTATATTCCCTCTGAATACGTATAATGGGAACAAAATACATTTTATAAATAAATAATGAGATTATTTTATTATCGTTTTGCTCTTAAGTTATTCGTTAAGTAGTAGCAGTAAAAATTAACCAGGTACACTGTTCAAGATAATAGTTTGATGCTTCAACTACAGAATCGCGATAAATATGCATTTTTATCTGCAACCAATATTCTGTTTCTAACTCTAACCATTTTAGTAGTATTTAGTACTGAAATGACGGCATAAAAAAAGATTAAACATCACATTGAAAAATTGGTTGCAGTTTAATGGAACCATTTTTCTGGTTAAAAATGGAATATCGTATTTAACTGTGTTCATAAGCTGATCCAAAAGATTTCAGATGTATAAGAACTTCCAATGCAAAAAATACTGGTTGTATTACACTCATAATTTGTATACATAGAAAATTGTACTTGTGATTATGATCCTTAAAAAAAAAAACAAAAAAAAAAAACAAAAAAAAAAAACATAGTGTATGAAAATATTTAAATGATCTGATAATATAATAAATAATATAATATATAAGATGATAATACTAATAATAAACAGAAAAATTCGACATTTTCTGGAATTATAAAGTGTGCGTAAAGAAACATTTCACTGCAATTAATTATGATACCCACTTTACGAAATCAAAGATTTCTCGTAAATATTTTCTTCCAGTGATATAGCAATAGTTTGGTTGTTAACCAGATATTTTGACCAGCAAAATGATTAGTTAAACATTCTATAAATTTTAATTCTATAAATATTAAAAATGCATGTTATAATCGGGTGTATCGAACAGACCCAGTAGTGGTTAGACTGTTCTTTGCTACAATCTGGTATAATGAGTCCCATGTTCAAACTTAAGGCACATTCGGGTTTCGCACAAAATAACGAGGGACAAAATATCGCCGACGTAAATGGATACAAAGCAAAAAAGTGTTGGTAATTATTAGTAATATTGTATAAAATTTCATGAAAATACATAGCTTAGTCAGAGCACTGACATACTGACAAATATGCATTTTTTTTTTCTTTTATATATATATATATATATATATATATATATATATATAAATTTTATTTAAAATAGTTTAAAAACTATATTTATTAACTTTTGTTAAAATTAGTCATAAAGAATTCAATCGTGCTTATCAATTTTAAAATTTTTAATTCAAGTTTGTTAACAGTGTTCAGCATTAATGTCAGCAGGGATGTACACGATTTTTAAAATGTATTTTAAATAGTGAAAACAAAAGATAAAATAACTTAAAAATAAACATAGATAAAATAATGAAATTCAACACTATGATTTACTTATATATTTAATTTTTTAATTTAATTAAATAATTAATATTTATAAGCTCCTGTAGCCCCGCCAGAGATCACGCTTGACACAAAATCAAATTTTCAAATAGATCATACTATTTTTTTGACGCGATATTTTGTCCGGCGAGATTTTGTCTCCCGATATTATGTCCGGATCCCGGAACGGGTAGGACTAAAAGTTCGATTTTATTCTTTTTTTTTTTCCCAACGGAATATGGGTTATAGTTCCTAAGAAAGACAGTGTGGAGGTGTCTAATTCAGACACTGGCTTCAAGAGAAGACAATCGGCCTTAAATTCTACAGCACAATGCAATATACTTACACGAATACAGAAACCAGAACGGAACCGCTAGTCTTCCAGAAAGCAGGGAGGTTAGGAAATAGTTCCTCGTAAAAGAAACAAAAAATGCTTATGTAACCAGTAATGCGTTTGCTATATCTGGGATGTAAAAATCAATTTCTTGGACCAAAATTAATCACATATAAACTCATAATGCATCGAAAACGCAATTTGTAATTTAGAGAAACGTGTGATTATTTGTGCAATCAACGATAATGTAAATATATATATATATATATATAACAGAAAATTAAATATATATATACATACATACATATATACATATATATATATATATATATATATATATATATATATATATATATATATATATATATATATATATATATATATATATATATATATATATATATATATACATATATATATTTAATTGAAGGTGTTATAGAAATCTTACTCTCACATATACACATCGCATGTTATATTTCCTTTCTTCTTAAAATATTCTTATTTTTTTTTAATACAATACTTTTTTTCTTTTGAATAATTGATACTTACAGCAAAGAGAAATAACCTTAAGGGGGATTCTTTAAAGAAATTCTATTGTATATTAGCCAATTAATTTCATATTAAAAGTACATTTAACACTGAAATGATAAATCAAACCATATATATTATATTTTCATATAATATAAGATATATCGGGAGGAACATTAGGAAAAGATACCGAGATGATGCTTTATAAACTAACACACTTATAAAATATCACTGACCGTAAATGGACCTCCATCAATCTTTTTCAGATCTCTTAATTTAGTTGCTTTATTTCAGGAAATGTCGTCTTTTCAAAGTGAAAATGATTTATGATAGCTCTTTGAATATCTCGTTATAAACAAGGAACTGTTTTTCAGAAAATTCAATGTAGTTACAAATTTTATTTGATGTTTTTTCATAAAAGTAAACGTTTTTAAAAATACACTGAATTCATCACTATTCTCAATGTTGTTGACGGGATAGAAAATAATAACTCGTTATTAGTTTATTATTTCAACATAAATAAAAATAATGAGTATATATATAGAGAAATATACTTTAATGGTATGCGTTGATATAGATTGTCAGATATTTGAGTGCTTCGGAACAGAATGTGTAAAGAATTATTTCTTGTGCAAATATTAATAAATTAAAACTGATAGTTTGGAAAATTGATAAAATATTTTTTTATTAAGACAAATAAAAGCAATTATATAATATATTACACAGATAAATAGTTAAACAGATATGTTCTGATAAATTATTTATAATTGCTTAAATACCCAAAAGTTATATGTATATATAGGATGGATATAGACCCCTATAAGACTTATAAATATGCATATATATGGATCATATGATACCTATAGATATATATACATATATCATACATATCCATAGGATTTATATATACTTAGTATAATATATTTAGTAGGAAGAAGATTTATGATAGTTTTGTAACTTATGACGAGGTAAAACTTCCAATATTTTTTGCACAAAATTTAATGAAACACGAATAACAATTACAGCTCACAAAATACGTATTAAACAAACGATTACATTTTGGGGACTGATCTGCTTCAGCATTAATACAAGAAAATGAAAATAAACAAACCATTTAATTTGACGATACAATTCACAGGTACCTGTTATAGATATGGAAATATATATAGAACTATCATCCCCATGTTATCGAGCAAACAATTGTGATGCCGAAAAAGCGTTCTAAAATCAGATATTAAAGAGTATTGAAAATAAAATAAAAAGAAAAATGGATTTGAAACTGCACCTGGAGTTTTTCATTCACTTTTAGTAAATAAATTATTCATAAATTGTATTTACTAAATTATCCGTGTATATTCCTGTGTGTTTTACTCCGGAAAAGGCAGACATTAGAGTGACTTTTACCCCCAAAAAATGGTATCACTTTTTCCCTCTCGCCGATCAATCTATATCTTATTACTATATCTATGGTACCTGTACGTTTGTGTGACGTCACTTACCAGAAGACCAATAGCTTAAACCAGGAACACAATGATGAAATACACCACAATTTTTTTTTTTTTTTAATATTTTTAATGAAATATATTGTAATAGTAAAATAAATAAATAATATAAAATTTCCTAAATTTATTTCTTTTCAACTAAAAATATACTGCAAATGATAAAATACATTTTTGTTATATATATTTTTATTACTTGATTAATTTCTTAAAACTAATTAAAACTTTGATCTAAAGTCTTTTTGTTAACAATGCTGCATTATTATTATTATTTATTTATTTATTTATTTTTATTTTATTCTATTTATTTATTTTTTTTATGAAGACAAGTGACAGTGTTAATTTAAATGTCACCCTTTAAAAAATAATAAAATTGAGATAATTTTTTTAATTTGCTGGAATAAAATAGGTAGATATATATGTCTACTTCTATTTAACATACCTATATTAAAAAATCAAAAACAATAAAATGCAAATAAAATCATACAATCTGCATATATTTCAAGCGACGTTTTTTCCACGCATCATTAAGCTGTTTAGAAACTGAAGTAGGGTGAAAAATGAATCTACGTGTCGCGTCGTGGTCAAATAGACCGATTTTAGAAATAAAATGTTAATAACTGCACCAACATTATTAGGAATGACTTAAAAACGTACTATGTTAGAGGACACCTAAGACTCCTATATGATACAAACTGGCACAGTACCTGCCATTTTCTAGCCCATCTGGGAAAACGTTGGCGGTAGAAAAAGCTAGGTTACCTGATTAGCGTTGTTATCGCCTTTAAACTTCTACACAGATCATATGAGCTCAAACTTTCTTATCATGAACAAACAAGTTGGCAGTTTTAAGGACAACGCCAACATTCTCAAAACTGCAACCTTTCACATTAAAAGAGATGTAATTTTAAAGTTAATTTTAAAACAATTTAAACACAATAACTTAAAAAAAATGTACATTCATATTAAATTTGTCAAAGAACTTTGAAAATAAAATAAAATAAATTGAAAATAAGGGAAATCTTGCGCTACAAAGTTGTGCTCCTGCTCCGGGTATCCACAAGTTACATCGGCAATTTATAATCCACTTTTTCCTTCTTTTTGGATTAGAAGAAAGTATAAACAGGCGGTGCCCTTTTCTGGATTTATTCGTGCAATTAATTGCCGAAAAGTCACCAATAATAAATCGCCAACCAGTCTTGTGGGCTAGAAAACGGTGGATGCGTCAGCCTATCAATGTAGGAGTTCTAAGGACACCCACTCAAGGTTACCTACACATGGTTTCCCGACATTATCTAGAGGTAATCCGTAAGATGAATTTATAAGAGATGGGCGGCGAATCGAACAAGTAAGGACTACTAACGGATTTTAACCATTATTTTTAATATTATTGTTATTATTCAACGTACATTATTGTTCCGGGATCTAAGTACCGAAAGTCGATAATTCAACAACAACCCATAAGTGTATTTTAAAATTTGCTACTTAAACCACAGTTGAGTTTTTTTACTTTTTTTTTAACCTGCTGTATAAGTTCAGTTTTATATGTCTTCAAGAAATGCATATTAGATTTTTCTTAAAAGAAAAAAAAAAAAAAAAGGTCTGCGAATCACAATATCTCCAAAAGAGTAGGTAGATATATGAAGAAGAAGTAAAGGAAGTCTAAATATTGTTACATTTTTTTTTTTTTTTTTTTTTTTTTATCGTCTTTATATCCTTTATCATTTGTATCAAATATTTTAATACATTTTAAATAGCAAAAATAAAGATTCAT
This sequence comes from Salticus scenicus, assembly GCA_963930645.1. Lineage (NCBI taxonomy): Eukaryota > Metazoa > Arthropoda > Arachnida > Araneae > Salticidae > Salticus > Salticus scenicus. The sequence continues at coordinate 197,443,496 of OZ005650.1, forward strand.
TTTTTGTTTAACTAAAATTTTTTATGTAATTGTATGGGTCAATGTTGCTCATTTCTTAGAAATAAATACGAGAGAGAGAAAAAAAAAAAGAAAGAAAGAAATAGTAATGAATTAGAAAAAATAAATAAATAAATAAATAAATAAACATGCCGACTAATTATATTTAATAAAGTTATACTAACGAACTAAATATTTTTTTTTTGGTACGCCTACCTCCATTACCTCTAAAATAAAAAAAATAAAAAGTACATAATGATACTTTATTTTAAATAAAATATAATGATGATATAATTAAATAATTAAATGAATATGAAAATATAAAAGCAATTATAAAGCAATAATATAAACAAACACTTAACTGTACATTTTCAATATATTAAAGTACTCGTTTTGGATAGTTTCACTTAATTATACGCACTAATAGATACATAAAAAAAAATAATACTTTGTCTAGACAGCATTATTAAGCTTTGCCTGTATGTGATATTACATGCTTGAAACATTTCTAAATACGTTTATTCAAGAAGAAATCAATTTCCATCTAATAATTTATCTTGTTCAAGGAGCGTTACTGTTTAGATCAAAAAGATGAAAATTAAGCAGCAGAAAAAATTCTAATTACAAGAAATAGGAATAGCTTATTTCTTTTTATGTATTTTTTAAATGATTACTTACCTGCCATATTGAAAAGGTTTGTTTAAATATTCTGAAGATAAATTATCTAATTAGGTACATTGTAATTGATTTTGAAGTGCATATTAAATTTCCCAACAACCATAAGTAAAAGATGATTACTTTTATCAAAACATTTCTCATTAATTAAATAAAATTACCTTGAGCGATAATCAATTGTTGTTTATATTAAACCATAGTAATTAAACTTTTGACATTTTACTTTAAATATTTTCTTTAATATTGAAACAAAATATAAATTTGATTTATATATATTACTATATATTTAACTTTTTACTACCGTGCATATATAATAAATTTTTCTTTATCTACAAAATGTGCAATTGCATTTAAAATTTATCAGTATAAATTAAAATACATTTAAAATATTACATCCCAATTTTAGTAAAATTACATTTTTTTTAAATAAATTTTGAAATAAATGGGCGTTACTTTTAATTTACATACGATATGAATGCATACCAATATTTTTTAGTTATTTTATGTAATAAGTATTTGTTGTTCTCTCTCCCTTTGATCCATTATATACGATGAAATAAAATTAAACCTTAGTCTTTGTTTAAACGTCTAACTAATTATTATTACATTTAGGGAAAAAAAAAAGTCTCCATTTATATTGGTCATTGTGAAATCCTACATTAACGAATAAAAGTTTAAGAACTTATACTTTTAATACTTTTACGATCATTGGATTCGCAGGGAAACCAAGCATTTGACATGATTTAACAATTTTTATGCAGCAGTCTTTTTTTAACATTTCCCCCTTGTTTTAATCAAGTTTCAAGCTTTTGTTCCTTTTCTGTTGAGTAGATAGCAACACTATTCCAAAATTTTACATATAATGCTTCAAAGGAAGGTAAATGCATGTTAAAGGGTTACATAAACATCGCGATTTTTTTTTCGATTTTATAGCTGTAAATTTAAAATATTACAAAATATCTGTCGACAAATTTACAAATTTCTCTTTCGTCCCTCTTTCTACGTTATGTAAAGTGATTTTTTTTTTTTTTTTTTTTTTTTACAATTATTGATCACGGGTGATAATCATGAAAATAAACAGCTGTTTCCTTGAAGATGATCACGTAAATTTATCACCTAGCTGAAAAATAAAATATGTACCTAAATAATTCATTTCATAAAATTCTCCTATATACATACCGGATATTCCTAAGATGAGCAACGATGAAATCTAAACTTATTATATATGAAATATATTGATATGCTCCGTTCACTGCCTTTTGATTAGAAAACAAGGGAATTTATAATCACAAATTTTCAATTTTAATTACAAACTTCGTCAAATGATGGCGTTGCTGAATGGGTAAAATAAAAGCAAAGACTTCAAAAAATCTGACAACAGAATCAGCAGAAATGACATTCAAAAATCCTGGTGAAATCGTGTGGAATGCAGCAGAGATGTGTTCCTCTAGTTTAATTATACATTCTGGATCGACGCTATATACTTTGTTTTTCGAATTGTCCAAAAGGCAAAAATATCACGATGAAAATTGTGTGAATATGGAGGCCAATCAATCCACTTTTTGTATACATTTAAAAGTATAGTTTAATGACTTGATCATGAAATATTCGTTGCAAAATCTAATGCTAGTATATTATTACAAATAGCGAATCGAATTGTTTGGGCATTCATTTGCTTGTACCAACAGGTGTTTTACCGTTCTTCAAACCGTTTGGTTTCGACTAAATGTGCAGACATTGTCATACTTTTATTGTTTTGCGTCAGAACCCCCCCCCCCCCTTTAGTCGTGCCTCTGGATAAAGTGGCAGTTAAACTGATGGATTTATTTGAACGTAGGATTGGAAATTGTGGATATATGCGCATTTTATGCTCTCTAAATGAGCCAATTGAAAACTTTTGACAAAACGTTTAGGAAAAAAATCTGCGTCTTCGGAAAATCAATTACTTTCAACGTCGTTATTTTTCAGCGCAATATTTTAGTGGATATAACCAATGCAAGAAGCTCTTATGCGTAATTAATTGCTATTTTTTATTCATTATAGTCATTATCGTTTTAGTATTCATTTATTTTACTTTTTTTTTTTTTTTTTTTTTTTTTTTACATCCTAAATTAGTAAATTTTATGAGCGTTTTTTAAAAGGTCTTTTTTAATTAAAAAATATTCCATAATGTTTTACTTAAAAAATATTTCAATTATTATTTTTATTTTACATTTTGATGCATTGTGTTTATAAAATATATCTTTTAAATAAATAAATAAATATATATATATAATCTAGTGTGTCTTTCACACAACTTTCTCTTATCCTTCAATAATCTAAAGATAGATTGACTTTTATTTCTTAACATGAATAAGGTAAGATAACAAAATTCAATATACTTCTAAAATAATATAAAATAGGTTTAGAAACAGTTTTGTTTGTTATATAATTATGTTTCAGATGTCGACCGCGCTCCTCAACCCCCGTTAATTTATAGTGTATTAAAAAAAAAAGAAATCGAAGTTGTTATTAATTTGCTTTTAAACTTCCCAATCTTGATTAAATTTTTAAATAGTAACTTATTACGAATTTCAAAATAACAAATTTGAATTTCCTGCTAAATTATTCTGATAACCTCAAGACGTAATATATATATTAAAAAAAAAAAAAAAAAAAAAAAAAAAACAGGTTTAAAAATAGAACTTCATAAAATGATATGGTTACAGTATGAGTATAAAAAAACTCCGGGCAGTGTTTTTCGACTTATTAAAATATAGCAAAGAACTTCCCTCATTACAGTCAATGGAAACGAACGATTAGTTCAATTTTAGGTAACCCTGTATAATGTCTATAAACAATATACAATATTAGCAATATTGTGTACTTAAATTTAGTCTTATTTGAAAAAACAAACTAACACAAAATGAGTTACATAAATCACAATTTTAGCACTATCCATGTATAGCCAGAAAGGCAGTTTGAAAGCTTACATATTTTTTATATTACATATTATATTGTATAACATGATAGTTATTATGAACATAAGAAAGTTTAATATGCAAATAAAATACTATGTACTATTTTAATTTAAATACCAATATTATTTCATTTTCAAACTTGATATACATACATATCTTTATATATATATTTCTTTTGTGCGTGTGTATGTCACTGAACTCCTCCTAAACGGCTGGACTGAGTTTAATGAAATTTTTTGTGTGTCTTCAGGTGGATTCGAGAATGGTTTAGATTTACAAATGAAAGTTTTAACTTAATTAGTTCTTTCTTAATTAATTTTTAACCAACTCTTTCAACAACTTTTCCACCTAGATGGCGTGAGTTGTCGTAAACTCGATGTCAGAATTTATTTAATGTTGAAATGAAAAATGAATTTTTAACCGTAAGTGCTTAAAATATCTTTTCAACGTTAATATTGTTAAAATGTTAAAACCGGGTGTTGTTCACCGGAGGAGCATTCACATTGGTATTTTCAACTCGAAATACAGCCATATCACTGCCTCTATTCATATACTTGCAAATGTATTTGATGCTCTTCACTGAACTGAAGAACTGAACATTAATATGAGCACCAAAAATAAATTAAAAAAACTGGCGTATGAATTTTTAACCGTAAGTGTTTAAAATATTTTTTCAACGTTAATATTGTTAAAATGTTAAAACCGGATGTTGTTCACCGGAGGAGCATTCACATTGGTATTTTCAACTCGAAATACAGCCATATCACTGCCTTTATTCATATACTTGCAAATGTATTTGATGCTCTTCACTGAACTGCAGAACTGAACATTAATATGAGCACCAAAAATAAATTAAAAAAACTGGCGTATGAATTTTTAACCGTAAGTGTTTAAAATATTTTTTCAACGTTAATATTGTTAAAATGTTAAAACCGGATGTTGTTCACCGGAGGAGCATTCACATTGGTATTTTCAACTCGAAATACAGCCATATCACTGCCTTTATTCACATACTTGCAAATGTATTTGATGCTCTTCACTGAACTGCAGAACTGAACATTAATATGAGCACCAAAAATAAATTAAAAAAACTGGCGTATGAATTTTTAACCGTAAGTGTTTAAAATATTTTTTCAACGTTAATATTGTTAAAATGTTAAAACCGGATGTTGTTCACCGGAGGAGCATTCACATTGGTATTTTCAACTCGAAATACAGCCATATCACTGCCTTTATTCACATACTTGCAAATGTATTTGATGCTCTTCACTGAACTGCAGAACTGAACATTAATATGAGCACCAAAAATAAATTAAAAAAACTGGCGTACAGACAATAGCAAGAAATTCAAACTTCTTCACACACCATAAATTTTAAATCAGCACAACCGGTTTTGAAAGGACGTAGCCTTTCTTCATCAGGTGCAAACACGTGCAACTGCCTTGGAGGCAAAAGCAAGACTGAAAGCAGGACAAAATCCAGAGGGGGGGAGCAACACAAACAACCAATAGGAAGCAACATGCAGGACAGAACCAATCAGAGAGGAACACACGTACACACACACCACAAAATGAGGAGGGAGGAAAGGAGTAAACAATTATTATTTTTTTTTTCAATAATATTAAACTAATAAGTAAATTTAATAACATTTATCCATTAATTATTATTATTTTTATTTAAATTAGAATTATTTTATTATAACTAATATGATGTTATAAACATAATGAAGGAAATTATTTAATTGAATTAAACAAATATTTCCAGGCTGTAGACAGCAAAGTGGAATCAGATTTTTTATTGACAATTTTATCACTTTGTTTAATTCAATTAAATAATTTCCTTCATTATGTTTATAACATCATATTAGTTATTATAAAATAATTCTAATTTAAATAAAAATAATAATAATTAATGGATAAATTTTATTAAATTTACTTATTAGTTTAATATTATTGAAAAAAAATAATAATAATTGTTTACTCCTTTCCTCCCTCCTCATTTTGTGGTGTGTGTGTACGTGTGTTCCTCTCTGATTGGTCCTGTCCTGCATGTTGTTTCCTATTGGTTGTTTGTGTTGCCCCTCCCCCTCTGTATTTTGTCCTGCTTTCAGTCTTGCTTTTGCCTCCAAGGCAGTTGCACGTGTTTGCACCTGATGAAGAAAGGCTACGTCCTTTCGAAACCGGTTGTACTGATTTAAAATTTATGGTGTGTGAAGAAGTTTGAATTTCTTGCTATTGTCTGTACGCCAGTTTTTTTTATTTATTTTTGGTGCTCATATTAATGTTCAGTTCTGCAGTTCAGTGAAGAGCATCAAATACATTTGGAAGTATGTGAATAAAGGCAGTGATATGGCTGTATTTCGAGTTGAAAATACCAATGTGAATGCTCCTCCGGTGAATAACAACGATGAAATAACACTTTACCAAATTGGCCGGTACGTCAGCTCCAATGAAGCTGTTTGGCGTATCTTTGGTTTCCCAATTCATGAACGGGATCCAGCAGTTCTACATTTAGCCGTCCATCTTGAAAATGGCCAGCGCGTATATTTCACGAGCGAGACAGCGATTGATCGTGCTATAAATCCACCAAAAACTACACTCACCGAATTTTTTGAATTGTGTAATCGTGCGGATGCTTTTGGTGCTTTTGCACGGACATTACTCTATTCAGAAGTACCACGCTATTTCACATGGGCTCCAACAAAAAAATGGATGCCCCGCAAGCAAGGCACGCCGATTGATGCATGTCCCGGTTTATTCAAATCAAACACCTTGGGACGAGTATTTACAGTCAATCCAAGGCAGACTGAGTGCTTTTATCTTCGACTGTTATTGGTTAATGTCATCGGCCCTTTGTCATTTCAAGATTTACGTAAAGTGAATGGACAACAGTATCCAACGTATAAAGATGCATGCCTTGCACTCGGCTTGCTGGAAGACGACAACCAGTGGGAGTGTATGCTTGCTGAAGTAGGACTGAACTGTACAGCAAAACAAATTTGTCTTCTATTCGCTATAGTGTTGACTACATGTTTCCCAGCCAGAGCAGAGACATTATGGGATAATCACAAAGATTCAATGACTGATGATATATTGCATCAACATCGTTCACGGTGCAACGATCTAACGATAGTATTCAGTGACGCTATGTACAATGAAGCATTGATTGCTATTGAAGATCTTTGCATTATCATTGCCAATTTACCATTCAGTCATTTCGGTATGCATTCAACAAATCGAAATGCATCTGATTTAATAAGCACTGAATTGAATCGTGAACTACAATACAATACTGTAGAAATGGCAGCGATTGTTGCTCGCAATGTCCCACTAATGAATGAAGAACAAAGAACCATTTACGACCGCATCATGCTCGCAGTTTTGGCAGGACAAGGTGGATTCCTTTTTTTTGGGGGGTGCACCAGGTGGAACTGGCAAAACATTCCTTATTTCACTAATTCTCGCCGAAATACGATCAAATAATGGCATCGCATTGGCTGTTGCATCATCTGGCATTGCGGCAACTTTATAGGATGGAGGCAGAATAGCTTATTCATTATTTAAACTGCCACTAAATATTCAAAATAACCCAGACGCAGTGTGCAACATAAAAAAACAATCGTCCATGGCCACAGTGCTGAAATAGTGTAAAATTCTTATCTAGGATGAATGCACTATGGCACACAAACATTCGATTGAGGCGTCGAACAGGACATTGAAAGATATAAAAAACAACGACAAACTATTTGGCGGCACTCTGTTACTGTTTTCAGGTGATTTCAGACAAGTACTTCCCGTTATTCCGCGTTCAACTTACGCTGATGAGATCAACGCGTGCTTAAAATCATCGTCATTGTGGCGTAATGTTGAAAAAGTACAACTGAAAGTAAAATTGTGCGTTCAAAAGCTTCAAGATCCATCCGCTGAAACATTCTCAAAACAATTGTTAGATATCGGCGATGGAAAAGTTACTGCAGATGAAACTGGATGCATAAAATCACCGACCGATTTCTGCACAATCCTTGATTCTCAAGATGCTCTTATTGACCAGATATTTCCCGATGTACACAGACGATACACAAATCATGAGTGGCTGGCAGAAAGAGCAATTTTAGCAGCAAAAAATGTGGACGTCAACGAATTGAATCTCAAGATACAACATTTGTTACCAGGAGACTTGGTGTCATACAAATCTAATGATACAGTTTGCGATGCCACCGAAGCTGTAAATTATCCAACAAAGTTTTTAAACTCATTGGATTTACCAGGCATGCCACCGCATATTTTACAACTGATGGTTGGATCTCCGGTTATTTTGCTTCGTAATTTGAACCCACAACGGTTGTGCAACGGCACGCGATTAGTCATAAAAAAATTAATGAAAAATGTTATCGAAGTCATCATTTTAAATGACAAATTCCGAGGTGAAAATATATTACTACTGCGAATCCCTATTATACCCACAGATGTGCCAATTCAATTTAAACGCCCTCAATTTCCAATTAGATTGGCATTTGCAATGACTATCAATAAGTCTCAGGGCCAAACGATGTCTGTCTGTGGCTTAGATTTGAGCACATCATGTTTTTCACACGGACATGTTTTTCATACGTGGCTCTCGAGTGGGCAAACCATCCAGTTTGTTTGTATTGGCGAAAGATGGGATAACAAAAAATATTGTACACTCTGTTGCATTAAGGGATTGATATTGTTTTTTAGTAATATTGTTATAAGTAGCGATATGTATATAATTTTAAACAATCAATTTTAATAAATTAAAAAAATAAATGTTTGGTGTTTTGTTATTTTTATATTCTTTCACCGTTCATAGCGCTCCATACATCTTCCAGTTATATACCACATCCTTACACACTTACAATAAGTTAGTTATTTTTCTCTAGCAAAATATTCTCTAGAAATAATTTATATGACAAAACAACGTTTGTCGGGTCAGCTAGTATATATATATATCCATTTTAAAAATTAGTCTTTTTTCAACTTTTGTGCATTGAAATTAATCCCTTTCGATGCCCCATAAAATTTCTTTTAACATTTTGAATATTTAAATATAATGCGCTTTGTATCTTTCAACATACGTTTTAAGGAAACGAAAATTTCTTTTTAAATACAGAAAATGACATAAACATCGATCTAAAATAAAATATCTAGAGTCGTTGAGGAAACAATCGGGTTCACAAATCATTCAAGAATACGGTGAAAAACACTGCGTACATATTTTAAGAAAAATGTAAGGTCTTCCTTCGCCTAAATCACCAATTCTTTTTCTTTATATATTGCTGTATGATGTTCCATTATTTATAGATAACATTTTTTTTTAACGTTTTTAATTCTCAATATATACATGTAATTAATTTATAATTACGTGTAAGACGATTAGTTAAAAAAGAGACACATACATGTACTGTGTTAATTAAATGTACAGTCGGGGAAAAAAAAAAACGCAACACCCGCTGTAATTTCGTTATTTATTGACGCAGGAACATCTAATAGACATAATTCAACAGGAAATTGAATGCACTTTCTGAAAATGTCGTCGAAGTTTGAATTAGGGGTCATCTACATATTGAAATGAACACCAAATTTCATTTTTTCAATAGCAACACCCAATTTTGACTTCATATTCGAATTTCTGAGAGTCCGGCAGTGCGGAAAAGTATGCTATATGTATACATTATCTTTCGTATTTATAGAGTTATAATCAAAAATGTGTTAGGGGGTTATCTCTAAATGTAGAAAAATAAAATTAAGAACCTGTAAGAAATAGACAAAATTTTAATCTTTCACACCGGAAATCTTTCAGGAATAAAAGACTTATATAAGTTAATAAATACATTTGCATTTTCCAGTTTTTTAATTAACCAGACTTCAGTTTTTTACATTTGTATATACTTCAGTACTTTTTTAGATAATTTTAGGTCTATTTAAATACATTAAACTTGCAACTGGTCCAGACAGTACTCTTTGGAAAATGTGCAATATTTTTCAAGTAAAAGTGTCTACTATGGCTGTACTGATCACCAATAAAGCTTAAATTTTCTTTTGTAGGTGTAACATAATATACGAAATGAAATAATATATACATATATATATATACAACAACGCATAAACTAAATCTTTTCGTATAAATTATTGTAAGGATTCATGAATAAATATTAAAAAAATTTAATCGCACTTACCAGTCTTGGGTCAGTTAAACTCTTTGGAACAGTACGATTCGTTTTATAATTTCTATGAAAATATAATTTCTTAATTAATCTTTTCGCGACTGCTGACATATGAAAATCTGTAACTCTGTCAGTGGGCGTTTTTTTCGCAATTTGTGTGTTACTTATTTCTTAAGTGTTATACCCATTGTTCATATTTTTGAAATAAAATATACTATGGATAGAAATACATTGATTAGAAAGAATATAATTATAATGTATATCCAGTTGTAATATAATTGCGAATACAGAAAATTTGTTCTGATATATTAAGCCCATTTTTCTATTTAAAACAGTAAACCCCGCCTATTTAGTTCATTTTTTTCTTCTGGTGTTCGTTTAAAAGATTCAAAATTTATCCCCTGTAATCGATGAAGTAAATACCACTTGTGCATATTTCTGTTAACATAAAATAAGGGGTTTAACACGAATACTCGATGTCGCATTTACTTTTATTTTATTTTCTGTATTGTTTTGTTTTGAAGAACGATGAAAGCGGGGCTTGTCTGCTTTAGAAAACAGGAATTCTTAATGACTAATAACTAAAAATCATCATTTTTGTTTCATTTCTCTGCGTTTGACGTTGTTGTTATATAATTTGACCCGAAAGTAAAAAATAAAAATGTTTTGATTAATTTTCTTTGTTATTTTTTAAGATTTGATTCGTTATCTCAAGCAAAACTTTATAATAGACGGCCCCCTAAACCACTCGAAAAGAAAGATTTACTTATATCTCGAAAACTAATAACTGGAATGAGCTGCAAATTTGCACACCCATATTTTTCAGCATTAGGATTCATTTTATGTAAAAATTAATATAGGTCATAATTCATAATTTTTATGAATATGAATTTATTAATATTTTTCAAAATTAAAAATATTTTTCAGAATCAAAAGTAATGATGGATTATGTTTGGGTTTCTTCACTGTATCTCGTAAAAAAACAATTATATCGATCAAGTTATTGTTTGTGAAGATATTAATAAAAGTTCGAAATATGAATTTAACATTAGCACCTTCAAACTTTGAACGCTTATAACTCTGTGAAAAAATAAGTAAAATATACAACCAATATACTTTTTCGTGTTGTCGCGATCCCAGGAATTCAAATATAAAATAAAAATGGGGCATTACCATTGAAAAAATCAAAGTTGGTGCGCGTTTTAATATGTAGACGACCCCCAATTCGAAATTTCACTTCATTTTCTGAAACTACTCACAATTCCCCGTCGAATGATAGCTATTACATTTTTCTACATCGATTAGCAACGAAGTTGCGTTAAGTGTTGCGTTTTTTTTTTCCCCGACTGTACAATAGATAATGCAAATTTTATGTTTTTTATAATGAAGAAAGTTTTTTTTTGTTTGTTTGTTTGTTTGTTTCTTTACAAACTTTATTTTACTTACAACTACTGCAATGTAAAACTAAGTACTTTAATTATAATTACTTTTAAATATTTAAAATATAATTATTGTTAAAAAATTATAAAACTGTCCTTCAGGATTATTTTTAAAATTAGGCTGAATTATCTGTTTATTTCATGTGACAGCAGTATTAAAACAAGATATTTAATAAAATTATTTGTGACTTTATTATGACTTTATTATGACTTTATTATTGTGTCTCATATTACACTTGCATATTTCTATCATGGACATCGGACCATGATGGAGGAAAAAGCCATTTCGAGTGTTGTACAGAATCCCTCGAATATTGAAATGCAGGATATTGAGGATTGCGTAGAAAGTACATACTGATTATTTGTCTCTTTTTTTTTATAATACATTATTTATCGGAATGTCTTCTTCTATAACATAACATACATCTTTTCACAGTTACCTTTCACTGGATTTAATAACTGCCTTTACTATAGTACTGCATTTTTATTTATTTTATTTGAAGTTTAATTGATGGCTATTTCCATAAGATAAAAATACTATTTTATGTGAGTTTGAACTTTCAAGATACCAAAATTTTGAAACAAAAATAAATTGAGAAAGGAAAATATACCGTCTCACTCTAGAACGAATAAGTAGTCCTTTTCTGATTCGCTAAACTAGAAATATAGACTCATGATCTATGCGTATAAAGTAAACAAACAACATGAACAGACGAAATGATCGAGAATTTTTTGTCCGTAATTTTCCATGTGGCGAGACAAATTTATGAATAATTTGGATAGTATGAATCTTTTTATCGCGAAAAATTCTTCTTGTTGTCATGAGATTGGATCACAAACAAAGATTATTGAATTCGCATTTATTTGCATAGATTTTTAAGATGTTTTTTCCCACGATAACATAGAAAAACGATCTAGATTTCTAATAGGAGTTTTTAGACCTCGCTAACAAAAGTAACTAGAATTTATAATAATGACATACAACTATTTTTATTACTAAAAAAAATTACCTTTTTTTTTTTTTTTTTGCAAATTAAATTTTATTCTAACTTCGAAAAGGTTTATGTGATACAATATATTAAGAATTTGGGTTTTAATTTTTTTTTTTAAATAGACTATTTAAACTCTATGAACCGTAATTTTATTTTATCAGCTTCATTAAGACATTTTCCTGTGCGATTTTTTTTTTTTTTTTTTTTTTTTTTTTTTTTTAAATTTTATGTTGAAGTACACCGAATGTTTTTCGACAAGAAGTTTAATATAGCAAATGCCATTTTAATTTAAGTAGAGCATAATATATATATGCTGATGCATCTCATTTTAGAGATAGCTCTTCTTATGTTACATTTTGTAAGGCTTTTAATATTATTTACTCTATCAAGTGCAATTTAAGCAATATCATATATATTGGACAAACTAGTAATCCACTACACAAGCGGATTAACTTACATCGAGCTGATATTAAAAAATCACGTCAATTTACTACAAATTTTGAATATATGCACTTCCATCAACATGACTTTAATAATATTACTGTGAAAATTCTTAATTTTAAGAAGAATTTGAATGAACGTCTCTTACTTGAATCACAATATATTAAATCACTGAATACACTTTATCCTTTTGGTTTAAATTCTAATGTTTATAATAAACAACATATTGTTTATTCCAAGGTTTCAAAAATTGAATTTTACAGTAATATTTATAAAACATTAAATCACTCTTTATTTAAAAAGACTACTAGAACTTCTAGGGGTTCTTCTAGGTCGTCTTCCCAACTTCTGGATATTTCATCTATTTTACAAAATCTCAAATCCTTAGAATGTATTTTTCTTCAGTCTTATAATTGGAAAGATATACGTAATTTTTTTTTTGGAATAAAAAAGAAGTATCTTCTTAAATATTTTAAAGTATTCCATTCTCATTCTTTTGATTCACACTTCAGTGATGTATTTTTTGATATTTTACACTATATTTAATATTAAACTTGACTTAAAATCTGGTCAAAAAATAAATAACTCTCTCTTGGTGATAAATTTTTCTCATCCTGTTTTTAATAAACTTCATATTCACAATGTACTTAATGATCCATCCAATCCTTTTCCTATTAAAAACTTCATCATTCAAAAAACTTTTAAGTACAATATTACTTTAGGAAGAAAAATGCTTAACTACAATAAATTTGCTAAATTTCTTACTTCTAATGATCAGCCTCCATGCTATTGTTCTGATTCCAAATATAAATCTTTTTTCAATACATCTCATGGTCATATTATTACTGGCGATATCAATATTGTGGAAAATCTTACACTAAGATCTTTGATGAAGTATGGTACAAAATTCCGTATGCCTTCAAAATTCAAATTTATTGATATCATTACGCAATTTAATTTGGACTTGGATCTCTTTATATACAAAATTGCTATTGATTATAATAAACCAGTGGAATTTTTTAATGAGTGGAAATTTAAGTTACTTGAGAAATTTAAACTTGATTTAGTTTATAATATGCACCATCTTTCTAATATCAAGTACTATAATTTCAAAGAAATTAATTCAGCAATTATAGACTTACAGTCTAAATTTATTATTACTTATGTTGACAAGGCGGCCAATAACTATGGAATTATTTGCAAAAAGTATTATAAACAACTTCTTTTTGATACTATGGATACTAGTAATATTTTTGTGAAGATTAATGACAGTAAAGAAATTAAAAATAGGCATATATTTAATTATTACAAGCTGATAAAAACTAAAAATAATAACTATAATTATCCTTATTTAGTTGTAATTCCAAAATTTCATAAAGATCCCATAAAATTTCGTACTGTTACTGTTGCTTGTAATGCCTATACTTCTAATGCTAATCTTATGTTATTAAATATCCTTAAAAAATTACATAGTTATATTGTTTCTAACAAAAGTTTTTTTTTTTCTAAAAAAATAGTTTTCAACACAAAAATAAAATTAAAAATCTTACTGATATTACAGGTATAAAAACTTTCGATTTCAATGATCTTTTTAATAATATTGTTATTAAAGACACGTTTGATATTATAAATAAACTTTTTGTAGAAAAATTGCAGTATTTAAATCAAAATGTTAACATAACTCCTTCAGACTTTAAAACTCTGACTAGATTTATCCTTTACCATAACTACATTTTATTCAATAATTATTTATATAAACAACGTTTAGGTTTGCCACAAGGTGGCATTGCTTCCAGTATATTAGCTGGCCTCTACTTATATTATTATGAGCGTAGCATTGAGTGAATTAACTTTAAATTACTAAGATACATAGATGATATAATTATATTATACTTCGATAAACATCATACCACTCTAGACTTACCTGTTAATTATCCTGAAAATCTGTCTCTAAGTAGCACTGATTTGGAATCTAGTGTCATTAGTTTCTTAGATCTAAAAATTATTCTTAATAATCATGGCCAATTAGAATTTGACTTATATGATAAAAATAAAGATTTCCCCTTTAAGGTAAATTTTTTTACTAACTTTAAAACATGTTTACATAAATCTGTATTTGTCAATATTCTTCTTAATTTTAATCTACGGATCAAATATTTAGTGTCTGATAAACATCAGCAAGTACAATTTCGATTTTTTTTAAATTTAGCATTAATTAATGGCTATCCCAAACACTTAATTCAAAAATTCTTTTAAATATTTCATTATTTATCTCTCTCTCTCTCTCTCTCTCTCTATATATATATATATATATATATATATATATATATATTTATTTATTTATTTTTATTTATTTATTTATTTATTTTTCCCTTAAAATTTTTATTCCATTTTAAATTTAGGTCTAAAAATTAGGTATTATTTAATGGTTAGCATGTATCTACATTCACTTTCAAACTTTGTAGCAATTTACAATCATAAATAGCAACACTTTTAAATCATATACATTGATTATTTGAATCCTAAGAAATAAAAAGTTTTGGTCTTCTTTCAATGTGTTCCATGCTTCCTGGCTATTTAGTACAGACATTATATATATATGTTATTTCTCTTTTTCTTTTATTAATTATTCATTTTATTATATTTATACATTATTTTCATCTCTTTACTCCAGATGGCAGCACTATTCACGTTACAATAATTATGAATAAAAATCTGATTACTTTTTAGGACTTGTAATCCTTCTCTGAATACTATTGTGAATCTTTTTCTTACTCCATGGTCACTGCTATTTATACTATGTGAATCATTTTTCTTACTCCATGGTTACTGCAATTTTGAACTAATTAACGGTGTGGATAACTGATATCTGATTGTTAAATTATTACATGTGTATCGGTTTTTGCGTCAGTTAAATTTACAAATTTCAAAGTAATCTTTATTTTTTTCTACATTTTTAATGGTTTTTATTTTAATTTTTAATGGTTTTTATTTTAGTTTTCAACTTAAATGGTCTTGGATAGTCATATTTAAGTAATGATTTTATTATGATCTTCGTTTTTTCTGAATCACTTTGTGAGTTTCTTTACATGCGTATTGTTTGAGCTGGTTCAATTTCAAATATATTTTATTAAGTATTTTTGTATTATGGTATTTTTATTTTAATCTAATATGGTTTGAGATTATCATTTTAGGTAATAGTTTTATTTTGATCTTTATTTATATGGATTTTCTATGGGTGTTTCGGGCCTGTGAACAAAGAAAATCTTAGCTTTAGCTTTCTTTGTGACAGAAAAACATCCATTTTATAGCATATTTGCATTCTACCAGGCCCTTGAAAACGTTAGAATGTAAATTATGCTTTTTTCTCATTCCAATATCCAATATTCATTTCAATTTCTCTTTAATTCTTTTTAAATTTGATATCGGTAGTCTTCGCTTATGATCCAAATAATTGTTTTAATATTGTAGTTCATTCATCTTTAAATTTCAAAAAAATTTTTGCACTGATATTATTTTATTAATGTATTAATATATATATATATATATATATATATATATATATATATATATATATATATATATATATATATATATATATATAAACAAAATAATCAAAACAAGATGAAAATTTAATCCCAAAACACATGAGGGCCTTCATCAGGGGAGCTCCCCCGTGTAGGGAAAGGAACGACCATACAGCAAACGAATTTTAATTAATACATAGCATAAAAAGCAATAAAATTCAGAAATGAAGCATAAAATATAATACATCAAATATAAAATACAAGTAATTAAATAAAACAAGAATATATATATATATATATATATATATATATATATATATATATATAAGTACTTGTATTATTTAAATACAAGTAATTAAATAAAACAAGAATATATAAGTATTTATATATTCTTGTTTTATTTAATTCTTCGTATTTTATATTTGATGTATTATATTTTGTGCTTTATTTCTGAATTTTATTGCTTTTTATGCTATGTATTAATTAAAATTCGTTTGCTGTATGGTCGTGCTTCCATCTGTGAGAAGTTGGGGGCTAGAAACGTGTTTTTTGGTTAATACCAGCGTTTCGTCAGAAACTTCTCATATACCTTTCCCTACATGGGGAGCTCCCCTGAAGAAGGCCCTCATGTGTTTTGGGATTAAATTTTCATCTGGTTTTGATTATTTTGTTTATTTATTATAGTTTTATATTTCCTTTTGCTGATTTGAAGCGAGCTTTTGAGCAATTTTAGTATTTTGTTTTATTTTATTTTTATAAAGCTATATAGAAAAGAATTTCCTTTAAATTTAGTGACCAGCGAAGCGGGCAAAGCGTGATAGTCATAAATAAAGAAACTCATAAGATTTGCTTTTGTCTCAGAAATATTTATGCGCAAGATGCGATTTACAGTTGTATGTATACTGTATGTAACTGTCACAGGATCTCCAGTGTGACATTTTTTTCTAGGATTTATTGCAAATAAATTTTCAGGACATCAGATTGTAGACTCAATTATTTAGAGAAAATATTTGATCGGTGTTTAAAACATTAACATTTTTTTTTTTTTTTTTCGTTTTTTGCCATTTTCTTAAAATGGAGATTGACTTTTAAATTGTTTCTATTTTTGTAATAATAAATACATAAATAAATAATAATAATTGTAAATTTTGCAAAAATTTACACTGCAATACAAATGGTTTGGTAGGTGATTTATATATGATTTTATACATATCGCACATATGATTTTACACATACGATGTCAGATATATTAATCAAATACAAGAATGCCAGTATATTTTCAAATATAGTAATAAAAAATAATCGTGAAATACAAATTAAAACAAAAATTTGGAAATTTACATCTGGATGAAATTAAAAACACCACTTAAAATTATAATTGTTACATAATACAGACACAAACACACACATTAAAAAAACGTTCTGTGCTATATTTCAATTCGCTATTTTCAGAAAAAGTGACAATCATATTTCACACAAGTAAAAATAAATAATTGTCAGTCATTCATAGTTTTTTAAGTAAAGATTACGGATAATCAAATTTGAAAAATGAATAAATAAGCGAATAAATGGAACACTCTAAGAACAATGTGATTTCTGCGAGTATGAGTATATGCGTAAAAATTTGTCTTTCAAAATTTCGTTGATGTAATAACATAATGAAGACTTCTTTTGGTGTGCCGTTATATTATTATGTGACATTCATGCATTTCAAGTGTGATGGATTAAAACTGAGATATTTAACTGCAATGTATAAGATTTAAATATTTCATAATTATTTAACATATTTTTTTTATTATTTATTTATTTATTTATTTATTTATTTATTTTTTTTTTAATTTATTTTTTTGAGTTTTTAAATATACTACGAGTAGTCCCCTTAGAAGCGCTCAACATCGCTCGAAGAGTGATGAGCGGGGGTTGCTTTCTGTTCAATTACATAATTATTTTTCATAAAGGAAGATTATTTTAACAAAATTAAATTATCCGCGTTTTTAATTTAATTTTTTTTTTTTTTTTTTTTTTTTTTTGAATAAAAACAAAGACAATAAGTTGTTTCATAAAACAGCGAGGTGAAATAAGGGCTTATTTTAAGATTTTTTTTTTTTTTTTTTTTTTTTTTTTTTTAATACACATTGGCATTAAAGACAATAGAAAAGAAAATTGAAATTTAATTATCTTGACAGAAGATATATAGTTTTGAAATGGTGTAAAAAGAAAAAAAAAATCTTTTTGGCAAATCGTTCGCGGTACAACGAAATTTAAAACATGAATTGCTATTAAAGTGTTATTTGCCAAAATGACCCACATATGTAGGTATTTCGATTAAGGCCAATTTACTGCACTTGGGGCCTAGGTATGACGAGGATTAACCTCCATCGGGGACTTTCTGAGGGGCCATAGCCCGTATTTACCCAGCAAAACGGCCCAGAGTTTTTAATTACAAATATTTTCAGAGATATAAATATTCGTCTAATAGACTCTGACCCCTGCCAGTTTTGTGAATTCTAGATGTTCCCGATTTTGTTGTGCTCACACCACCTCATTAACTGTACATTCATAACAAGTGAATTGGGTTATCCGAAGGTGATAAGCATGGCTATTCAGTTGTTACTTTTCGAGATTTGCTTTGATTGCCCTCTAAAAGTCGAATGTTTATTGATCATGAAAATAAATATTGAAAATTGAAGAGCCACACGACTGAAAACGCGGCAAACAAACATACAATTTGTACTTTCTGTCCATCTAAGAAAGCATAATAACAAAATACTATATGTATCTACTGCAACAAAGCTATTTGAGGATAATTAAAATTAAAAACTTCAGAAAGTTTAAAATTCGTATTGAATTCACGTGTTAACATAGTAATAAGTATATATTAAAAACACTTTAAAACACGTATTAGCATTTATTAAAAAAAAAAATTTACGAAGCTTTTCGCCTCAATCTTATGGCATCTTCAGGCATTTTTTTTACACAAGCAAAGAGTAGACAGCTTTTTGTATAACAAAGAAACTTTGTACGGTTAAAGTCAAAAAAAAAAAAAAAAAAAAAAAAAAGATAGCGTGTACACAATATGATGCGTCCATTAGTTGCATGATTTCAGGAAGCAAGGTTGAGTATCTTTGCTTGTGTAAAAAAATTACCTGAAGATGCAATAGCGTTGTGGCGAAAAGTTTTGTAAATATATATATATATATATAAATTTTAATACTATGTTTTATTTATTTATTATTATTGTAATTATTATTATTATTTTAGTATACATAAACTGCTGTTTGGAAAAAATGCAACACCATGAAGGAATGCGAATATCATAATGATATTTATTGGGCTCATACATTATAGTAAGAAGATCAATTGATTAAAATTTCAGGAAATTTGGAGTTATATGTACTGAGAAAACAGTACATAAAGCAGCGACCTCTGTGAGCAATAACTCCACTTATCTGCCTAGGCATTGAATCAAACAGCAAATGGATGGCATGTACGGTTAAAGCACTTCATGAAGCTTCAACACGATGCCATAATTCATCGATCGTAGTTACTGGTGAATGGTGGGGGCCAGTCGCTTTTCAACGATTAAACAGTCATTTTCATTGGTGCATGATCAGGAGAATGCACTGGCCAGAGCAACAGTCGAACATATCCTGCATCAAGGATGATACGGACAATATTTACAACTTGCGGTCGTGCATTGTCCTGCTTAAGTATTGCGTTTCGTAGGCCTTGAATTTAGGGCACAGCGAAGGGCCGTAACTCGTCAGAAATGTAATGGCTGGTATTCAGAGTGGCGGCAATCAATACAAGAGGTGATCGCGACCTGTATCCAATGGTACCACATACCATCACTCCAGGTGTTGACCCAGTATACAGCTACCAAAATTTTGATTACCCTCAAAACTGAATCACTGTTACGGGCGCCTTTAATGTGTTATTAATGACGAATCTGGATGCAGGGATGGTGTGAAGTCGCCTTTCAGACAAATCACAACCCTGTTTACAGCATGAAGATTACCTTATCCGTATTTAACGGCATTGTCAATAATGCGCAATGCCAGCTGGGATTCGACATCGTCACACTGTCCACCACGTTCAGTGATGGTATGGGGTCCCATTGGAAACACGTCTCGAATACTTCTTGTTCTCATTCCCGGAACTCTGAAATGCGGTCATTAAATTTCTGGTGAGTTAACGCCCGCACCTCCTCTCTATATTCAAGGCCTCCGCAGCGCCACATTTAAGCAAGATAATGCACGACCGCAAGTTGTCAGTATAGTCCGGACCTTCCTTAATACATAATGTGTTCAACCGTTGCTCTGGTCAGCGCATTCTCTTGATCTCGCACCAATGAAAATGACTGTTTAATCGTTAAAAAGCAACAGGCCCCCCACCACTCACCAGTAACTACGATCGATGAATTATGGAATCTTGTTCAAGTTTCATGAAGTGCTTTACCCGTACATGTCATCCAATCGCTGTTTGATTCAATGCATAGACAGATAAGTGCTGTTATTGCTCACAGGGGTCGCTGATTTATGTACTGTTTTCTAAGTACATGTTATTCCAAATTTTCTGAAATTTTAATCAATTGTTCTTCTTACTACAATGTATGTGCCCAATAAATATCTTTATGATATTCTCATTCCTTCTTGGTGTTGCATTTTTTACAAACAGCAGTGTATATTATTTGAGGAGAGCACAATTTAACATCTGCGAAAAGAGCAAACGATATTGTTTAACACTTATCTATTTTTTAATTGAAATATTAAAATACATTTTTTGAGTTACTCAAATTTGTTTCAAATGAAGAAAATAAATACAAAAATATAGTTTCTTAATTCTTTGATTAGTTACAGAGTAACACTGATTTAAGTTTAGTTATCTAGGGTTAAAGAAGAAGGCATTCAGCATACCATTATATATATGTATATATATATATATATATATATATATATATATTTATTTATTAAATTTATTAAAGTAGCTTTTTTACTTTGAATTGAATAAATCAATATTATTATTACGTATTAGAAAAGAAAAATTAAAGACAGTTTTAATACTTAAAAGGAAACATTATTGTGAAAAATTGATAGAAACAATATTCTTTGAACTAAATGTAAAATATTCTCAGAAAATTTAATGCAAATCAAATGGGAATGATATCCAGAGATAAAAGTATATTTCTTCTAAATTTAAATTTATTGAAATCCAAATACCGCGTCTAATATTCTGATATCGAACTCTCAGTTGTCAAATGTATTTTAATATAAAATATTGGAAAATTCCAATAAGACTTACATTTATATACTTGGAGCAGTAAACAATTTGAATACCAGGCGTTTAGATGTGAAAGCATATAATGTACTTCAGTGAAATAGAAAGCCGAATAAATATTTTTATATAATTTAGCTACAGCTACATTTCAATAGAAAATGTAAGGGATTGAATAGTAAATTACTTGAAGATACTTTCAGATAAATATTTATTGAAAATTTTTCCAACGGTTTGTTTATTCAAACTTTTATTCATATATAAATATACATATATATACTTACATATTAACAAATTGTTTTAAAAATAAGTTTTTTTTTTTTTTTTTTTTTACAGAGTCTTATTACAAAATATGTTAAACTAACACATAATAAAATATAAAATAAACCTATCTTTACTTCGTAGTCGTTCTAAGATCTTTCTGCACCGGGTACCCGGTCCTCTTCGGAGAACGTTAACACTGTGACGGAGACTTAGGCTTCTGGCTGCATCCATGTTGACTTTTCAACAGGTGGTTCCATGCCCTATTTGGGGCCACTGCGCCGCTTTCGTTACACGTGTCGTCATCGGTGGATATCTCGATGGATTCGCGATACATGGCGTATTGATAGCTATTGTAATCGGATAGTAGTTTTATCGAATTCTATCTTGATATCGTTTTCGTTATATGTTTTTTCTAAGGCTGTGTTGAATTTTCCGGTTTTGATGTCATGTTTATGTTCTTTAACTCTGGTTTTTATTTTTATTTTGGTGACGCCAATGTAGGAACCGGGTTTATTGTTTTCATCTGTATACGGAATTTTATATATACCTGCGGTTTCGAGAGGGGGGATGGGATCTTTGTCACTACGGATTAGTTGAAAAATATTCTTGTTCGGTTTTATAGGAATGTTTATACCGTATTTACTAGCGGTGTTTTTTATCTTATTTGCGGCCCCGCGATCGAAAGGGATGGATGAAGTGAATTTAATGGGTTGTTTTTGATAATTCGGTATATGGTCTAGTTTTTTGAGTCTATTTTTAATTAATTTATTTACGATTTATTTGGGTATCCTGCTTTTCTTGTTAGACATTTAATAAAATTAAGTTCTTCCTCTAGGTCTTTAGGTTCGTTGCAAATCAAAATGGCGCGATTGATGTAAGATTGGATAGCGTTTGTTTTGTAGCTGAAGGGTGTTTTACTTTTAAAATGAATAATTTCATTGCTATTGGTTGGTTTTCTGTAGACGGTGGTTTTAAAATTATTTTTAATCCGGGTTATTGTGACATCAAGGAAATTTAGTTTAGATTCTTTCTCTTCTTCGTATGTGAATTGGATGTTTTTATCGTGGTCATTGATATCGTTAAGGATTTTATTGACATCGGTTTTCTTATTAACTATGGCAAAAACGTCGTCGACGTAGCGGTACCAGTACAAAATGTCGTTTTTTAAATTTCCTATTATTTGATTTTCTAGTTTTCTTAATTTAAATTCTGCTATGAAGCCTGATATAGGTGACCCCATGGGCACACCTTTAATTTGTTGATAAATGTTATTGTTGAATGTGAAGTAGTTTTCCCTAAGTAAGAAATTAGTGGTGGAGTTTAATTTTCGGGCTATTTCAGGATCGGTATAATTATTGTCAATGGCTTCTTTAAGTATTTCACAAGCTTCTTTAATGTCTATTGAAGGATAAAGGTTTATGACGTCAAAACTAACAAGGTGATAATTATCGTTGTTTTTTATTTTCCTTAATTTACTAACGAAATCTTCAGTTGATTCAAAGCAGTGAGGTGAGGGGGGAATAATTCTCTGATAAATGTCTGCCATGTATTTCTCTAAGGAATAGGTTGGGGCTTCATTTTTATTTACTATGGGTCTGAGTTTAGGGGGGGGGGGGTTGTGATCTTTGTACCTGCCGAATATTCGTGGGGTATTAGGTGCGTGGTTTATTATTTTAGGGGGGATGTGAATATCGCGGGGCCGCAAATAAGATAAAAAACACCGCTAGTAAATACGGTATAAACATTCCTATAAAACCGAACAAGAATATTTTTCAACTAATCCGTAATGACAAAGATCCCATCCCCCCTCTCGAAACCGCAGGTATATATAAAATTCCGTATACAGATGAAAACAATAAACCCGGTTCCTACATTGGCGTCACCAAAAGAAAAATAAAAAACAGAGTTAAACAACATAAACATGTCATCAAAACCGGAAAATTCAACACAGTCTTAGCCAA
This sequence comes from Salticus scenicus, assembly GCA_963930645.1. NCBI lineage: Eukaryota > Metazoa > Arthropoda > Arachnida > Araneae > Salticidae > Salticus > Salticus scenicus. Next base: position 197,467,210 of record OZ005650.1, read on the forward strand.
AACATATAACGAAAACGATATCAAGATAGAATTCGATAAAACTACTAAACTATCCGATTACAATAGCTATCAATACGCCATGTATCGCGAATCCATCGAGATATCCACGACACGTGTAACGAAAGCGGCGCAGTGGTCCCAAATAGGGCATGGAGCCACCTGTTGAAAAGTCAACAAGGATGCAGCCAGAAGCCTAAGTCTCCGTCACAGTGTTAACGTTCTCCGAAGAGGACCGGGTACCCGGTCCAGAAAGATCTTAGAACGACTACGAAGTAAAGATAGGTTTATTTTATATTTTATTATGTGTTAGTATAACTTCGTTTTTCTCAATTAATTTAAAAGTTTATGTTAAACTATTTTGATGTGACTTTTAATACTTATGTAGAATTTAAATAAATGAAAAATAAAAGGTTTCTAAAATTATAATATATAAATTTGCATAAATTCGTAAAAAAATAAAGAGGATTAGTGTTGCAATCCATTAAGAATATTTTCAACTTTAATGCTCTTGAATACAAATAAAATGATATAACAACATTTATAAATATAAAACGATTGTTTAGAAATATTAAATACCTGGATTTTATAAATATGTATTCACTGAAATAACATAATACTTATTAATTTGTTTATTATAGTTACTTCAAATTAATTATGTTATTGAAAATCTACTATCTTGGATATATATATATATATATAATTTACAATAACTTCGATAGGCAGAAATTGTAACATTGAGTTACATAGCTATATAAAAAAGAAGGCTATTATCCTGACGAACATGGAGCCCAGATTTGTTGCAACGTACAAGTATTGAATTCAAAATATACGATAATTCCACAAAAAAAAAAAAAAAAAAAAAAAAAAAAAAAAAAGTGTTGCATTTACATTTTTACATCTTTCGACTTCAAAATTATTGATTATAAAAAAGAAGATACAAGAACGTTTCTAAATATACTATGATAATTTGGAAATAATGCCTATATATTTTATGCATATCTATTAACTGAAATAACGTAACACATATTAGTTTGAACATTATATTTACTTCAAATTAAATATAAAAAAACTACTGTCTTGGATATATATATATGTGAGAACAAGTTCACACATATGTTCTTATAAATATTTAATTTCTTTCTAGATAATTCAATTTAAAATTTTAAATAAAAAAAGTCAATTTATTAAGAATATTTATAAAATTAATTAATTCTTTTAACAAATTTAATTTAATTTAATTTATTCCAATAAAAAGAACATTTTATTTTGTAATATCCTCTGAAATCAATTCATTCTATTATAAAAGTCAATCTCTATTTAATTTAATTTGTATTTTTACTATTTTATATTTTGTATTTTTACTATTGTATTTCGTTTGTAGATAGATACATTTCCCCCTTTTCAACAACGTTATGTTCAATATCTCATTTAATCATAGATAGAAAATAATTTATTTGTCTAAATTACTTTCTAATATAAACAGAAGTTGCAAAATTTATTTCATTTCCGGTGATTTGTGCTTTCATAATAGCTTAGTTCAGTCTCATTGGCGTCAACAGAAGGTGGATTCGTTTCTTTTAATAATAAAAATAAAATAAAAAAAGAACAAATAAATTCTTAATGATATATTGGTGGCGCCGATAAAAAGTAATTACTTTGGCATAATTTATGTTGCCAAGCTTGGCTTTGTCTTTTGAATAACGGATTAAATTTTTGAATTAACCAATTAGAATATTCTTTTGGCGCTTTATTTGGCATTAGTTTATTAATTTCGGGTTTGAATTGGCGAATGCAATTGAGTACACCTTTCCCATTCAAACAGTGAGTATCTCTTGTTTACTGGTTTAAAAAACAACTGCCCTCGTTTGCTCTCCCTCTCTCTGTGCCCTACAGATCATTTGAGGACCATTGTAAGTGATTGCTTGACAATTCATGTTTTTAATATAAAAATAAAAAACAGTTTCTATTGCAAGTGACTTCTATTATTTATGTCAAGTGACGCTCTTTTCAAACGGATTTCCAGCCTGGGTATTTTTGGTAAGCAATGTACTATGATGGATTCACTATTTCACGGACAATAAAATCTCTTCACAATATATATAAATAATATTATAATATTTATATATTAGATATATATAAACGCTTATTTATTGTATAACAAAGTATGTATTTTATATTAATGAGAAGACATAGCTAAATTTACAATAACTTTGATGTGCAGAAAGCGCGATTTTATGTTACGTAGCTACCAGAAAAAATAGATCTTATCCAGATGAACACCTAACTATGATTCGTTGCCATGTACGACTTTGTAATTCAAGGAATACAATAAGATAGGTGGCGCGCTTGCGCGCCCCCTCACCGACTGTCCCGGATACAGTGGGTATCCATACAGTCCCGTCAGTGACGTCCCAACATTGTGCAAGTCCAAACCGCCACGACAGCAATGTACCTGTAACATGACAGCAGGGAAGTGGCCCAGGCATGGCCGGCAATCAGGATTACAAGGCCCTGGTTGTCACCATCGGACCAAACTAAGTCAGTCAATATCGGGACTTAGGACCCTCGATCCTGGCCGAGCCACGGTTTGGCGGCCAGAAGGGCTAGTTTACCGTCTGAGGACGGCTCAAAGCCATCCAAACTGCCGCACTCCCAACGGCGTTCACCACACTAGCCGATTCGCACATTCATGCCAACTAGGAGGATCTGCACTCGCTTACCTTTTTAGCTAAGCCGACTTTTAATGCCACATGATAAGCTCAGCTCAGGACAACTTGGATAGCCCCTGTTTGCTCTGACTCTTACACCCATATGAGCACCGATGTCCGCCAGGGTAGTCAAAAGCCGTCCGGTCATGCACCGCCAGACAATTAAGACATACCTGCTCACATCACTGTGGGAACTTCTGTTCGCCTCTGCGGAAACCGCTGCAACGTGTTCGTGCAACAAAGTAAGATGGTCCGATTTTCATCCAGAGTCCGTAGATGTTGCGGGTCCTCGGGATAGTTTGTCTCGTTGTACGAAAAAAAAAAAAAAAAGAGTGTTGCATTTACATTTATCCGAGTATTATTTCAACTTCAAAATTATTGATTACAAATAAAAAGATACAAGGGCGTTTCTAAATATACTATGATAATTTGGAAATAATGCCTAGATTTTACGAAAATCTATTAACTGAAATAACGTAAAACGTATTAATTTGAATATTAAATTTACTTCAAATTAAATATGTTATAAAAAGTCTTCTGTCTTGGACATAAGAAAAAAAATACATCAAACGCATATTTATGGTATAATAAAGTATATATTTTATATTAATGAGAAGACATAACTAAATTTTCTATAACCTTGATCAGCAAAAAGCGTAGATTTTTGTCACGTAGCTACCAGAAAAAATAGCTCTTATCCAGGTGAGCACCGAACTAGATTTGTTACCATGTATGACTTTGCAATTCCAGGAATACGATAAATCGCACAGAAAAAAAATGTAGTGTTACATTTATCTGACTAGGAGCACTCACGAACTGTGATACAACGACAGTAACCAAACTTCAGGTGGAGTTAAAAGATATATACATATATTCACTCCTACCAATATATATCGGCAAAAGTTATTTTAAAAGAGAGGTATTGGTGTTCGACGTTGGAACTATTTCTTTCTAATATAGTAACGTCATTCAATTCATCTCTCTCTCTATTCTACTTTTTGTCTTCGTTTTTTCCGCCACCAAACATAGGCTTTTTTTTTTTTTTTTGTATTTTTTAATTGTCTGCGCATGCATTTTTTCGTTTCATTTATTTATTTATTTATTTTGCTCTAGAGCTCATTCGTTTTAAGCTTTTGAAAAGTAGAAATGTGTATATTTGTATCCAATTAACTACATGTAAAGTTTTGTTACGATCGGGGTGTCACAGTTAGTGAGTGTTTCTTGTGAGCATACTTTCAACTTCAAAATTATTGAATGCTAATAAACATATACAAAGACGTTTCTAAATACACTGTGAGTGTTTAAAAATAATTCCTAGGTTTTATACATATGTATTAAGTGAAATAACGCAATACACATTAATATGCGTATTATATTTTCTTCAAATTAAATATGTTATCAAAAATGTATTGTTTTAAATAAAGAAAAAAAAACATTTATTCATTGTATAATAAAGCATGCGTTTTATATTAATGGGAAGATATAACTTAATTTATAGTAACTTTGTTATCAAGAAAGTGTAGCATTCAGTTACGTAGCTACCATAAACCAAAAAAAAAAAAAAAAAAAAAAAAAAAAAAAAAAAAAAAAAACGCTTATCCGAGTGAGCATCGAAATAAAATTTGTTGCCACATACGAGTATAAAATTAGAGGATATTTAATATTATTCTATATTTAGTCATTAGTAGTTGTTGGAAAATTCTGACACGAAATAATTGTTGAATTTTGTAAACGCATGCTTTAAATGTTTGGGGCTAGTTAAACTATCGAAATATATTTGTATACAAGAACCGAACGCTCAACATGCTTAATGCATTATGTGTTTAAAAATATAATAGTCTAAAAAACACAGCACAGTAGTTTGTTAAAGCATTTGAATAGAACTTTAAAAGCTTTTTGAACTCTATTTATCTTACTAACAATCCATAATGTGTAGAATAAATCGTTGCAATTGTAAAACTTTTTTTTTTTTTTTTTTTTTTTTTTTTTTTACAGCAAATGGAGCAAGTTCTAGAAATAGAATAGTTGAAGTGTCTGCATAATCAAGCTTCACTAAATCTACACTTTGGGACATGAAACCCCCGGTGTCTCCAGAATTCTGCATGGTGGTTTGGGAAACTATTCTTCATTCATCAATTACATATTGGATTAGTAAACATGGAATGCTGAGAAGCATGAGCTGTAAAATCTATACTCCAATAGTAGTTGCAGCACCGGTTCTAATGCTGTTGTTTTAGAATAAGATATTGTGCTCATACATTTCTATCAAAAATCACTTAATTTGGTTGGTACGTTACGTTTAATTTTGACATTGTAAAAAACAATCAAGTGTAATGATTAATGATAATAAGTTTGGTAAAAATTAGTAAACTTCCATGGATAAGTTGAACATTAAAAGATTATTTATTTATTTATTTATACTTTTAATATTAAATACGTTTGAATGCTTTAAACTGTTTTTAAAACATCATTTTTTTTTCTGTTACCCATACGTGGTATATAAAGTATTGTTTTGAGTCAAATTTTCTACTTTCAGATTTCCCATTAATCAGAAAATTTGATGCCCCTTTCTTTCAAAACGTGTGGTGTGTGTGTATGAAACTTGGGCCAGTATATTTCAAAAACAATTATTAACAAATAGTTTAAACGCAGTATTTGAAATATGTATCATATTGTTATGTTATTTGAAATTTTTATCAAAATTGATAAATGATTCGTGTAAAGAGACATATAAAATTGCGCCTATGAGAAAAAAAAATTCAGATTAATGCCATTTTGCAAGTTAGATTGAATTAAACAAAATGAAATCCGTGTGCATTCCATATTTGCCATTTTTAATATAACATTCGCCTGACAAATTGTATGGTGCTATTTGTCTTTCGTTTTAACAGGGCCATACTCACAAAAAAATAAAATATATTTCTTATAGTAATATTTCAAAATTATTCGAAAGGCATCTCAAGTCGTGCTATAATATGTTAAATATTTCATTCTTTGATACATAAAGAAATCTTTTATAAATAATCTATAAAAATAAAAATAAAAATAAAAATAAATTAAAATAAATCAAATAAAAATCAAAATTAGTTCATCAATTTTCAGAGAATGGTGCTAGTGTCAATTATTTAACTATTTTGAAATATATTTTAAAAATTGCTAACAACGTTAAACGCTTTAAATGCGGTACAATATTAATAGAATGATTTCAAATGAAGGCCCCGTCACGCAAATATTTCAGAGATGGTACTGTTTCCTCTTTCATATCATTCTTTCTATTATGCTAGAAATGTTTAAATACACCATAAGCTTTAATAATATGCCTAATGTAATGTAAGATTAGGAAAATTTATGTTAATGACGCCCTAGATTGTTTCTTATTAAAAGGTTCAACTATTTCAGCAATTATTCAAATCAATTTTTTGAAGAAACATATGCTTCAGAGTTTCTACACTGGAGAGATTATTAAGAATTTTTTAGTTCCTGTTTATAAAAATAGAACTTGAAATATTATTTTATAGTTTAAATAATTTATGACTTTCATTCACGTCTACCCGTAGGAAATAGAAGTATTGTATTTGGTCAAAAATTTCGATATCCAGTGTTCACCTAATTTACAGGTTTTAAGGTCACCTGAGTCCAAGAAAGTGGCTTTGGGCAACTAGTCAGAGTGTTTGTGTCTACGTATATGTGTGCATGCTGAATTTTCTGGCTGCCATATGTCCAAACTAATTGAAGAATTAACTCTGAAAGTTCATATTTAAGACAACTCTAGTGTACAGATGACTTTTACATATTTTTGTTGAAAATCGGAAAAGTGGATGTGGGAATCGGAAAACGGCTCAAACGACTCTTTTTTTTTTTTTTTTTTTTTTTTTTTTTTTTTTTTTTTTATATAAGTTTATATATGGACAACATTTTAGATGCCCCTTCGTATGTATTAGTTAGGTAGTTCAAATAAAGGCAGCAACAAAAGTGTCCGAACACTAGCAAATACTCCTATGTAAAAAAACGTACACTTCATACGGTTTTGTTAAATAAATCCTTGTCGATTCTTCTTCTTAGTCAGTCTAAGAACATGATTCGATAAGGATTTATTTAACAGAACCGTATGAAGTGTACTTTTTTTTACGTAGGAATTTTTGCTAGTGTTCGGACACTTTTGTTAACGACTGTACGTTGATATATGTTCTGCATAAACATGGTAATTTTAGGATTTTCAAGTGCTTTTTTATTTAAAAAGGCTCACACTGAGAAAGAAAACTATGCCGCTTCCACCTAAAACGAATAAGTAGTCATTTTCTGAATAACTAAACTACATAGAAATATTTATGAGCTATAAATATAAGGTAACTTGGACAGACGAAATGATGGAGAATTTCCATACTATACTTTTATAGATGGTAAAACAATTTTATAAATATTGTGAAAATTATGAATCCTTTGTATTGTGAGATATTTTCGCTTAATTTCCTGGAATTGGGTCATAAACCTTTATTCTAGTTACTAAAACTCGCCTCTTGTGCTCGAATTTATTCTCAGAAATTTTTAAATATGTTTGACCACGATAATATAGGAAAGCGATTTAGAATTCAAACAGGGGTTTTTAGAACTTGATAAGAAAGGGAAATGTGATTTATAAGTATGGCATGGAACTATTTTTACTAAATTTAGTTTCTAAATGTCAGTCACATTTATTTATTTATTTATTTATTTATTTATTTATTTATTTTTAATTAGTTCAATAAATTTTATTCAAACTTGAGACGTTATCTTTATGTATACACATAATTATATTATATGAAGGAAATAACGGTGTTCTAGAGAATGCGCAAATAAATCCCAATAAATTGTTGTCTGTGAGAGGATTTTTTTTAAGGTTATATAATTATATCTATACCCTCTACAGCACTGAATATGAAGAAATATAATTTGCAGATGCATAAAAGTATGGATTTATTAGAAAATGATTTGAAAATCAGAATTATAATGTGTGCGGGGCGACACAAAGAATGCAGATACATTGCAGAATATTAGAGAATGTTATAGAAAATTTGTTTTTAGTTATATGTCATTTTTTAAATATCCCAATATTTGGTGCACTTTAAGATGCGTATACGATGTGTAGACATTGTACATGATTACATAAACTAAGACGAATCTATTTAATTAGGAACAAGCAATGATTCTCATATTACACATATCAATATTAAAAGCATGAACTTTCATTTCAATAAGTAAAATAAAATATCGTTTTAATATTTACAACTCAATGTATAAACTAATTTATTGGTACATAATTTACTACTTTTAATTTTAAATAAAACTATCTATCTTTTACAATTTTTCTCATTTTTTCTAATTTTTTATTTATTGTTAGCTCACTAAGCATATCGAAGCCTATTTGAATAAATTATGCAAACAGACAAAATCATTTATTTTAGAATTAAAGTTATTAATCGAAAAATGATAAAATTTAGTAATATTATATAATTGATTTATTAATAATATTTCGGTATATAGATTATATATTTAATATTTTAATTACAAAAAAAAAAAAAAAAAAAAAAAAAAAAAAACTTTGTATTTTAAGTTTTTTAAATTATAAATTTTACTAACATTCGTTAACGTATGTGAGTTTTTTTTTTTTTTTTTTTTTTTTTTTTTTATATATATTAATTGAATTTTCTGATAGAATAAATAAATAAATAACATATTTACTTTCATTATAGTGAGAGACCCAAAACTCCAAACTAAAATTTCAAGGCTTATTGCAAAACCAATAGTGTCTATTGATCATTCATCAATTTAATAGAATATGCTGTATATATATTGTAGAATATTTCAAGAAAATTGAAATAGAACTTTTTTTCATTCAAAGACATTTCTTTTATTGATTTAGAATTCCATCATCTTTTATTATCTGCTTCTGACAATCTTACATAATGCTGCATTATGTGTTATTCCCTCTTTGGAAATTCTCGTAATATATTTGACTTTTTTTTTTTTTTTTTTTTTTTTTTTACAAAGAATGTTTTAGATGTCAGTATATGGCGAATCTGCTTAATGGAAATTTTTGAAATTCTTACAATACAAAAATGGGAAAAAAAAAATACTGTGATGGTAACATAAGATAGAATCACCTTATTTTTGTAAGAAAACAAAATTAACATGTTTTCAGCTTTTTTTTTTATGTGTGATATGGAGGAAATGTATTTGTTAAAACAATGGAAAAAGTTTCATTCAATAATGGTCGAAATATTTTTTAATATATATTTATAAATTATTGAAACAAGTTAAATTCGCTCTATTACGGCTAACATTATAGTTAGCTATTATATATATGCGTAAGTACTTATATGATGTTCATAAAACATTTTCCCTAAAAATAATTTCAGTTTGATATTTTTTTTTACAAATATGTATATATGTATATATATATATATATATATCTGTGTCTGTGTGTGTGTGTGTGTATGTTTGAATTACTACAGATTTCTGGTTAAAAATAGAGAAAAAATATGTGTTCTTATATAGGGTAGGTGCTCTAGTGATTAGTATGCTCCAGTAATTGATTTCTATTCCGAAATAATTAATAAATAAGAAAAAAATTAAAATCATATATTTTACATATAATAATTTTGACATTTTCTGTCAAACACTGGAGCACAGAGTGCTACTAACTGGTAAAATGAATAACTAGCAATGTCAAACACTGGAACTTAGGGGCCAATTACTGATAAAATGAAAAACTGGCAGTGTCAATTAGTGGAACATTGAGTGGGTGTCAAATAAAAATTAATAATAAAAAAAAAAAAATTGTTATCAAATGTATATATTTTAATATATGTGTGGTTCTGAATGTCTTTCATACCCTACATATTAACTTAAGGTTTCTAGAAATTTTTTCTGATGACTAGACCAGTAAAAACATCAGAGACTGCTCTAAAAGTGTCAATAACTGGTGCACTTACCCTATATAAACAATTGCCCATAAAGTATTCTACAACATACCATGTTATTCATTTTTTAAGCTACTATAAATTTTGTTTAACAAAAAGTCACTTTATTAAATGTTTAAAAAGTGTTTACATTAACAGTAATGTTTAGTAACTACACTTTAAATAGAAGTGTCTTAAATTCAGAGAAAAATGTGTCTGAAATGCCAATTCAGACACATAAATGCCTGAAATACGTACGCATGCAAAATTGTGCGGTCTTAAATTAGGACACGTAAGTGTCTTTTTCATAAATGAGCTGAGATAAGTATCTGAATAAGATTGATACGTCTGAAATTAAAACACATTACAGTTTAGACACATAAAATTTCAGACATTTTAAAATTTAGGCACTTAAAAATTCCGACATTACAAATTTCAGACACTTAGAAATTCAGAGATTTCTATTACTTAAAAAAATTTCCATATGAAATCTACTTTAAGTAGCATGCATATCCTGTTTTAATTTTTTTTTTTTTTTTTTTTTAACAAATAAATTTTATATTACTTTATATAATATAAGCAGTTAACTTTTTTATACTAAATAACTTATTCTGTTAAATACTAAAAAACAAAATTATTTTTTATTTAAAGTTCTCACGTGTAATAAAACAAGCGAATTCGTAACTAAACAATCTTAAACAATTTGTGCATAACTGATTTTTTCCCGCGGTTTAAGTTTTATTTTATGTTTCCCTACACTTCAAAATGTAAAAGAAAATTTATTTTATCATCATTATTATTATTATTATTATTATTATTATTGGTTTCATGTACATAGTTTGCTTTTTTGCAAATACCAGATTAAAAAAAAAAAAAAAATGTTTAAAATCCATAGTCTAGTATTTTTTCATATTTAATACGCATTTTACAAAAAAACTTCAAACCTCTACACATGAAATTTAAGATAATAATATGAATTAAACTTTATTTCTTCTGGACAGCTTTATTGCAAAGACATAAGACTTCGATTTGTTTTACGGATACTAGAATATATTTCATTATACAAGCTTCGTGCAGCGTGAGTACCGAAGGCTTGATTGGGAAGACGGTCGACTTTGAATCCATTGAATGTCAGTTCGATTCCCAAAGCGGGCAACGGGGAATATTTTTGTAAAAATTATTAATGTTGTTTTTATTTTCTTTTTAATGCTCTAGAAGATTTTAAAATCTATTTTTCTCAGGTAAACAGTATAAAACGCATCTTTTTATTTCTTTCTTTATGAAAAGTATTCACTTTAGACAGGATCAAAGATGGCGGAATTTCAGACACTTCGAGTGTGAAGCGATGTGCCTTTATGATACATCAAGTGTCTGAGATAAATAAGACACATTTTAGCGTCTTGAAATTGAACACCCATTTAGACTCAATTGGGTCTGAATTTTAGACATTTGTATTTACAGTGTAAATAAAAAAAAAAAAAAAAAAAAAAAAAAAAAACTGTCTATACTTTGCTGTAAACCCATCCTGATTTAGGCAAATTTAGCAGGCCGTTGGAAAATTTTAACTTCTATTAAATATTTCCTTATTGACTTTCACTTTTCAACGTCGGCATTACTTGCATGCTTACAGGGAACACAGGTGTTTAAAAGTAAATTTAATAAATCAACACAAATTAAAAAACCTCAACGAGGTATAATCTTCTAACCAACAATATGAATTGGTACAGTAGAACACAAACACACGTACACGCACACACACACACACACACACACACACACACACACACACACAGATATATATATATATATATATATATGATGCTTTATGATGTGTTATGCATGTAAGAATTTAATAGAGTTAAAAAGTACCCGGGCGAAAAATCCTTAGATATGACTGTGAATTGTATTTCATGATGTACTGATTTAATTTGATATAGAACATCTAGTACTATGTGATATAGTACACAAGAGGCATTGCAGGAAATCCTGTGAAATACTTTAACCAAGGGCAAATCATTAGGAAATTGGAGGAAAAAAATCATTAGCAGAAGGAAAGGGTTCTAGGTGTACGTTTAACAAGCTTTGTTTTGGAAAGCATTTCAGAACAGTTTGTGGAGATCCTGATTTAGGCAAATTTAGCAGGCCGTTGGAAAATTTTAACTTCTATTAAATATTTCCTTATTGACTTTCACTTTTTAACGTCGGTATTACTTGCATGCTTACAGGGAACACAGGTGTTTAAAATTAAATTTAATAAATCAACATAAATTAAAAAACCTCAACGAGTTATAATCTTCTAACCAATAATATGAAATGGTACATTAGAACACACACACACACACACACACACACACACACATATATATATATATATATATATATATATATGATGCATGATGCAGTTAAAGAATTTAATAAAGTTAAAAAGTACCCGGGCGAAAAATCCTTCGATATGCTGTGAATTCTGTTTCATGGTGTACTGATTTAATTTGATATGGAACATCTACTACTATGTGATATACACGAGAGGCATTGCAGGAAATCCTGTTAAATGCTTTAACCAAGGGCAAATCATTACAAAATTGGAGGGGAAAAAATCATTAGCACAAGGAAAGTGTTCTAGGTGTACGTTTAACAAGCTTGGAAAACATTTCAGAACAGTTTGTGGAGAGTTCAGCAAAATTTATGGAAAGTTATCAATGTTATCTAATGTCAGATATATAGTCCTACATGCAAAAATTGACGGTAGATTCAGAATGAAAAAAAAAAAAAAAAATAAATAAAAAATACGTGAATAAGATTACTCAATGACAAATCTGTCATTTTACAGTAAACTGAATATTTCACGAATTCTCTTTACAAAAAGTAGTACATTAAGAGCCGTATTCACCAAACTTCATTGATCCAGGATTAAACCATGGATCAGCAAATCGGAGAATCAAAGCTAACACTGGATTAAATTCCTACGGTATTCACCATCAGCCGATTACGTGATCCGTGGATTAATTTTAAGAGAAATAAAAGCTTCGTTTTGATTGGCCATGAACGAAGATAACATTTATTCATCGTTCTGCTTCAATTAACTAATCAATCGGATTAGAATATTAGAAAGGGTAAAAAGCAAATTTGCAACACTGATACAAGCTTCGCTCTTGTTTACTTCGCTTTTGTTTACGCACGGATTAAAAATCAATTTTACTTTAGAGCATTTTTAAAAAGAATAATCACGCAGATGACAACTGTTTACGCTACGGTTAAAATTTTGATTGTTATGGATAAGAAATTCTTAAAGCTGTTAAAAAAAATTTCTGCCGAAGTAAATGCATTATTCTTTTCTGTGGCAGATGACAACCTATAATCTAGCATTCATATTAGAGATTCCACGGAATCTTTATTTAATCGATAGCGATTTCATGGTGTACTGATTTAATTTGATATGGAACACCTAGTACTACGTATGTGATATACCTAAGAGGCATTGCAGGAAATCCTGTGAAATACTTTAACCAAGGGCAAATCATTAGGAAATCGGAGGAAAAAAAATCATTAGCAGAAGGAAAGAGTTCTAGGTGTACGTTTAACAAGCTTGGAAAGCATTTCAGAACAGTTTGTGGAGATCCTGATTTAGGCAAATTTAGCAGGCCGTTGGAAAATTTTAACTTCTATTAAATATTTCCTTATTGACTTTCACTTTTCAACGTCGGCATTACTTGCAAGCTTACAGGGAACACAGGTGTTTAAAATTAAATTTAATAAATCAACATAAATTAAAAAACCTCAACGAGTTAAACTCTTCTAACCAATAATATGAAATGGTACAGTAGAACACACACACACACACACACATATATATATATATATATATATGATGTATGATGCAGTTAAAGAATTTAATAGAGTTAAAAAGTACCCGGGCGAAAAATCCTTCGATATGCTGTGAATTGTGTTTCATGGTGTACTGATTTAATTTGATATAGAACATCTACTACTATGTGATATACACAAGAGGCATTGCAGGAAATCTTGTGAAATGCTTTAACCAAGGACAAATCATTAGGAAATTGGAGGGGAAAAAATCATTAGCACAAGGAAAGTGTTCTAGGTGTACGTTTAACAAGCTTGGAAAACATTTCAGAACAGTTTGTGGAGAGTTCAGCAAAATTTATGGAAAGTTATCAATGTTGTCTAATGTCAGATATATAGTCCTACATGTAAAAATTGACGGTAGATTCAGAATGAAAAAATAAATAAATAAATAAATAAAAAATACGTGAATAAGATTACTCAATGACAAATCTGTCATTTTACAGTAAACTGAATATTTCACGATTTCTGTTTACAAAAAGTAGTACATTAAGGGCCGTATTCACCAAACTTCATTGGTCGATGATTAAACCATGGATCAGCAAATCCGAGAATCAAAGCTAGCTGTGGATTAAATTCCTACGGTATTCACCATCAGCCGATTACATGATCCGTGGATTAATTGGAAGAGAAATAAAAGCTTCGTTTTGATTGGCCAAGAACGAAGATAGCATTTATGCATCGTTCGGCTTCAATTAACTAATCAATCGGATTAGAATATAAGAAAGGGTAAAAAGCAAATTTGCAACACTGATACACGCTTCGCTCTTGTTTACTTCGCTATTGTTTACGCACGGATTAAAAATCAATTTTACTTTAGAGCATTTTTAAAAAGAATAATCACGCAGATGACAACTGTTTACGCTACGGTATAAAATTTTGATTGTTATGGATAAGAGATTCTTAAAGCTGTTAAAAAAATTTTCTGCCGAAGTTAATGCATTATTCTTTTCTGTGGCAGATGACAGCCTGTAATCTAACATTCATATTAGAGATTCCACGGAATCTTTATTTAATCGATAGCGATTTCATGGTGTACTGATTTAATTTGATATAGAACATCTAGTACTATGTGATATACACAAGAGGCATTGCAGGAAATCCTGTGAAATACTTTAACCAAGGGCAAATCATTAGGAAATCGGAGGAAAAAATTCATTAGCAGAAGGAAAGAGTTTTAGGTGTACGTTTAACAAGCTTGGAAAGCATTTCAGAACAGTTTGTGGAGATCCTGATTTAGGCAAATTTAGCAGGCCGTTGGAAAATTTTATTTTCTATTAAATATCTCCTTATTGACTTTCACTTTTCAACGTCGGCATTACTTGCATGCTTACAGGGAACACAGGTGTTTAAAATTAAATTTAATAAATCAACATAAATTAAAAAACCTCAACGAGTTATAATCTTCCAACCAATAATATGAAACGGTACAGTAGAACACACACACACGCACACACACACACACACGCACACACACACACACACACACACACACACATATATATATATATATATGATGTATGATGCAGTTAAAGAATTTAATAGAGTTAAAAAGTACCCGGGCGAAAAATCCTCCGATATGCTGTGAATTGTGTTTCATGGTGTACTGATTTAATTTGATATAGAACATCTACTGCTATATGATATACACAAGAGGCATTGCAGGAAATCCTGTGAAATGCTTTAACCAAGGGTAAATCATTAGGAAATTGGAGGGGAAAAATCATTAGCACAAGGAAAGTGTTCTAGGTGTACGTTTAACAAGCTTGGAAAACATTTCAGAACAGTTTGTGGAGAGTTCAGCAAAATTTATGGAAAGTCATCAATGGTATCTAATGTCAGGTATATAGTCCCACATGTAAAAATTGACGGTAGATTCAGAATGAAAAAAAAAATAAAAAAAAAAAAATAAAAAATACGTGAATAAGATTACTCAATGACAAATCTGTCATTTTACAGTAAACTGAATATTTCACGATTTCTGTTTACAAAAAGTAGTACATTAAGGGCCGTATTCACCAAACTTCGTTGATCGAGGATTAAACCATGGATCAGCAAATCCGAGAATCAAAGCTAACACTGGATTATATTCCTACGGTATTCACCATCAGCCGATTACGTGATCCGTGGATTAATTGGAAGAGAAATAAAAGCTTCGTTTTGATTGGCCAAGAACGAAGATAGCATTTATTCATCGTTCAGCTTCAATTAACTAATCAATCGGATTAGAATATTAGAAAGGGTAAAAAGCAAATTTGGAACACTGATACACGCTTCGCTCTTGTTTACTTCGCTTTTGTTTACGCACGGATTAAAAGTCAATTTTACTTTAGAGCATTTTTAAAAAGAATAATCACGCAGATGACAACTGTTTACGATACTATTTAAAATTTTGATTGTTATGGATAAGAGATTCTTAAAGCTGTTAAAAAAATTTTCTGTCGAAGTTAATGCATTATTCTTTTCTGTGGCAGATGAGAGCCTATAATCTAACATTCATATTAGAGATTCCACGGAATCTTTATTTAATCGATAGCGATATCGAAATGCCACATTATCCAAAGAATCCAAATCATTTAATGCACCGTCCTTTTCCTTTTTTCAAATGCTTCCAATAATTCTAAGCTTTAAATATCATCCAGATCTTCACCGTCAGCCATGTTTGTAATTTGTTTACGAAGCTGAGCTGCGGAAAGCGCATGCGTTACGAAGAAATCCGAGAATTATCTCTGTTAATCCTCTAAAATTCGAGGATCAAAGGCGAAGTGTTAAAGAGTCCGGTTAACTGCGGATTTTCGCTGGAGAATATCGATTTTCTTAATTGAGCGATTACTGCTGATCCGAGGTTAAATCCGAGTGTTAAGATGTTGGTGAATATGGCCCTAAGTGACATTAACGTCTTTATCATAGGAGACACTGTGATTCGAAGAACACTAAAATAAGGAATATCAATAATGGCCATAGGTTTCTTTACAGAAGTGATCTAATATAGACGCTGAAAAAAGAACATGATTTTTTATTAATATCATTGACTTTTTGGAGATTTTGGAGTTCCCACGAAAAACTTGTAAACATTCTCACCTATATATCTTCCAGACGAAGCACTTGAGTATTGTTCTTCATTAAATCAAGTTTCTATGATATACACCTCTCCACATTTTATATACACATTAATAAACACATTAATAAACACATAGTCGTTAAAAGTTCTGCTGATCAGTAAATTTCTCCTCACAAGATTATTCTTAAAACATATGTGAAGAAATTGAAAAAAAAGCATATTTATTAATTTCACAAATAACTGCATTCTAACATAAAAATTATAACATGATTTGCAAGAGAATATTTTTATATAAATATAACAGGTTTATTCGATTCCTAATAGTGTTTAAAATGTATTCTTGTAATAACAATGTCTACTGCATAAGTTATTTCATTGTGTCCCTACCTCACCTAAATCATCAGATTTTAACCTGTAGATTGTGCTTTCATGTAATATTATTGTCTATATATTTATCTTATTTTATGTAAAATTATATAATATTTTCTGCCTTACACTTCTCTTTGTACTCTGCCACATGTTCGTGTCTGCAAATTGTAATTTTGAATTTTTTGATGGAACAAACTCTAGATGAAAAATCGAGTAAATTACAAGTTGATTTCTGCTAGAATAACTCATTAAGTAATTAAAGGTTGTATAAATCAATTAAAGTAAAAGAAGTTATTAAATAAACAAAAGAGAAAATTTTGATAGGGTAAGTGAGTATTTTCCCTATATTGTATGTTGTTTAAATAATCGCTCTTGGCTTTCAAAAAATTTGAGCCAATAAGTCATAATGAAAAATAAATTTTCGTTTTATCCCTGTAAAAATCCATGAGTGTTATACTCACCAAAATCTATGCAGTTTGTGTGACATTGACTTATAATATGTATATAAATTTTCAGCATAATCGCATGAGGCGTTTAGACGCTATCGCACTGTTACAGCCCATACAATGATAAAGAATTATTCCTTGTGTTCCTGTAAAATAATATGTGTATATATATATATATATATATATATATATATGTATATATATATCAATGCTAGATTCTCCAAAATTTATACAGTTAGTGACGGTGATGTATATCATGTATGCAACATTTTTTCTCAATCGGATATGGAGTTTAGACGCTATCGCACTTTAGAGAATTTGAGTCCACTGGGCCTAATGATAAGAATTTTTTGTTGTATTCCTGTAACAAAACTATACATATTAGATTCCCAAGAATCTATGCGGTTCGTGCAAAGGGGAACTATAACATGAGTATAAATTTTCAGCTCAATCGCATAAGACGTTTAGACACTATCGCACTTTAAAGAATTCGGCCCATAGGGAATAATGATAAAGAATTTTTCTTTATGTCCCTGTAAAAAAAAAAAAAAAAAAAAAAAATAATAATAATAATAATAATAAACTGTAAATGATATACACCAAAATCTATACAGTTCGTGCAATTGTGACCTATTAGATGTGTATAATACTTTTGCTCAATTAAATAAGATGCTTTATACGCTTTCGAAATTAAAATTTGGTCGCATAGACTGTAATGATAAAGACATTTTTCTTTGTGTCCGTGTATAATAAACTAGAAGAACTACGTTCACCAAAATCAATAGAGTTCTCACTATGGTGACCAATAACATACGTACCGATTTTCAGCTAATTTTAACAAAGCATTTCGATATTATCATGTTCACTCACACACATACACATACGCACATAAATATGTACATACACACATATGCATACATCATTGTAAAAATAGCAAAAGTGAACTCGGGGGACCAGAAAATGGTATAGAAACATCAAAATCTCAATGTTATATTTTTGATTACAATATTTTCCTTACATGTGCATGTTCGGAAAGTAATAAAGATATATATATATATATATATAAAGTTTAATATTAAAACACTCAGCCCTATAGTGTAAAATATCAAAGAATACATCACTGAAGTGTGAATCCAAAGAATGAGAATGGAATACTTTAAAATATTTAAGAAGATACTTCTTTTTGATTCCAAAAATAAAATTACGTATAACTTTCCAATTATAAGACTGAAGAAAAATACTTTCTAAGGATTTGAGATTTTGTAATATATATGAAATGTCCAGATGTTGGGAAGAAGACCTAGAAGAACCCCTAGAAGTTCTAGTAGTCTTTTTATATAAAGAGTGATTTAGAGTTTTATAAATATTACTGTAAAATTCAATTTTTGAAACCTTGGAATAAACAATATGTTGTTTATTATAAACATTAGAATTTAAACCAAAAGGATAGATAGTATTCAGTGATTTAATATATTGTGATTCAAGTAAGAGTCGTTCATTCAAATTCTTCTTAAAATTAAGAATTTTCACAGTAATGTTATTGAAGTCATGTTGATGGAAGTGCATATATTCAAAATTGGTGGTAAAGTGACGTGATTTTTTAATATCAGAGCGATGTAAGTTAATCCGCATGTGTAATGGATTACTAGTTTGTCCAATATATACCATATTGCATAAATTGCACTTGAGAGAGTAAATAATATTAAAAGCCTTACAAAATGTAACATGAGAAGAGCTATCTCTAAAATGAGAAGCATCAGCAAGAGGGCATGTAAGACATCTAGTAGAATTGCATTTTTTAAAAAATAAATTGCGAAGAGGAGGATGATATAGGTAGCAGGATGACGATCCAGAGTAATCCCTATACATTACTCTGTACCGAGCACAAGACAAACCATAAGATTTGCCTTTTTTGCCAGGCGCTAGGAATTTACTTAGAACAACCATTTAATGAATAAAGAAGATAAATATTGGATATATAATAAATTGAGACAATAATTATAAGAAATATTGGAATTTAACTAAGCTTGCAAAATTATAATAGACGCTTAATAAATTCGTAAAAATAGATAAATATGTTTTCCTATACAAAAACTAAAACTTTAGAGAATCTTGAGTAAAATAAATATTTTTTGAGCAAAATAATGCTTTTGAAATTCTGGATTAAAATAAATGTAGCACAAAATTGTATAAATACATAAAAAACCTTTAGTAGAAAAGTATGAAAAATGTATTAATATGTACAAAAAGTAGTCATAGCCATGATGCAAATTCATCAATGATATATACAACAATATATACAATAATAAGTTATTTAAAATAGACCCCTCCCAAAAAGAATTAAATAAATAAATAAATAAAAAAAGAAAAAAAAAAAAAAAGAAAAAAGAAAAAAAGGATGACTAACAAATAATATTGTAGTAAAACACACAATATTAACAGTAAAGAAACTTGCGAAATGATTGATGAAAGTAGTTCAAAATGATCATTAAATTGTAAAACACTGAATGAGAATTGTAATACACTGAACAAAAATTGATGTAAGAATTGATATAAGAATTGAAATAATATTATAAATAATAATAATAGTAGTAATAATAGTA
The DNA here is from genome assembly GCA_963930645.1 of Salticus scenicus. Taxonomy (NCBI): domain Eukaryota; kingdom Metazoa; phylum Arthropoda; class Arachnida; order Araneae; family Salticidae; genus Salticus; species Salticus scenicus. The sequence goes on from OZ005650.1 coordinate 197,487,199, forward strand.
GTAATACATCATAAAATGCGCAACTGCAGCTATTAAATGATGTATTTTAAAAAAATTGTGAAAATTAATAAACTGCTTAAGTAATAGCAAAAATTGTGCAAACACATAATGAAATAAAAATAATAAAATATTAATAAAAAGCTTCATTTCCAAATAAAGCGCTATATGCAGCATTACCTTAGAAATGAAATAAATATAGAAATACATTAATATAATCAGTGCAAAAAAATTTTTATGAAATTTAAAGATGACTCAACTTCAGTATTAAAACAATTCCTTGGATCACAAGCTAAGACTACCCATATCAAATCAAAGAAGAATTAAAGAAAAATCGAAATAAATATTGTAAATTGGAATAAGAAAAAAAGCAATATTTGCATTCTAACGTTTTCAAGGGCCTGGTAGAATGCAAATAAGCTAAAATATGGATGTTTTTCTGTAACAAAGAAAGCAAAAGCTAAGAATTTCTTTGTTCGCAGGCCCGAAACACCCATAGAAAAACCATTAAACGAGAAGATAAAAACAAAACTATAACCTAATATGACAAACCAAAACCATATAATTAAGATTAAAATAAAAATACAAAAATTCAACTTACTGAATAAAATATTTGAAATGAACACAACTCAAAGAAATAGACATAGTCAATATAGAAAAACGAAGATCATAATGAAACGATAATAAATCGATAATCATAATAAAACCTTTACCTAAATATGAAAAACCATAACCATTTAAATATAAGATTAAAATTAAACCCATAAAACTGTAGAATAATAAGATTACTTTAACCTTTCTAAATGAAATTGAAGCAATGAACGTCGCACACTCGCACATGTAAAAATGTAACAATCAGTTAGCAGTTAGATCCACAGTTAATTAGTTCAAAATAGCATTGACCATAGAGTAATTTTAAGGATTCACAGTGGAATTCATGTATGATAAGGATTCAAATCCTTAAAAAAAAAAAAAAAAAATCAGAAGATGATGCTTAATATTGAATCATGAATAGTGCTGCCATCTGGAGTAATAAGATGAAAATAATGGAAAAATAAAATCAAATAAATTTAGGATTCAAATAATATGTAATTGATAAAAACCAAATAATAATACCTAAACGTAAATTTAAATTTGAATAAAGGTCTTCTTCCCAACATCTGGACATTTCATATATATTACAAAATCTCAAATCCTTAGAAAGTATTTTTCTTCAGTCTTATAATTGGAAAGTTATACGTAATTTTATTTTTGGAATCAAAAAGAAGTATCTTCTTAAATATTTTAAAGTATTCCAAACTCATTCTTTGGATTCACACTTCAGTGATGTATTCTTTGATATTTTACACTATAGGGCTGAGTGTTTTAATATTAAACTTGATTTAAAGTCTGGTCAAAAAATAAATAACTCTCTCTTGGTGATAAATTTTTCTCATCTGGTTTTTAATAAACTTCATATTCACAATTTACTTAATGATCCATCCAATCCTTTTCCCATCAAAAACTTCATCATTCAAAAAACTTTTAAATACAATATTACTTTATGCAGAAAAATATTTAACTACAATAAATTTGCTAAATTTCTTACTTCTAATGATCAGCCTCCATGCTATTGTTCTGATTCCAAATATAAATCTTTTTTCAATACATATCATGGTCATATTATTACTGGTGATATCAATATTGTGGAAAATCTTACTCTTAGATCTTTGATGAATTATGGTACTAAATTTCGGATGCCCTCAAAATTCAAATTTATTGATATCATTACTCAATTTAATTTAGACTTGGATCTCTTTATATACAAAATTGCTATTGATTATAATAAACCAGTGGAATTTTTTAATGAGTGGAAATTTAAGTTATTGGAGAAATTTAAACTTGATTTAGTTTATAATATGCACCATCTTTCTAATATCAAGTACTATGATTTCAAAGAAATTCATTCAGCAATTCTAGACTTACAGTCTAAATTTATTATTACTTATGTTGACAAGGCGGCTAATAACTATGCAATTATTTGCAAAACGTATTATAAACAACTTCTTTTTGATACTATGGATACTAGTAATATTTTTCTTAAGATTAAAGACAGTATCGAAATTAAAAATAGGCATATATTTAATTATTATAAGTTGTTAAAAACTAAATGTAATAACTACAATTACCCTTATCTAGTTGTAATTCCAAAATTTCATAAAGATCCTATTAAATTTCGTACTGTTACTGTTGCCTGCAATGCCTATACTTCTAATGCTAATATTATGTTATTGAATATCCTTAAAAAATTACATAGTTATATTGTTTCTAACAAGTGTAATTTTTTTCTAAAAAATAGTTTTCAACTCAAAAACAAAATTAAAAATCTTACTGATATTATTGGTATAAAAACTTTTGATTTCAATGATCTTTTTAATAATATTGATATTAAAGATATGTTTGATATTATAAATAAACTTTTTGTAGAAAATTTGCAGTATTTAAATCTAAATGTATGCATAACTCCTTCAGTCTTGAAAACTCTGACTAGGTTTATCCTTTTCCATAACTATATTTTATTCAATACATATTTATATAAACAACGTTTAGGATTGCCACAAGGTGGAATTGCTTCTAGCATATTAGCTGATCTATACTTATATTATTATGAGCGTGACATTGAGTGTACTAACTTTAAATTACTACGATACATAGATGATATAATTATATTATATTGGGATAAAAATCACACCAATCTAGACTTACCTGTCAAATATCCTGAAAATCTGTCTCTAAGTAGTACTGATTTGGATTCTAGTGTCATTAATTTCTTAGATTTAAAAATTATTCTTAATAGTAATGGCCAATTAGAATTTGACTTATACGATAAAAAGAAAGATTTCCCCTTTAAGGTAAATTTTTTCACTAACTTTAAAACATGCTTACATAAATCAGTATTTGTCAATATTCTTCTTAATTTTACTCTAAGGATCAAATATTTAGTGTCTGATAAACATCAAAAATTACAATTTCGATTCTTTAAAAATTTAGCATTAATTAATGGCTATCCAAAACACTTAATAAAAAAATTCTTTTAATTATTTATTTAATTATTATTATTTATTTATTTACTTATTTATTTATTTTTTTCTCCTCATACATTTTATTCAAATTTAAATTTACGTTTAGGTATTATTATTTGGTTTTTATCAATTACATATTATATGCTATTTTGAACTAATTAACTGTGGATCTAACTGCTAACTGATTGTTACATTTTTACATGTGCGAGTGTGCGACGTTCATTGCTTCAATTTCATTTAGAAAGGTTAAAGTAATCTTATTATTCTACAGTTTTATGGGTTTAATTTTAATCTTATATTTAAATGGTTATGGTTTTTCATATTTAGGTAAAGGTTTTATTATGATTATCGATTTATTATCGTTTCATTATGATCTTCGTTTTTCTATATTGACTATGTCTATTTCTTTATTGAGTTGTGTTCATTTCAAATATTTTATTCAGTAAGTTGAATTTTTGTATTTTTATTTTAATCTTAATTATATGGTTTTGGTTTGTCATATTAGGTTATAGTTTTGTTTTTATCTTCTCGTTTAATGGTTTTTCTATGGGTGTTTCGGGCCTGCGAACAAAGAAATTCTTAGCTTTTGCTTTCTTTGTTACAGAAAAACATCCATATTTTAGCTTATTTGCATTCTACCAGGCCCTTGAAAACGTTAGAATGCAAATATTGCTTTTTTTCTTATTCCAATTTACAATATTTATTTCGATTTTTCTTTAATTCTTCTTTCATTTGATATGGGTAGTCTTAGCTTGTGATCCAAGGAATTGTTTTAATACTGAAGTTGAGTCATCTTTAAATTTCATAAAAATTTTTTTGCACTGATTATATTAATGTATTTCTATATATATATATATATATATATATATATATATATATATATATTGTATTTCTACAAATAAACATACATATATTGAAAATGGTAATTTAAATTATATTTTAAAGTTACAAGATATTTGTAGCTATCCATGATGCAGGATAACCCAGCTTTTATTTTCTGTATTTGGTATTCCCTCAATGAAACTCGTGACTGAACGATTATGTAAAAGTGTGAATTTATAAATGTTGTTTGCATATCTAAAGTTCAAAGATATATATATATATATATATATATATATATATATATATATATATATATATATGGTTAAGTTATCAGCCAATTTCCTTTTATCTTTCTTTCTTTCTTTCTTTCTTTTTTTTTTTTTATGCAAGATTGAAACTAGTGTTGTATATTGCTGAAAAGCTATACAATATTCGAAATCTTGCATTAATTGTTGACAGTACCGCTAGTTTCCTGATGAGATCGGTACTGGATTTCAGCATTTTTAACTCCATTTTTCCTTCATGCATTCCTTTTTATTTCAATAGTCATTTTGGTTAATTTCTTTCAATTCTTATCTTGTGTTGCATGAATTTACTGGACTAATGGATTAAGACTACTAACTCACCGTTTAGGTTTAAGTGATTTACGTCATTTCTCTTATGCGTAAGTACTTTAACATGTTTTTACTATTCAGTGAAATTTACTTAAATGGTAATTGTGACAATAAATTTATACGTAATACATCTAATTATTAAATTCATTGTTGGTATTTTCATCTTTCTCTCATTTGCTGAGTATTGTAAAGGAATTAAATAATTTAATATATATATATATATATATATATATATATATATATATATATATATTATTATTATTATTATTTCCTTGTAATTAATATATATATATATATATATAATATTTTGATTTCCTAATAGATTTGATTATTAAAATTGAAATTTAATTTTAGTGATATTTAACAATATCAAATTAAAAACGTATGTGGTTTTCACATTTAAAACACATATAATTTTCCGATGCTTTAAAGAAACCTATTTCTATTTAATAATTTAATGTATTAAATGTCATGTAATTTTGAATTAAGTAGTGTATGTGTTTGGATGAACTTTATTTGAAATACAATTAAATTGAACTGAATATGTTTAGATTTCTGACAGGATTACAAATATACAGTGTCAGATTACTTACTGTTTTGGAAAATGAAATGCAATTTGAATTAGATTTGGTACAGGCCTTGCGTTACTGTGTTTATTTAAATCAAATGTATAGCAGTATTTAACTTACTGATTAGTGGAGGATTCTGATTCCCTGTTTTATACGTTTCATGAATCATACTTCACAAGAGAATCTCTAATTGAGTTGAATCAATTAAAGAAAAAAAAAAACAAAAACAAAAACAAAAAACAAAGAAAGACTGCTTGAATACCGTTTAAATTTCATCGCAATGATCATTAATGAATTTTATTACAATTTATGTACTAACTCTTTTCAAAGAAATAAAATTGGAAAAATTGAAAAAAAGTTTCAAGTACAAATATGTATCCTTCATCACTTTATATGATTTATGAATGATCGTTGGATTTACTCACTTTTTTTTTAAATAAAACAAACAAGAAGACATTTAAATATGCCCGTACATTTTTTAAAAATCATAATGATCAATCATTCTGATATGATTTGAAGTTTAATTAAAATTCCAGACTTACAAAATTTTTAAAAAGTACACTATGTCTCAAATACGTAAAACTGCTCTTAAATAAATAAATATATATGCATGAAGACCGCTCGCTGAAGCTGCTCTCATGCTTAGCCGTTATCCGATTTCAGATAAAATGAATGACGGCACATCTACAGTGGAGCAATCAACCAGTAACCGCAGATCTTGCACGAAAAAAAAAAAAGAAAAAAAAAAAAAAAACTTACTTCCCTAATCTGGCAACATGGAAAAAAGAAGTTTGATCCCGCCAGTTGAGTAACGCCGAGTCATGAGTTAAGACGTATCTGTTTAAATACCTGATTTAAATTTCACGATTTTAATAATGAAATGTACGATGGCTGACATTAGATTATTATTATTATTATTATTATTATTATTATTATTTTTTTTTTTTTTTTTTTTTTTTTTAAGAAATCTTATCTTATTAAATTTCCTTCTATGTAAATACGCTCCAAGAACAATAAATGTTTTTGTGTTAAACTAAAGTCTTCGGCCTTTTTACTTATATATATATATTATATATATATAAATTAAAGAGGTGTGGGAGGCTGTATATATATATATATATATATATATATATATATATATATATATATATACATATAATATAAATACAGACACGCACACACAGAGAGAGAGAGAGAGAGGGAGAGATAAAGAGAGAGAGAGAGCAGGGAATATGCCTTACTCGAATTATTTCTAATGGTAAAAATAATCTTTCTTTCTTTCTTCTTCTTATTATTATTATTGCTACTTTTTTAAGACCTACAACGTTCACGGCTGTAGTTTTAACTTACAATAAAACGCAATGCTTTGTTACGAACCGTGCTTTTGCACGAACTGCATAGATTCTTGTGAATCTAATATGTATAGTTTTGTTACGCATTTAAACTAATTTCACTGTTCTCATACATGTCACTTACAAATTTTTAAATTATGTTTAAATAAATAACACATGAATTAATTTATTCAGCTATTATGGCGCAATTTCTACGAAACATTTTAACTACAAACAAAATATGCAAGAATGAACAGTTTTCTATTTTTCCCAATACAAGTTACTTTAGTTTGGCATTTTACTATATTCTCACAGAGTTTTAAAATTTTCCAAATTTTTACGATTTTCTTTCATATGTTAAAATTTAAGAATAACTCGTCTAGGTAACCTCGGCAGCAAAATTATTGAAGCACACATCCACGTTTTTCAAACATATACACATTTGTTTTAGCTTGATCGCTAATTTTTATCATCCACTTAATTTTTATAAACAGTATAGGACTAAAATCATGATTTGACAAATATTTACTTAAAAAAACTGTAATGAGGGTCCACTGTTTCAGTAGGAGTTATTGATAATGCTTCAGTAATTTTGCTGCCGACTGTACTGAGCAGAATATCAGAGAAGATACCATTATTTTGGTCCATAATACAAGCTATAAATTCCGCTACATTCCTGTATGACGTTCTGTATAGAATAATTTTTATATAATCAAACAGCCAGGAGCTCTAAAATTTAAATTCAGGAGATTGCGATGATGAGGTTTTTTTTTAAGAGAAGACTTTCGCTAAAAATTTAGGCTAATGGACTTGTTTAAAATTTCGACTAATATACATTTCTGGATGTAACCGGAAAATCTCTCTAATCAAGAATTCTACTTACTAGTAATATCTCATTAGTTCGTATGTAAAAACATCTCAGATTTTCGGTAGGCCAATAATTAGGAAATGTATTTCTCGCATTCCATTTTATTTAGGGAAATAATTCTGGAATTGCATAAAAATATTTCATGTTAATGTAAATATACAAATAACTAAAAAAAATAGAATAAAATGAAAAATAGATAAATATATTTTCACTGGTTCTGTAAGCATATTTTTAAAGGACATAATTAAAAGTACTATAGGTAACAAAAACATGCCGTAGTAAAATACATCATTTGAATTTAAACAACTTCATTCTCTATGCGAAACAGTTTGACTGCCATTGGCACACTTAAAGGAAAGGATAAAGGGAAGAAAGCGATTGACCCTGGTAGAGCTAAATGACGCTTATTTGGGTATATATACATACATATTATTAAAAAAAAACAGAAGTAATATAACAAGTTTAATCTGTTTCTTCTATGACATTCACTATTAAAACAATCCTTTTATATATACATGATCATTGCGCAGTGTTTGTTAATATGTTAACACTGGAAAATATTTGATCATACGAGTCAATGAATAATTCTTAAAATCTTAATTCTATATTTTAAAGTATTTCGATCGTCCTGATCATAACGAATTTCAGATCGCCTAGATCATATGATATTTACATAGCTGTTTCTTTAGTGCCTGAAAATAATTGTTATTCTTATATATGATGATACATTACGAGTTACAATATTCTGATAATTGAACATGAATGTAATGTGCTATTTTGTCAAAATTAAATTGAAGTAATAGTGCTTAGAATAAATTAAGATCGATATTTCTGCAGTTTTCGCCCCTTTGGCTTTAAGAACACTCCATCGACCTTACAACGTATGATTGACAATTTTAATAATTATTTAAAGAACGTATTAGTCTTTTTCTGTGTACATAATATTTCCTTCTTGTATGAAACTTTCAGTGAACATTTAGATAATCTGAGTGCATTCTTTAGAAAATTACGAGATTTTAAGTGGCATGCTAACTGAGAAAATGCAGTTTTGTTGGCAACCGCGTAAATTATTTGGGACATCGCATTACTATTAAAGAAATTTAAGCTGATCCTGATAAGACTTCTGCAATACAAGAAATGTCAGCCCCAAGGAATGTTAAACAACTGCAGTCCTTCCGGCAAACTTGCTCATTTATGAAAGATTTATCACAAATTCTCTAAAATTGCAAGACTTTTGACTAATTTCACGAAGTAAAATGCTGTTTAGAATTAGGGAGAAGAACAAAAAACAGGCTTCAAAACACTAAACATCTTCTAATGAGTTCACACATCTTAGACAAAATGACCCAGCCAAGCAATATATATAAAGAACAGAAGTCTACTAACTATACACTTGGAGCTCTTTTGTTACAAGGCACTGGAGCAGAAGAACAACCGATTGAGTACGAGTATAGGTCACTCACAAAGGCCTAAAGAAACTACTCCACGACCGAAAAAGAGGCTTTAGCCATTGTATGGGCTTTGGACAAGTTTCGTGCATATATTGACAGTCAATAAGTCACTGTAGCAACCGACCATCAGCCTCTTAGATAGTTAATGGATTTGAAGTCTCCAACAGGTCGCCTTACGTGATGGCACTACACGTACAATCCTACAACTTGAAGATAGAATACGTGCCTAGTAAAACGTTGTTACTGATATGTTGTACAGACCTTTCTGTTTACATAAAGAAGACAAATGCAAAATTTATTCAATTTCAATCAATTTCCCTGTGCAAAGTCCAAAAAAATTCCGAAAAGTAGAATTTAATTGAAGATATTAAGAAAATTATCGAGTCTTTGAGAAAAGTTGATAAGAATGACGATTTCGGTAACTCAAGTGGTCGTGGTTACCTGATGAATCAAGATGTTTTATATACATACTCTCAGGAGGCAGAATCAGAAGAAGCCCAATTAGTATTCCCAGTTCAAGAGCGAAAAAGAGTATTAAAGGAGCACTACTGAACCCTCAGCGAGTTATTACGGAATTAGTGGAACTTTCGACAGAATAGCCAAATGGTACTGCTGGACTGGTACGTGAAGAGATATTACAGAATATATCAAGAAATTCCCTGATTGCTATCGTTAGAAACCTAGTAACCATCTAGACTACTGCAAACCTCGATTTATATTGAAATATAAATCGATAAATAAATATATTCAAATCCCTCTCAATCGATTTAATGGTGCCTTTACCGAAGAGTAATGAAAAGGAATAGATCTTAATCACAGAAGATTGTGACAACAAATGGGTGGAACTATTACTATTAACCTTTGAAACTGCTAAAAATATGCAATAATTGTAATAGAGAAAGTATGGCTCAGGTATCGCTTACCTAGTCTGGTAATAAGCGACAATGAACCTCAGTTTGTAAGCGCTTTAATGCAACAGGTATGTTACATCTGTGGAATCATAAAAAGCCTACCTCCGGTACACCATCCACAGACGAACCCGGTGGAAAGAAAGAACAGAGATGTAGAACTCTGTCTGGTCATGTTGGTTGGGGATGATCGTACTACCTGGAGTGAGAATACATCAACAATTATATTTGCACTTAACACTGCAAAATGTGGCTCCATCGCCCAGACCGCTCCATATCTCATGTTTGGGCGAAAACTACGCACTACTGACGATATTACGCATGATTTCCGGAGTGCTGCCTACAATGATAATTTCGTTTCACAAATGACACTGTACTTAAATAAATTTGTCAATTTCACGAAACAGGTACGAGATAGAATTGAGGAAGACCAGCATAAAATCTATGCAGACAGAAAATTTAAAAATACTCCTTCTTTTAAAAGTGTAGCAAAGTGTGGGTAACAACACTCTTCCTATTAGTGATTCTAGTAAAAATCGAACTTTCAAATCCATGCCGAGACACCATGGCCCGTATATTATTTTATCACGTAGATCACCAGTTTCGAAAACATTAAGTGCTGTAGATCATCCTTTAACTCAAGTAGGGAAATACCATATGTCCGCTGTACAACCACATACAGGTACACCACTCATGTTCGACTAATCCAAAGGAGAGGCCGACCGAGAAGGACTCGAGCCTCAACTAACTGGCGAGGTAGTCGAGCACTGAAACAGTTGCCTAATCTCCACACTATGCGCACCAGAAAGCAACACCCCAGGAAAGCAAGCTGCGTACCGAGGACTACGTACACAGCTTAAGGGGAAATCTGTAAAAAAAAAAAAAGAAAAATCTGATATAACAAATTTATTCTTTTTCCTCTGTGGCATTGACTATTGAAACAATCCCTTTTTAAAGCTCTGACTATTGCGTAATAATTTCAAAGAACGCTTCCCTTAACGTCAAACGACAACATCAAGTGCATCAAAAAAAAAAAAAAAAAAAAAAAAAAAAACTTTTTTTTTTATTAGTTAGTGTTGCAGAGTGCAAGGATGTAGCAGTGACTGTCAAGACGGCTCTTTCTTTTGTAAGTGTTATTTTATTTTATTTTTTTAATGTGTGTTTTGTTTTATCGTGCATAGTAAAAGCTTGTACTTATGTGTCAAATGCTTCAGTCATCGTTTATATTTCGAGGATGACAGTTAATTTCACTGTTTAGTATTCACTCTATATATATACTTAAAGGTTATGTATTTTATTATGACTATTTGATATCTATAATAAGTGATAATAAAAATCAAATATCAGTATGCTAAAATAATAATAATAATAATAATAATAATAATAACCGATATACGCGTAAATCCAAAATTTTCTATCTAATCCTTTTCATACAATTCTAATCTTAAATTAGGTTACAGATCGTTTTTTAAAATTGAAAAATGCATATTTAGTAAATAAACAATTATATTTTCTAAATAATTCAGAGCATTCTAATTCACATTTCAATATTTGCGTACTTTAAAATTTTAATTGCGAAGGCAATGCGGATTATTTTTTATGGCTTATCACATGTAAAATAAACGTAATTACATAACAAGTAAGGAGACAGAAATCCAAAACTAGTTTAGTTTCAGAAAAAAAAAAAAAAAAAGGTAACAGATTCTCTCAACATCTCATTTACGCTTGTTGGTTACGTTAATGGAGTCATGTCTGTGAGTAATCAGCTGAAATATTAGGAGAAAATGTTTGAACTCTTTTTCTCATGAAAAAAAAAAAAAAAAAAAAAAAAAAAAAAAAAATGAACATCTTATTTTATTAACGTTTTATCCAAGATTTCTAGGTTTCTGTTTCTGTTTCATTATTTTTCTATATATTTATGCATAATTTCCAATGTATTGAATTCACGAAAAGATAATAAGAGATAATAAGAGTTGTTCTCTATACACACAGGTCCATATATATATACATATAATACAATGAAAAATAATATATATATTAATTCATAATTAATATATATATATATATTTATATATATGAATTTACCTGGATATTTTAATAAAATTTTAGAGCTAGTGCGTTTTCAAGTTGAGAGTTGAAATTAATATTAATTTCAAATGCTGCTCATCAACTATTAATATTAAACTGCTGTAAAAGTTTGGAAAAATAAAGATAAGGGACTTTTTTGAGATAAAAATTAGCTTGGGCTTATCTTCTTCTTCAAGAAAATTAGCATTCGCCGGAAACTGTGCTCCAACAAAAACAAAATATAGAAACGAATCGCATTTTCTAGGAAACTGATCGAACATTTTTTTTTAAAATAAATTTTTGAGTTTTATTTTTTAGGGGGTAAGGGAGATATCAAATCTATTTTATTTTTTCTTATCTTCAGGAAAATTAGCGTTCAGAAGTAGGCATATGACATTCCTATCATATGTTGTTCGATGGTTTAAAATTTATATACGTATTCACTTTTATTCAAGCTGCTGTTTGTTGAGATCCATATAAAACTTTAAATACAAATTTATAATTTTTATTATTTTTATCACCTATATTATATAACTAAAATCTTTTAAATATATATATCTATTACTTTCATTACCCTACTACCGTAGGTAATGGAAGTATTGTATTCGGTCTGAAAATTCGATATCGAGTTTTCACCTGATTTACACGTTTTAAGGTCCCCTGAGTCCAAAAAAGTGGTTTTTGGCAATTGGTCAGTGTGTATGTATGTGTGTGTGTGTGTGTGTATATGTATGTGGAGAATCTTCTGGCTATTATAGCTCAGAAACTAATAAAGATAGAGCTACGAAACTTTAGAATTGAAATACGTCTGGTGTACAGATGAAATTTCCAAATTTTGGTGAAAATTGAAAAACCGGAAGTGGGACATCGGAAACCGGAAGTGGGACCGTAAGTCCGTATCTATAAAACGGCTCTAACGATTTTCTTCAAATTTGCTATATAAACACTCTATTAGATGTCCTTTCGAATGATATAGTTGGTTAGTTCAGGAAAATTGATAGGCGTCCTGTATAAATAGCTCAATTTCAGCTCTCTCAAGGGCGTTCCTTTAAAAACAGCTGTACGGATTTTTTTCAAACTCGCCATATTAACTCACTTTTAAATATCCTTTTGTATGTAATTATTGTTTTTCGGTCAATAATTGATTTTTTGTAAAAGTTGGTATCTCAAAAACGGCTCTAACGATTTTCTCTTTAGTTCACTTTTACGTTTTCTGATCGCATTATCTCTCAAAAATGCATATAATATGTGTAATAGTGCGTAATGGAAGTCGTGTGGTTGTTTCACACCAGATTTGTTTTATGTTTAAACCAGGTTCATATTCACATAACTTACTCACAAGCTGATCATAAAGCTGAGTAAATAGGAGAATTTTTCTTTAAAGGTAAGATAAACCCATGAACATAAATTTAAGAAAAACATTTTAAAAACTATTTTTAATGAAGAAAATTATATTTAAATTAATTAAAAGAATATTGTAGTTTGCGTTTTTAATAATATCGATAAATTAGATTTCGAGTTCTGAAAATGATCTTAAGGATACTCTTAAAAATGCATTTTAATTTATTTCTTCATTAGCAGATGCATTTCGCAGTATATCTGTAGAAAATGAGAAGCTGAAAAAAAACTGGTTTTAAAGTCAGTCATTAAAATTAATTATTTAAATAAATTAATACTGTAATCATCATAAAACGCCTCATATGTAAAAAAGTATCTTAAATTAAAAGATCATATCATCCTTAGGAAAAGAAAAAGAATAAACGATAATGTTCTTCAGCTTCTTTTGTTTCATATTTTGAATTCACGTTTAATTTTCTAAACAACACCTGTTCACAAATATTAAAGTATAGCATTTATTTTCTTAGTAATAACACTTAAAAAATGTAACTTTTATGTCCCATGTGTCTTCTATAAAAAATGTAGAAATTGAATTTACTATAACGGCAGCAGAAAACAATTTTCATTAGTGTTTTAATTATTGTTCTTAACTTAATTGCGATAGTTAAGAATACAACATTTATTGGAATTAATACGAGAACTCGCGTGAGACAGAGATTGAATAAAAATTCTTAATTTTTATACAATTAATAAAAAATTAGTTTTTTTTTTTTTTCCGTGAAATAATTCAAACTGTTACTTAAACGCCATTTTAAAAATTAAGTTTATAAATATGTGCTATAAACAATAATAAGTGAAACAAATTAGCAAAAATTTAATTTTTAGGAATGTAATATACTAGTGGGCTACACTGCGTGCTTGCACTTCCTCTTGCACAATAATTTCTGTGATTATTGTAAATATTTTATTAATATCATATTTATTTTTATCTGCAGTTTTATACACTTATCTATATTATTGACACGAGTTCATATCACTATCGAGGGCACGGAAATAAATTTCTTGGCAAAAAAAAGTACGAAGCTACTTCAGCACCAAATTTTAAAAGCACTTGTATTAACCCCGTAACAGGTTTTCCCGTACAGTGTATGCTCACTACACCTGGTACAGTATATACATATTAGCACGAATATTTTCAAGAAAAACGTCTTTTTATAACTTTTTAATTAAATAACATGAAGATTAGAGGATAAAATTACTTGAATATTACTAGTCAGTAATATTGCAGTGAAGATTGATTTATATATATATATATGTATACAGTGTGTTCCAAAAGCCCACCCACCTCTTAACTTGAAAATGTGTCTAAATTGGGAAAAATGGCGAAACGTATGTTCGCTGAATTGGAGAGCGACCTCTTTTGGCGAAAGAAGTGTGGGCCCGTGGAGGCTAGGGGGAGGGGGAGGCCGACTTTAAAATTTCAAATAGAAAGGTATGTCTTATGATACATCCCTGGAAACGCCTCTTCGAAACAATGAATTTGGTATAAATAATTTTGTCTTACAAGGGAGATACATGATTTTATAGACTTTTGAAATGTTAATTTTATGCTTAAGTATCATCAACTTTAATAATCATTGCAGGAAAAAACTGTTTATATTAAATTCATTGTTTTGAAGACACGTTTCCAGGGACGTATCACAAGACATAATTTGCCAAAAAGTGTTTGGGCCCAGGCAATGGGGTAGTAGTAGTCCGCTAGTGAGGACAACTTTAAAATTTCAAACAGGAAAGTATGTCTTGTGATGCATCAAATGATTCATTTCATTTGCTGCCGCTAAAATGTCATTTTTAAGGACAAACACAAAATTTGCGTACTCCGAAGTTTGAAAACGAGAAAAACGTTGTGAACCTCTTCTTCCGTTTTCTGCAATATAAATTTTGCTTATAGCGTTAAGTTATATAAGACTTACAATATCCTTTAATTGTTTTGAGCAGTGTATAAACATTTACTATGTTTATTTATACTTTACCATTACGATTTTCATAACAGTTTGTTTCTTGCGATTGAGGACATGGCATATCTTAAAATTATAGTACCAGACATTTTTACAATATAAAATAAGTATACATTAATTGGCTGTATATATATATATATATATATATATATATATGGTGATTCAAAGAAATCGTGGACAAAATGACATGGTAGATCAGTCATACAACAAGGATCAAAAATCACATAGGAACAGAGGGTCGCAACTGCGGTCCGGGGCCGCTACAGGGCGTCTAAAATAATACATACCAAAAAGATAAGAAACAAAACAATTACAGATAATTTTATTGATAATTACTCACTGACATGCGATTAATGCAAGCCAAATGTTGAGTCTACAGGAGATGCTAAAAGTTTTTGCCAGATGCATCGAGACACGCCTGGCATCTACGTTGCATAGAACGCCGCACCTTCTCAAAGATACCAGGTGTATCTCGGACACATCCTGCTGCCACAACGATTCTTCGTACCAAGTCTTCCGGCGTTGCAACAAGTGTTTCATACACAAGTTCTTTTAAAAATCCCCATAAGAGAAATCCAAGGGAGACAGGTCGTGGTGGCCATGCGATTGGTCCACCTTGACCAATCCAGCCGCCAGGAAGAGTAGCCTGCAGATGTGTTCAGACGTCTGTGCTGAAATGTGCCGGAGCTCCTTCGTGTTGAATGCATTAACGAATAGGCATCGGAACATCATTCAGCAATTCTGGCAGAATCTCTTGCAAGAATGTTAGACAAATGGGATTGTTAAGTCTTTCTGGAAGAATGTACGGACCGAGTAAACAGTCTCTTACAATGTCAGCCCACACGTTAGCGGAAAATTTTCGTTGTGCGCAGTGTGGACGTGTAGCATGCGGGGTTTTATCCGCGCACGTATGCAGGTTGTGAAAGTTCATCACACCCTCTAATGAAAACGCAGCCTCATCCGAGAGAATACTTGCACGAAGAGAATAGATTAGAGAGATATTCAGCAAGAGAATACTTGCTGCGAAGTTTCGGTCTGCAGCATTTTCTTGTAAAAACCACAGTGTAAAATCCATACGATTGTTGTAGTCTCCCGGTTCCAGTGCCTGAACGCGTTGTAAATGATAAGGATATAACCCTTCGTCGTGTACAATGCGCCAGACGGTAGCTTGGGGGATATGGGTCTTTCGGGATACAACTCGTGTACTCGTTGAAGGATTACGTTGGAGTTCTTGGACCACTCTTTCTTCAGCATCAACTGTCCGAGTTATTCGTTGATGACCAACATCCGGCTTGTGCATGTCGAACGAGCCGGTTTCACAGAATCGTCGATGCATAGTGCCAAAGAAGGAGCGGCTAGGCACCTTTCTACCAGGATTTTTCTCACGATATATTCGCAAGGCTTCTCGTCCTTTGCAGTTGGCTATTAGCATAAATTAAATGCATGTCAGCCATTTCGCGGTGCGTGTAACTAGACATGTTACGAACAATGGATCCACGGTTCGAATGAAGACAATCTACGTTTGCTCAGCTCGTGTTTGTATCGCAACGCCCTGTCGTGGCTCTAGCGCCCTCTATAGGCGTTTCCGACCCCTGTTCCTATGCGATTTTTTATGCTTGTTGTATGAAGGATCTGCCATATCATTTTGTCCACGTTTCTTTGAATCACCCTGTATATATATATCTTATATATATTATAAATGTGAATGTCCGTTTATTTGACTGAGTTTCACGCTAAAACTGCTCGATGGATTTCGATGAAATTTGTTATAGAGATAGCTTATACCCTAACTTAAAAAGTTGGCTACCTTTTATTCCGAAAAAAAAAAATGTTTTTGCGATTTTTATGCATAAAATAGCAATTTTGTAAGCTAATAATAGCAAAAAATTAGCCATTTAAATTTATCCATAATTTAATTGTTGCCAAAAAAAAAAAAAAAAAAAAAAAAGCGAATTTATTTATTTTTTTCAACAGGAAAATAAATACATTTATCTAAACGTGAACGATAAAAAATTATAAAAAAAATTATGCATCTCACAAAAATTGACGTCATTTTTAATTTCTTTTACACATTGATAAAGTGCTAATACGCAAGCGAAATGATGACGTCACTGGCCGTTCGTGGATGCAAGAAAAATATTTCCTATGTTAAACGTCCATTGGATATTTTGTAAAAAATTATTAAAAACCGAGGAAAATTATTTCCCGATTTTAATCCCCATATTTAGGTACAGGTATGTATTAATTATCATGTCCATGCGTTAGATTAAGTTATTTTTGTTGTAAAATTGTCAACATTTGAATTTTTAATTTCAAAACTCTAGGAGAAAAAAAAAATGGCAAATTTCCATATTCGATTGAAAACACAAACATTTCATTTCAAAAGATGATATTTACAGAATAAATATCCAACTAATATACTAATTAAAAGGAAAATGATAAATATTCTATCATAATTTGAAGTCAAATTTGTTTTCAAATGTCTAAATAAAGTATCTGATATAAGATACTAATATGTTGCAGCGGAATAGATTTGATATTGGTCATAATTAGCAGAAAAAACAAAATATCGACAAATTATTTGGCGAACATAATTTAATTCCTTTCAAAAGTTATGGTTATTTTAACAACTTATATTAAGAGAGTAATGAATAATATGAAACAATATTTCGTACAATGCATGTACGAAAATATACATCTGGCATGCATATTTTCGTATTACGTTTTTGATCACCAAATACAATAAGCGCCAAGAACGACAGAGTTTTGAAATTTAAAATTAAAATTTTGTCAATTTGACAGCAAAATAACTCAATCTGACACATGCACATGATAACTAATCTATACTAATATTATAAATGCGAAAGTTTGGATGGATGTTTGTTACTCAATCACGCCACAACGGCTAAACGGATCTGGATGATATTTTGTACAGAGATAGATAATAGTCTGGAATAAGACATAGGCTACTATTTATACCGGAAAAAATGTAAATTTTTAATTAATCTTCTATATAATATAAATATTTCTTCTATAATAAAACTTTAAAATAATTTATTTTAATTTTTAATTGTTGCCAAAGAATATTTCACGCGAATAATAATAATAAAAAAAAATAAATATTAAATTTGCTTAGGCACATGACAACATGACGTCATTACCAAAATTAAATAATAAGAAAATGAAAGCTAATTCAGATCTGTATTAAAGAGCTTTATTTGTTGATAATCCTTTGTATATTTTTAATTTTAATACTGAAGTAGATAGGATATTTTTCGCCAAGGACTCTATTTTTGTGATAGCAACCTTAAGCCAAGTAGTCCATAAAAAATATAAACAAATCTGTACATATAAAAGAGTAAACTCAAATGATTCACTGACTCAACACTGCCATGACGATTCTGTGGGAAAGAGGGTCACAAATTTTAGTGACCAGGTTGGTTTTCGGAGCCTGACCCCAAACTAAGACGGAATTTCGCAAAATCCCCCCCCCTGTCTCCCTTGGGGGGCAGAAGGCTTAACTCGGCTCCAAATTACTTAACGGTGAAGAAATTGCAGATGGAAAGACCAGAGTTGAGTACAAAAAAATTATTTTCTGCGATTTTGGAATTTTGGATTTTTAAGGGGGGGGGGGGGGAAGGGAAAAGGTTTTGGAAGAAGGGAACTCAACACACGAGGAAATCGAACTGAACACACACTACAAAGGGATTTTATGAAATTCCGCCCTACTGCCCTTTGGAGAATGGGGGGCAAAAACATGTATTCATGCGTAACGCTGCACTAAATTATCTAAGGTTGGACATTTTTTATGTAAGGGACGATTATATGTATCTAACTCATAGTATGAAGAGATTTTGCGAAATTCCCTCCTTTAAGAACGGGGGGAGAGATTAAAAAAAAAAAAAAGTTTTAAAGCATAGCTCAGCTTTAAATAATTTCATGATCTCAATTTTTGGATGTGTCGGTTAGGTATGTGTATGCAACATGCAATATAAAGTAATTTTGGAAATTTACCCCCCCCCCCCTTCCTCTTGGGGCGGGCGAGTCAAAAACCAGATATTGAAGCTTAAATCCGTCCAAATTACCTAAGAATGGCGAATTTTGGTGTGTGTGGGTGTTAATTAAGTGTGCGAAATATGCACTTTGATGAGATTTTGTAAAACTTTCAACTGTAACCGCGAGGGAGGGGGAGTAAAAGCAGGTAAGGGACTGCCGAAGGCATTGGGCAACTTAAAATTAGATTTTGACGGATTTGAATGATTTTTTTTTTTTTTTTTTTTAAGATATTTTATTATTATTAATGATAAGCTGTTTTTGGGATTCATTTAAATATAGTGTCCAGCGAAGCGGGCAAAGCCTGCTAGTATATATATATATATTTCAATCTAAACTTAATTAATAAAATATAGCGAGTTCATTACAGTCTTAATGGTTTGATAATATAAATTGTATGTCATAACTGTAATTTAATTATGAAAATAAGTCCGGATATTTAATTTTCAGAATAAATAGAATTAATAAAAGTGAAAAATGTGTATGTCGTAATGGCCAGTGTGTGTTTCTTATCATAAAAGTTTAAAAGAGATGTAAAATCTGAAAGTTATAAAGCCCTTATTTTTCGAAATTTGATCATTTGAAATAAAATATCTCACGGAATAATACTTAAAATTATTTAATTATAACGCAATTGTTCCATTTTTAATTACTCTCATCTAATTTGAATTTTTTCCTTTTATTATGTTCCCTATTATATATATATATTTATATAAATCATGATTAACTAAACCTATCTACCTCCTCTTATATATTAATATTATTGTATAATCATATTTTACAGGATGTTTTACAGGATGTCCTAGTACCAAGTTTCACAATTCTCAATTTGTAGAAGAGAGGAGCCAAGGCATACCTAGATAACGGGAGGCTGCGAGAAAAGGACATGGATTTACAGTTGAGTCAAGACATCACATTAAAAAAAAAAAGTTGTTAAAAAATAATTATGAATTATGGAAAAAAATGAAAAAAATCAAGTTTATCGGAGTACCAGGAATATAGCTTATTGTCATAAGTCAGTATAAATGTTCACGAGTTATAATATAGGACTCATATCTATACTGAACTGTCTATTGGAGATTTTTGGAAATTCTGGACGCGCAACGTGCGCTCAACACTTCTGTTGTGGTGCACGGGAGAAAGTTTTAGATATTTATTGGAAAGTCTCCTACCTGTATCTAAAAATTAGGTTTCGAGTTTTTTATTTTTATGCTAATATTTCTCCCAATTTATTTCACACTTTATATGGAACATCTTTCAGGCATTTATCTCTTACAATATATAGCACCAGACTACGTAAAAGTATGTATATAAAGAATCTAACTGTGGTACAAGTGTTTTTTAGTAAAATTCTTCAGTAGAAAGAAAAAAGAGACAGAGAAAAGAAAGAAAAGAACACGTGTACGTACAGGTTTAAAAAATAATAATAAATGACAGAAAGAAATCACACTTTATAATGGTCTTATATATTACAATACTTTTAGGTTAAGAAGTAAAATTTATTTTGCTTATTAAATATTTTTATTTGTTTTTTATAAGTATATTATTGTTTAATGCATAAAATAAGTCTTATATTTTTTAAATTATTTAAATTGAAACAAAAATTATTCCCTATTATATAGCAATAATATGATTTTTCTTTGCGATTTTTACACAAATTGATTAGAAAATCGTAAAATAAAAGCATTTATGATGCTAACATTTCTATAAAAGGAATGACAATGACATAACATAGATTTCGTAGGACCTTTTGGCAAAAGAATGAAATAGGGATAATAATGTATTTACTTATTTTTATTTGTCTAGCAGTAAGACGTGGACGTGATCAGTTTCTCAAATAATAATGTTTATTATCTTTAGTTAGAAAAACGAATACAGTCGAGGTTTATTTATTTTTTTATACATTTTTCTTTGCTTAATTTTTCGTTCTTTCTTTCATTTTATTATTATTACTAGATGTTATGCCCGTTATTTACACGGGAATCTAATTATTATTCATAGTATATTATAAATATATATATATACTAGCTGACCCGACAAACGTTGTTTTGTCATATAAATTATTTCTAGAGAATATTTTGCTAGAAAAAAATAACTAACTTATTGTAAGTGTGTAAGGATGTGGTATATAAGTGGAAGATGTATGAAGCGCTGTGAACGGTGAAAGAATATAAAAATAACAAAACACCAATCATTTATTTTTTTAATTTATTAAAATTGATTCTTTAAAATTATATACATATCGCTACTTATAACAATATTACTAAAAAACAATATCAGTCCCTTAATGCAACAGAGTGTACAATATTTTTTGTTATCCCATCTTTCGCCAATACAAACAAACTGGATGGTTTGCCCACTCGAGAGCCACGTATAATTGTCCGTGTGAAAAACATGATGTGCTCAAATCTAAGCCACAGACAGACATCGTTTGGCCCTGAGACTTATTGATAGTCATTGCAAATGCCAATCTAATTGGAAATTGAGGGCGTTTAAATTGAATTGGCACATTTGTGGGTATAATAGGGATTCGCAGTAGTAATATATTTTGCTGCTAAAATTTTTGCTGCTAAAATTGCTCTTTCTGCCAGTCACTCATGATTTGTGTATCGTCTGTGTACATCGGGAAATATCTGGTCAATAAGAGCATCTTGAGAATCAATGATTGTGCAGAAATCGGTCGGTAATTTTATGCATCTAGTTTCATCTGCAGTAACTTTTCCATCGCCGATATCTAACAATTGTTTTGAGAATGTTTCAGCGGATGGATCTTGAAGCTTTTAAACGCACAAATTTACTATCAGTTGTACTTTTTCAACATTACGCCACAATGACGATGATTTTAAGCACGCGTTGATCTCATCAGCGTATTTTGAACGCGGAATAACGGGAAGTGCTTGTCTGAAATCACCTGAAAAGAGTAACAGAGTGCCGCCAAATAGTTTGTCGTTGTTTTTTATATCTTTCAATGTCCTGTTCGACGCCTCAATCGAATGTTTGTGTGCCATAGTGCATTCATCCCAGATAAGAATTTTACACTATTTCAGCACTGTGGCCATGGACGATTGTTTTTTTATGTTGCACACTGCGTCTGGGTTATTTTGAATATTTAGTGGCAGTTTAAATAATGAATGAGCTGTTCTGCCTGCAATGCCTTATGATGCAACAGCCAATGCGATGCCATTATTTGATCGTATTTCGGCGAGAATTAGCGAAATACGGAATGTTTTGCCAGTTTCACCTGGTGCACCCCCCCCCCCCCCCCCCCAAAAAAAAAAAAAAAAAAAAAAAAAAAAAAAAAAAGAATCCACCATGTCCTGCCAAAACTGCGAGCATGATGCGGTCGTAAATGGTTCTTTGTTCTTCATTCATTAGTGGGACATTGCGAGCAACAATCGCTGCCATTTCTACAGTATTGTATTGTAGTTCACGATTCAATTCAGTGCTTATTAAATCAGATGCATTTCGATTTGTTGAATGCATACCGAAATGACTGAGTGGTAAGTTGGCAATGATAATGCAAATATCTTCAATAGCAATCAATGCTTCATTGTACATAGCGTCACTGAATACTATCGTTAGATCGTTGCACCGTGAACGATGTTGATGCAATATATCATCAGTCATTGAATCTTTGTGATTATCCCATAATGTCTCTGATCGAGCCGAGAAACATGTACTCAACACTATAGCGAATAGTAGACGAATTTGTTTTGCTGTACAGTTCAGTCCTACTTCAGCAAGTATACACTTCCACTGGTTGTCGTCTTCCATCAAGCCGAGAGCAAGGCATGCATCTTTATACGTTGGATACTGTTGTCCATTCACTTTACGTAAATCTTGAAATGACAAAGGGCCGATGACATTAACCAATAACAGTCGAAGATAAAAGCACTCAGTCTGCCTTGGATTGACTGTAAATACTCGTCCCAAGGTGTTTGATTTGAATAAACCGGAACATGCATCAATCGGCGTGCCTATCTTGCGGATCATCCATTTTTTGTTGGAGCCCATGTGAAATAGCGTGGTACATCTGAATAGAGTAATGTCCGTGCAAAAGCACCAAAAGCATCCGCACGATTACACAATTCAAAAAATTCGGTGAGTGTAGTTTTTGGTGGATTTATAGCACGATCAATCGCTGTCTCGCTCGTGAAATATACGCGCTGGCCATTTTCAAGATGGACAGCTAATTTGAAGGGAATTGGAATTTATTGGATTTTATTTATAAACTCCAATTCCCTTCAACCAAATCCCCTGTTCCTGAGCTTCAAAAATGGGGTATCTATAATGTCCCTTGTAATAACTGTGATTTATCTTATATTGGTCAAACTAAAAGAAATCTTGAATGTCATTTACGCGAACATTCTCGGTATGTTGTTAATCAAGAAATTTCTCAATCTTCTATTGCGAAGCACAGTTAGGAATTTGATCATAGTTTTAATTTTAAGAGTGCCAAAATTATCTTTCATGCCAAACACGTTTCCGAACTGGATTTTTTAGAAAATTTAGCTATTTACCTTAATCGTGATAAAATTGTCAATGAAAAATCTGATTCCACTTTGCTGTCTACAGCCTGGAAAAATTTGTTTAATTCAATTAAATAATTTCCTTCATTATGTTTATAACATCATATTAGTTATAATAAAATAATTCTAATTTAAATAAAAATAATAATAATTAATGGATAAATTTTATTAAATTTACTCATTAGTTTAATATTATTGAAAAAAAAAATAATAATAATTGTTTACTCCTTTCCTCCCTCCTCATTTTGTGGTGTGTGTGTACGTGTGTACCTCTCTGATTGGTCCTGTCCTGCATGTTGCTTCCTATTGGTTGTTTGTGTTGCTCCCCCCCCTCTGGATTTTGTCCTGCTTTCAGTCTTGCTTTTGCTTCCAAGGCAGTTGCACGTGTTTGCACCTGATGAAGAAAGGCTACGTCCTTTCGAAACCGGTTGTGCTGATTTAAAAATTATGGTGTGTGAAGAAGTTTGAATTTCTTGCTATTAATATGAGCATTGAATGTTTTGCTCAGCAGAGGCGAATATGGGACCACCCAACGGTTATCAATGTCAATATCTATGTTGTTGACATAGATGACCGCCATAGATGATAAGATTGTCCGCCATTATCGGGATTTCTTCGACGATATATTGGATATCCGTCTACGTTTGTGATCGTGAAATTTTTCGGAAAACTTTTAGTACATTTTCCATCTGCACAAATAATAATGGCCTAAAAATTCATTTTTCATTTTAACATAAAATAACTCCGTCGGATATTGACGAATTTTTTAAAAGAATATACCATTTTAACAAATTTTAACATTTTAACAATATTAACGTTGAAAAAATATTTTAAACACTTACGGTTAAAAATTCATTTTTCATTTCAACATTAAATAAATTCTGACACCGTGTTTACGATTCTAAAATATTAACTTTGAAAAAATATTTTAAACACTTCGTAAGATACGGTTAAAAATTCATTTTTCGTTTCAACATTAAATAAATTCTGACATCGTGTTTACGACAACTCACGCCATCTAGGTGGAAAAGTCGTTGAAAGAGTTGGTTAAAAATTAATTAAGAAAGAACTAATTAAGTTACAACTTTCATTTGTAAATCTAAACCATTCTCGAATCCACCTGAAGACACACAAAAAATTTCATTAAACTCAGTACAGCCGTTTAGGAGGAGTTCAGTGACATACACACGCACAAAAGAAATATATATATAAAGATATATATACATATATATATATATCTTAGTTGAAGCTTACTATGAAGATAGACTCTAGGTTATTACAGTTAATAAGTACGATTTGTAAATTTTCACTCATATATATATATATTCTAAAACGTTTGATGCAAGATATATGACTGTTGCAATTGTAAAGTAAGAAATAATTTTAGTTTTACTATTTATATAGTTTATTATTTTTATAATTTTTAAATGTATGTTGGATTTTATTTTTCCTTTTTTCTTTTTGAGTTTGAAATTATTTATACGTTCTTTTAGGTGTTATCAGGCCCTCCATACTGTAATTGTTTTTGCAAATTGCACATATTGTGACAGAAATAACGGCTAATTTGTATGCAAAATTTAGAGATATTAAAAAAGTACTGGTGTTTCATGCGTTCATTAAAAGAATGCTTATTTATTTATTAATTTATTTTTCAGAAATTGTTATTCCTGTGCTTTCTAGTTCTTCATATAATTTTTGGTTTATATTGTGCAATGTTTGTAAAGGTTTTCATTATATATATATATATATATATGTATATATATCTTTAATTTTCACAAATATTTGTGCACTGATTTGAACATATACTTTCTCAACACTTGCAAAACATAACTCCTATTGACATTTGCGCTCTGAATAAAGGATACAATATCTAGTAAAAGAAAAGTCACGAAGAGGGGTCTATACTAAAGCTGTACCTTTTCTTCAATATACAACTGAATTGAAAGTATATTAGTTTTTGTGCATTGAATTTAATTTTTGTCAAATGCTGAATCTATGGCGATATTTGAATCCGATTTTCATAACAGGGAATCACTTAATATATATGCGTTATAAAATAGAACAAATAATATTTAGGAAAAGCTTTAGCAGCCCCATTGCACGAAATTTGAAATTGGACACTGAAGTAGCTCAGTCTTTTCTCGCCAAGGTCTTTTCTACCGTAAATGTGATGGCCATTTCAATTCATCGCCAATATGTATCTGTCAGCAAAATGATACTGTACTAAAGCTGTGTCATTTAAAGAACTCAGTTTTTTCTGATAAATAAATATTACTTTACTTACAAATTACTTTAAAAGTAACAGTTTGCTTTGGAATGTGAAAACTACTGTAGAATAACATATTAATATTTAACCATAGACCTATTATTACAATGAACGAAGCGTTACTTTATTACGGGGATATAAGAAATAATGACAAAGGTGAGTCAACTGATTGCAGAGAAATTTTTTGACAATTATTGCGTTATTGGCGATTATTTGTTTGGATTATTTGGCGATCATTTGTTTTTTAATTAGAATATAAAACAAGCAAAACTTGTGATAAACATTCAAATTTCAGGTTTTCAGGATTTTTTTTTTTTTCATTTAGTTGAACAATCTAGACAAAAGTTTAATTAAAATTAAATATTATAAAATAAATATTGCATTTTTTTTTAGTAAGAAAGAGTTATTTCTTTCAAGCATTGTCGCCATTTGTAGTGTACCAACCTGAATTTTATAGTTCTTTTTCCGTCGGAAAATAATAATAATAATGATAATAACAAGTAAACGTATTATTAATGAGAATAAAGCTAAAGTTTCTAAAATAATGACGAAAATTTCAAATTAAATAAATGGAAAAAGCAGGAAAAAGTTTCAATATAATTAAAGAAATGGAGATTTCTGAAAATAAAGAAATTTGTGACATACATTTGACTATTAGATCCATTAAAATTATAAAAACTATATATCGAGAAATTCTATTATTTACGAGTCAAAAATAAATAAATAACTATTTTTCTCTTTATGTCAAAAAAAAAAAAAAAAAAAAAAAAAAAAAAAATATAATAATAATATTAATGAAATAAAATAAAATAAAATAAAGTGCTTTTTTTTAAATAAATAATTAAAATAAAATTATGAAAATTTTTCTAAAGAAAAGGCACAGTTTTAGTATAGAGCCCCTTGGCGAAATAGGAAATTTGGCAACAAACTAGCTTGGACGCTTCTTGCCAAGACCTTTACATACGCAATCGCGACAGCTATTTGAATTCATCGCCATAATGACAACAAATATTTAAAAAAAAGATCAAGGGGATCCTATGCTACAACTATACTATAGAAATTTTAAGAAATGAATATAGTAAAGACAGATTAAAATAAGTCCTGTCGTACTAAATTAAATTCTGTATACAAAGAATGTATTCTGAATTGTCTGTTTTTTTTTTTTTTTTTTCCCGATAATAAATATTTTTATTTTTATTTTATTTTTTACTTTCTAAAAATTTAAAGATACAATTAGAGCAGTTATAAGCACTATGCGTTACTTTAAAGGCACGAAATAATGAAATATATATACATAAAAAATCTTACCTGTGAATCACCATTGCTTGCAATGAAATATGTTTTCTATACAAAACAATCTAACATTTAAAGTGAAATATAAATTTAAAAAAGGACTTTCAGAAATAAGGAAAAATATCGTCTGCGCAAGAGAGCACCGAGTTTCCCCCAAAAAACAAAATGGCAACGTATAAAAAATCGAGTTTTTAGTCAAATGTGGTCATTTCAATTTATCTAAGTACCTAGATATAATTTTAATTGGTTACAAAAGCGTACTTTGCCAACATATATCTGCAAATTTAATTAAAATTTTGAGATCTTCAAGGATATAATTTTAAGCTTTGTAGAGATCTAAACGGGAACCAATGTCATTGAATTCCAGCCAGCCTTTTTCAGATGATACCCAGTCGAATGAAAAACGTTCTGCATACCTCTACCCTTCCCATGAACACAGATAAATTTTTCTGATATCCTTTTGGGGTTCCCTGATGTCTAAAGCGTAAATGTAATGCAATTTTTTCCCATTAATGCATTTTACTGACAAAAGCCTTATGGCGCATGCCCTGGTGTTTTTACCTCATTTTCTAACTCTAATATATATATGTAATATTAAGTTGGACAAAGACCTAAATTCCTGCCAAGTGCCGTTCAATTACTTTTAACCCTTCTCGCGTGATACCTAGACAAAAATCGTGATACAGACACACAAACATAACAACGCACACACGCATACAGAGAGAGAAACTTTTTTGAAGTCATTATCAGCTTTTATGGTGTGTAAAACGTGAGGATATCGCAAAAGTTTTATATTCTGACACATTTACAGCCAAAAGTCTAATTTTATTAATACAGATTGTGGAGTTTTTTGCCATATACAATCAGGGTCTATTGTATTTATGAAAATAGAGCTTCTTAAAATATTCTTATTATTCTTACTATTTTTAATATATGTAATATAATAAATATTTTAGAAAAATTAATGAATAAATACATTTTACTAAATTTAAAAATGAAACTATAATTAATTCCTTTAAAGTTTTTCTATTTTCTTTTCAAGTGTTAAAAGTATAGATTTTTTTAAACAAACCAAAAATTATATACACATGTATATTAAATGTATGTATTCCGTATTTGTACACAAATGCATTTTCCAATTTACTTATTTTTTGTGTGTGCTTTAATTTTAAAGCGTTTTGTAATACAATAAATTAAGTAAAATATGAAATAATTTATTATATTACCTAAATTATATTATCCTGAAATGCTAATTTCAAGGGGTTTCTTCGGACTTTCAGTGGACTTCCTTTACAAGGCCTTATACAGCATGAATAAAGCATGTCCGATATTGCAGTGCTATATGATATGGGATTTTGTAGGTGGCCTCTATTTATTTTGTGTTATTGGTGAATAACATTGTATTTAATAAGAAACTTGCGTTATTATTTTGTAAACAGATTCCTTTATGCCTTAAAAAAAGTAAAAGCACAGGAATATCAATAAATGCATTAAAAATTCTGTCAAAAACGGAATTTAGTTTATTACGGAGGACTGTTAATTTAAATCTGAAATTTTTTTATTTTTATTTTTATTTTTAATTTATTTTTTATCTCATTTTTTGACCGTAAAACTGGGATGAAGTATTGTCACCTAAATTTCCTACTTTAGTTTATTAAAAAAAAAAAAAAAAAAAAAAAAAAAAAAAAAATAATAATAATAATAATAATAATCCAATTCTTGTGCAGAAAAAACGTTTTCACCCCTGGATTACGAAAAATTACCGCTTTCATTTGAAAACAAATTTGTAACGATAGTACTATTTTTTTTTTTTTTTTTTTTTTTGTGTGTGTTACTAAAACTGGTCGACAAAAAAATCCAGATTGAATATAATAGTCCCCCCGTCCCAAAAAGAAATGCTTTTTAACCTTAAAAAAATAAAAAAAATAAAATTAAATATAATAATAATAATAATAATAATAATAATAATAATAATGATAATATTTGTTTAGGGTTGAAGCAATTTAGCAGTATACTTTAACAAGCAAAAGTATTAATTCTAGAGTAGACAAGCATTTGTGTCCTACTTATCTACATTTTTATTTCTTTTTTATTTAAATTAAATGTAATTAGTATGTATTATTTTTGCTTTTTTTTTTTTTTTTTTTTTTTTTTTTTACTAAATGCGCACACCTTACCCTGTGTTTATTTATTCGGAAATATACACAATTAGTTTTTATAATTATTATAATTGAATTATAATAACTGCAAAGTTTGTAACAAGTTATGTAATATTACTTAATAATACATACAATTCTTAAGTATAAAACGAACAACTATACAAATAATAAAGTAAAAATAAAATCTGATGTGAAGTAACCACACGAATTCCATTATGTACTATTACATATGTATTATATGCATTTTTTCGGAGATAATATGATCATTAACATTTTAGTAGATTTTCATATGTATATATATATATATACTAGCAGACCCGGCCACGCATTGCTGTGGCTATGTTATACGTTGAATTATAATGTAGTAAAATATTCAATATATTAAAATTATTATTTACGAATAAAGACCATCCTTGATAACATCCTTGATCTTAGCAGACTTAGCCCGCTTCGCTGGTCCCTATTTTTAAATGATTCACTATAATTAAAGAATTCTCAAAATTGCATTAATTTTTAACATGTGAAAAAAAAAGAGAAAAAAAAAAATCTGATCGGGAAAAATGTTCGACACTCATAATGAATCCATATATTATCGAAAGGAAAATGATATAAAATACAAAAAAATCTTCTCTCATTGGTGGAATAATCTGTTCGGACCCCCACTGCCTGCGGCAGTGTATACCTGCGCAAACCATGCGCACCGTTTCTTCATCCACCGTTCCCGCCCTTCTTAATAACTATACTTTCGAAAATATCCGCAATCGATTTATCGGGCCTTAAAACTTAATAATACTAATTTTCAAAGTTCTAACTCTTATTTCTATTATTTTGCCCCTTTGCCCTCCCCCTCCCACTATTCTAAATAATTTTACAAATTCGAAAATATCTACAGTTTATTTGTAGGTGTCAAAAACATGTATGCACCAATTTGAACGATCTAACTATATTTTTATTTTTTGCCCCTCTGCCCCCCCTTCCCGCCCCTCCTAATAAATTTACAAATTCGAAAATATCCGCAATCGATTTGTTGGTATCAAAAATTCTATGCACCAATTTTGAATGATCTAACTCCATTTTTATATTTTGCTCCTCTGCCCCCCCCCCTTTCCCGCTCCTCTTAATAATTTTACAAATTCGAAAATATCTGCAATCGATTTGTACGTATCAAAAACTTCTATGTACCAATTTTTAGCGATGTAACTCTATTTTTATTTTTTTGCCCCTCCGCCCCCTTACCCGCCCCTCCTAATAACTTTACACTTTCGAAAATATCCTCATTCGATTTGCAGGCCTCTAAAACCTCTCTATACCAATTTTGAACAGTCTATCTGCATTTCTATTTTTTTTTTTTTTTTTTTGGTTGTTGTTGTTTGTTTGTCTGTTTGTGAAATCACGTTTTGGCCCCTCCCCCCCCTTTTGGGAGGCGAATTTTGCAATAAAAACTATCCTATCTCTCAAGTTGGACCAAATTGCACACAGTGTCCAAATTTCATTAAAATCGGCTCATTAGTTTAGGAGTTCATCGCGGACAAACATAATAAATTTTATATATAAAGATATATATATATATATATATATATATATATATATTATATTAAATTATAAAGTTTTGATCAATGAAGCACAAATAAGTAAAAAACAGGATTAATTTCACTGTATTATCTTCATTATAATATGAATTCAATTTACACTTCAGTCTAAGTAACACGTGGCCGGCTATGCTAACACCAAAAATTTAAAAAGTGGAAATAATTGAATTATACGAAATTTATTAATAGGTTAAAAAGTTGAAGATTCTTTGTGTAGATGGCAGCACCAAATATATTTCAGCTTTCATTTCAACCCAGTCGATAGGTATCGACATCTGTTAAGTGGAAATAATTGAATTATACGAAATTTATTAATCTTAATATATATAAATCTCGTGTCACAATGTTTGTCCTCAATGGACTCCTAAACCACTTAACCGATTATAATAAAATTCGCACACCATGTGCAGTTCGATCCAACTTGAGAGATAGGATAGTTTAAATCTCAAATTATAGTCGCAATTTTAATTTATTGCTAATTATTTGTCTGTTATTATTTGACAGTCACAATTATCTGTTAACTCCAAATGATTCTAACAGATTTCGATACTTTTCGACTGGGTTGAAATGAAAGCTGAAATATATTTGGTGCTGCCATCTACACAAAGAATCTTCAACTTTTTAACCTATTAATAAATTTCGTATAATTCAATTATTTCCACTTGTTGAAGATTCTTTGTGTAGATGGCAGCACCAAATATATTTCAGCTTTCATTTCAACCCAGTCGAAAGGTATCGACATCTGTTAGAATCATTTGGAGTTAACAGATAATTGTGACTGTCAAATAATAACAGACAAATAATTAGCAATAAATTAAAATTGCGACTATAATTTGAGATTTAAACTATCCTATCTCTCAAGTTGGATCGAACTGCACATGGTGTGCGAATTTTATTATAATCGGTTAAGTGGTTTAGGAGTCCATTGAGGACAAACATTGTGACACGAGATTTATATATATTAAGATACATATATATATATATATATTATCTCATAAATATGTATTAATTTATTATTATGAAATTTCTTACTATTTCTTTCGAGTAAATATTTTTCGTTGTAACCGAACTTTATCCATCGAACGTGCTATTTTTTTTTTTTAATTATTTCAAATTTATAGAACAGGAAGTTTGGCATTGTACTTGTTTTTAGTCTGAATTATTAGTTTTTTTTTTTTTTTTTTTTTTTTTTTTTTAAATTATTTCAAATTTATAGAACAGGCAGTTTGGCATTGTACTTGTTTTTAGTCTGAATTATTAGTTTTTTTTTTTTTTTTATCAAAAATTTTTACACTTATTAATCAGGACAAATTGTAGCTTTTTACAGTTCAATCAGATAATTGGTTCACTAGATATTAAATAAAAGCCTATTTTAACTATAAAATTACTAGAAAGAAAAACGAAACAATTGCTACTAAAAATAAATAAATAAATAAGTAAACATATTTCTTATTATTTCGAAAAAAATTAACGTGCAAATATTTTTTTAAGGATGATAATGATAATAATAATAATAATAATAATAATAATAAAGCATGAAACTCGTGGTAAAGAAATGAAACAGCTTCAATATAGCATCCTTTGGCGAAATTTAAAATTTAGCCCTAAAGAATCTCAGACAGTTCTCGCCAAGTTCTTAACGTACGTAATTGCGATAGTCATTTTAATTTATAGCGAAAATTTTCAATAAATATTTAAAAACAGCCGATGGGATCCTATGCTAAACCTAAACAATATATAAATAAATAAATAAAAATATAAATGAGTATGATAAATGCTAAGGAATGAAATACTGTTACTGCATGCTTTTACATTGAAGAATAGATTAAAAAAAAAAAAAAAATAAATAAATAAATAAAAGCCTGTCGTACTAAATTAAATTATGTTTTGTTCGAAATTTTATATCTATTGCTTAAAAGAATATAGGCTTAGGTTTTATTTATTTATTTATTTTATTTTATTTTTTTATTTTTTTTTTAACTAAATTTACCTAAAACTTATCCATTTGCATATGTTTATTACTGTAATGTTTTATAAATAATGTTTGTCAAAAAGAAATCGTTTAAAAATTATAACTTTGTTGAATAATGCATCTTTCGTTTTATTATTGATCGACAATGCATTAGTATAATCTTCATGATGATGTTCACTGTAAGCAAAATGTTCTAGAGATAATTTATACGGATTCACTGTATATGAAAATGTATTCTTTTGAAAAGCATTTACTTGCTGAAATATAGCATATATTTATTCAACAGAGTGAAAACGTATGCTTCAACATTTATAAATGTAAAAAATCATTTATACGTTTATCTGTTTATTTGCTTTTTTAAAATAAAGTTATTAAATATTAACAGTTTAGTTAATAAAACATAGCTATTCATGGGGGATGTAAAGAAAAAAAAACCTGCATTAAAATGGACAATAAATTAGTTGAATATTTTTATATCTAACCAAATTTAAAAATACCGAATAATAGTAAAAAATAAACATATAGATATGATTGTAAATAATGAACCTTCTAACACAGTAATACAACTTTATATAATTCAATATTTAAAATTTTTAAGCACCCAACTCAAAAGCAATTTCAAGAAAAGAAAAGTTTTCAGATTTTTCAATTTACAACGATGGATTGTCTGTCATGCATTACATGCCAATAAAAATTCATTAATCATTTTTTTTAAATGGGAATTTAAATAGTGATTCATTCTATTTTATTTTTATTTATTTTTAAGACGAGTGACAATTGGAATCAGCCTGGACTTTTTACTGACCAGTTTTATGTAACATCAAAATAAATTTGAAATATCAGTCCTGTCGTTACAAATTCAGTACCAAATTAAAGGGGCGAATTTTCTAAATCCAGGGGTGCAAACAGCTTTTCGACGCGACAATTAGATTTTTTAAATATAACTAAAGTATGAAATTTAGGTAGATACACTTCATTTTAATTAATATCAGTCATTTTAAAAAGTACTTGACCTAGTTTTACTGTCAAACTATGACATAAAATATAAATTTAAATTTAAAATTAAAAAATGAATATAAAAATATTTTTTGCAGATCGAAATTAATAGTCTTCCGTACTCACACATGTATTTAAGTGCACGCGTATGTATGTGTCTGTAGAGTTGTATATAAATCAGAATGCATGGAAAACAGTAATTTATTAGTCATATAAAAGCTTCATTAAATCGATACCAAAATAATTCCTTAAATTGTAAATTTTAAATATAAAAATTATCCTGAGTACTTACTTGATAAAATCAAATTTTCTTTTTATTATTATGCACTTTACATGAAATGACATGAAATGAATTATTAAAATATCAAATTGAAGACCAGATCTAGTACAAATAAGAAGATTAGATGCCTCATTTTTCCTAAACATTAAAACAGCATATATACAGATATCTTTTGAGTATACTATGAAAAAAAAAAAAACATAATTTACATTTAATGTAGCTCAATGTGCTATCTATATGTAATCAGAAACATATAATTATGAATAACTGAACGTTATATTTGAAATAATTTAAATAAGTATTCACATTCTTTTCAGTTTGATGGCATAATGTTTTCATTTTTAGGGATAAATAACTCCTAATTAAGAAACTTTATACATGATTTCTCAAACAGTTTTTTTTTTTTTTTTTTTGAAATATATTAAAGTTAAGTTTATTATTACATTTTTTTAATTTTAATAATGGAATTTGTAAAAATGTTGTATTATAGATTATGAACGATATATATATATATATTGTATATATCTATATATTAATAGGCAAGCATAAAACTTGTAGTCCCTTTTTAACATATTAATTATGAAAGTAGAAGTTTGCAAATGGTATCATTCGTCAGGTATGGTTAGCCAGATGCTAATAATAAAAAATTATATTCTTACGACGTCAAGAAGGTACTTAATTTTTTTTTTTTTTTTTTTTTTTATGTATTTCCTCCTATTTTTTCCTTTCATACTCGTATTCCTTTACATTAAAAAAATACCTAAAAGTGGAAAGTTGTTAAATCTGGCAATTTCATAAAATTTAAATAAAACCATAGACACAGTAATTTGTATAATGTAGCATCACTATGCGCAAGCGAAGTGGTGACGTCACTGGCCGTCAGTAGAGCCACGAAAAATATTTCCTATGTTAATCGCCCATTGAATTTTTTTATAAAAGTTACTAAAAATTAACGGAAATTATCTCCCGATTTTAATTTCCATATTTGGGTATAGTTATATATGTAAATTACTGTCAACATGTGCTAGATTGAATTATTTTTTATGTAAAATTCATAAAATGTTAATTTAAAATTTAAAAACTGTAGAAAAAAAAAAAAAAAAAAACTGGCAAACTTCAAGTTTTGATTGTAAACATAAACATTTCATTTCAAAGGGTGATATTTGCACATTAAATGTCAAACTAATATACTAAATAAAAGGAAAATGGTAAATATTCTATCATAATTTGAAGTTAAATTTGATTTCAAATGTCTAAATAAAGTATCTGATATGAGATACTAATATGTTGCAGCGGAAGATATTTGTTATCTGTCGTTCTCGGCGGGAAAAAAAAATCGCCAAATTATCTGGCGAGTATATTTTATTCCTTTCAAAAATCAAGGTTATTTTAACAACGTATATTAAGAGAGCAATCAATAATATAAAACAATATTTCATACAACAGATATTAGGGAAATATTCATCTGGTATGCATATTTTCGTGTTACGTTTTTGATTGTCAAGTACAAAAAACGCCAAGGACGACATAGTTTTCAGATTTAAAATTAATTTTTTGTCAATTTGACAGCAAGATAACTTAATCTAGCACATGTGCACGATAATTAATTTATAATTATAACCAAATATGGTGATTAAAATCGGGAAATAATTTTCCTCATTTTTTTAAGATTTTTTTTTTTTTAAACCCAATGGACGATTAATATAAAAAATATTTTACTTAGCCCCAACAACGGCCAGTGATGTCACACTTCGCTTGCGTATATTTTTTTGCATCAGTAAGAAAAAAGTAGAAGATATGGAAAAACTTTTGATTTACGGTTTTCGATAAATTTACACTTTTTGAGATTTCCTTGCATTTCTATTAACTTAAATCGACTACTTATTTTTAAAAAGGTTGATGTATTACTAACTGCTGCATTTATAAGAAGAAATAAGACGTTACTGAAAAAAAAATCGATTTCCGTTGTTCGCTGAATTTACATGTTTTGAGCTTTCCTTACGTTTCAGTTAGCTGAAATTGACTACTCATTTAAAAAAAAAAAAAAAAAAAAAAAAAAAAAAAAAAAAAAGTGGATTTACTGTTAGAATTTGCGTACATAAGAAGCACGTAGAAGATACGGAAAAACTTATGATTTCCGGTTTTCGATGAATTTACACTTTTTTGTGATTTCCTTGCATTTCAATTAACTGAAATTGGTTACTTATTTTTAAAAAAGCGGATTCATTATATTTTCCTGTGCATACATAAGAAGAAAGTATAAGATTAAGAAAAAATTTAGATTTACGGTTTTCGATAAAGTTACACGTTTTGAAATTTCCCGAACTCAATTCGACCATTTTTGCAAAATATCTTCCTATTTGAGTTCAAACAGTGTACTTTATGAACCGATGGAATTAATTTAACAGAATTTGATATTTGGTTGGACCTTGATTTGACATGGTACCGATTAGTTTTTGGGCTGTATCACTCAACAAGGGGGTTTTCATGTTGCGACCTTCTCTCATTTCAGGAAAGGCTCAACATCTACACAGAGAAATATATTAAGTAAAACTCTGCTGATTCAATTAGAGTGTATATCGGCAAACAATTGCCGCAGCTGTGTTGAAATTTAATTCCGTTAAGACAAGGGAATAACTTTGCTTTGCCTTGCTTTGCTTTGAGAAAAAAATAATAATTATACAGACACGACATTATTTCATTATTTAAAACATGAAAATCTGACATTGACAGATTTTAATTTAGTGCCAGAGGCTTACTGCTAAACTTGTTAATATCGACAAATTCTTCTTTAGTTAATTCGTGACAATATAAATTCCATGATAAAGTTTTCATTAAATCAAACCAATGTGTTTCAGCTGCAGATATTGTAACAAACAACGTTGGAAGTCCAAACTGTTTTATAGCCGCAAAACAACGTTTTTTCACTTTTTCCCAATGAGGGGGAGGTGTGTCTTGGGGGGGACTCATGTCAAAGTTGGGCCTTGGGGGGACTCATGTCAAAGTGTGGCCTGGGGGGGGGGACTCATGTCAAAGTTGGGCCTTGGGGGGACTCATGACAAAGTTGTACCTTGGGGGGGACTCATGTCAAAGTTTGGCCTGGGGGGGACTCATGTCATAGTTGGGCCTTGGGGGACCTCATTCAATAAATCCCCATTCAATAAACCGACTGAAATAGGTCCTTAGCACTATTAAGAGTGTATTATAAAAATTCGACAACGCTGTACCGACTGAAATAGGGGCACCTTGGGGGGGCCTCATGTCAAAGTTGAGCCTGGGGGGGACTCATGTCAAATTTAGGCCTTGGGGGGACTCATGTCAAAGTTGTACCTTGGAAGGGACTCATGTCAAAGTTGGGCCTTGCGGGGACTCATGTCAAAGTTGGGCCTGGGGGGGACTCATGTCAAAGTTGGGCCTTGGGGGGACTCATGACAAAGTTGCACCTTGGGGGGGACTCATGTCAAAGTTTGGCCTTGGGGGACCTCATTCAATAAATCCCCATTCAATAAACTGACTGAAATAGGCCCTTAGCACTATTAAGAGTGTATTATAAAAATTCGACAACGCTGTACCGACTGAAATAGGGGCACCTTGGGGGGGACTCATGTCAAAGTTGGGCCTGGGGGGGACTCATGTCAAATTTGGGCCTTGGGGGGACTCATGTCAAAGTTGGGCCTGAAGGGGACTCATGTCAAATTTGTGCCTTGGGGGGGACTCATGTCAAAGTTGTACCTTGAGGGGGACTCATGTCAAAGTTGGGCCTGGGGGGGGACTCATGTCAAAGTTGGGCCTTGGGGGAACTCATGTCAAAGTTGGGCCTTGGGGGGCCTCATGTCAAAGTTGTACCTTGGGGGGGACTCATGTCAAAGTTGGGCCTGGGGGGGACTCATGTCAAAGTTGTGCCTTGGGGGGACCTCATTCAATAAATCCCCATTCAATAAACCGACTGAAATAGGCCTCTAGCACTAATTAAGAGTGACGTATAAAAATTCGACAACGCTGTACCGACTGAAATAGGGGCACCTTGGGGGGGACTCTTGTCAAAGTTGGGTCTGGGGGGACTCATGTCAAAGTTGGGCCTTGGGGGGACCTCATTCAATAAATCCCCATTCAATAAACCGACTGAAATAGGTCTGTAGCACTAATTAAGAGTGACGTATAAAAATTCGACAACGCTGTACCGACTGAAATAGGGGCACCTTGGGGGGGACTCATGTCAAAGTTGGGCCTTGGGGGGACCTCATTCAATAAATCCCTATTCAATAAACCGACTGAAATAGGCCTCTAGCATTAAAAAAAAAGAAAAAAAAAGGTCGAGTTACGACCACTAGGCGATACTAGTATATATAAATTTATTATTAAATTTATTATAAATTTATTTATTTATATAAATATATATTCTAAACTGAGAGGGTTTTTTTTTTTTTTTTTTTTTTTTTTTTTTTCATACATGTTTCAACTTATGTAACGCATATATATATATATATATATATATATATATATATATATATATATATATATATATTTCTTTAATGAACAAGGTATTTAAAATAAAATTGTATTTCTTTCAAACACACTAAATTTTCAAAAGAATTAAAATATATACTTGTTTTACATTGCTTACAAAATACACAGCAAGATTTTTTTGTTTCATGAAATCGGGAATTATAAATTGGCATTCGAAAATTAGTGAAACATATTTTTGCTATTTCAATCGTCATAAAAATTTTAGTCATTGTTCATTCCAAGAATTGTGATAAAGAATTTTCCATACATATACAAGAAAAAAGAAAATATTTTATTGAAAGAATAAAAACAATGTTCTGAAACACGTGTTCTATTAATGCAGATTTAGCAAAACGTCTGTTATAAGAAATCAAAATACAGTCAGTTAAGAAATTAATTTTTAATTAATTAATTTTTTTATAATTAGTTTGCAATAACTTGGTATAATGCAATAAATGTTTAATTAAAATGTATATTAGAAATGAGTGAAAAATAACCTGTTAAGAAAATATAAGACCACTTGTCAAAAAACAAAATTGTATAAAAAATTAATATGATATTGGTCCTCCATTTTTCCTGATGACTTCAAACATTCTGTTTTTCATTGAAGTAACCAGGCGATTAAGTTCAGTTATAGAAATATTGTACCATTCTTTTGCAATGGCTACTTCCAGTTCATTGGCAGATGAAAATTGTTTATTATTAGCATAAACTTTGCGAGATAATATACCCATATGTTTTCCATGGGATTCAAGTCTGGTGAGGTTTCAAAAAAACAAAATGAGGTTTAAAAAAAAATGAGGTTTCAAAAAAACATTTGTATCCCCCCCCCCCAAAAAAAAAAAAAAAAAAAAAAAAAAAAAATCGTAAACATTTTGTCTTGAAATATTGGTAACGAATATACTAAAAACCAATTTCCGGAACTTAAGAAGTTTGTCTCTGAGAAAAGAAGGAGGTAAAACGTGATTACAAACAACTCACTACAAATAATCTAAAAAAAAAAAAAAAAAAAAACAAGATAGACGTAAGAATTTTGCATTAAAAGAGAGCTTACACAAATATCAAAATATATATTTTCGAATTTTAGAAATTTGTTCCCCAAGGTACGGAGGGGGAAATAAACGTTTCCACATGTTCGAAACGGGATTTCACACAACCCTTCATATTAAAATAAATAAATAAATAAATAATTACAGATAAAGGTGCTATTTTTGTTCTAACTAATACTATCTAAAAACTTACTTCTGTAATTTTAGAAATTCAGCTCCCAAGGGTATGATGAGACAAAACGTGATTTCAAATGTGCAAAATGTAATCTATTTATATAATTTCAAGTAAGGCGATGATACCAGTTCTTTTTCATCTTCTTGAAAAGTCGTTGTCCAAGGCAACGGAAAAGCAAACCTAGAGCAGCGAAATTTATGCCTAAGTACTCTCATGCCGTTTGTTCAACTTAAGAAAATACACACATATTCTGATTTGTATCACATCTATTCTGATTTATTTACTCTAAAACCTTCAAAAACTATCAATTTGTAATGTTTAATGCTTTAAAGTAAATATAACATATTACCGGCTATTATAAAGAACGTAATAACAGATAAAAACAAACCAAAACTGTTACCATTTAGAAAATACAAATTCCAAATGGACGACTCTTAATTTCGAATGAACGTCTCTTTGAGCATTTCATTAAAAAAACTCATAATTAAGATATTCGTAAAAGCTTATTAAAGTCTTAAAACTCTTAAAATATTTGTAAAAGCATATTAAAGCCTTTAAATAATTTTATCAAGCTTCAATGTGTTTTTACATTTATAAAGAATTAAACTTACGACATTCATACGAAAATACCTTCATAGGAATGCATAATACATATGGATCGATTTTCTAGGAATTAAACTAATGTTAGTAATTTTAATGATTTACCTTTATTGAATTTCATGAGTATTCATCATTATTTACATGAATAGTGATTCATATCAATGATTCAAATATTGTCATTGTTTCTGTTTGCAGCCGATTTTTCAATGCACAATTCCTATGAATAAATGTTACTAGAAAATGTACATATTTTGATAGAAGTTTATACTTTTCGCTGCGAACTTTAATTTAAAAAGGAAATCAAGACCTATATATTTTGTCAACCAGCAGTATTTATTATTATTATTATTATATTTTTTATGTCATTCATATTTATTGATCTGGTAGATTTTTTTTGTTATTTTAGAACGAAAATCATAAAATACCGAAACACATTTGATGCTACTATCTATAAACAAAAACTGAAAATGCATTTAAATGTTCACATGGTCATCTTAATGATCTAAACATTGTTTTGAAGATTTATTATTCACATTCCGTCATTTTTGACGGGGTGATATACGAGTTTCACATATTATTTCATATATCAAACAAACAAACAGACATACGGGAGATTTTTTTTCCCTTTAAATTATTACAAATATCTGAAAACAATTTTTTGGACACTTTAAAATTCTGTCCTTAGGGGGAAGAGTGCAAACCGTGATTTCACGGGTGAAAAAACATCATTTCACATAATCATTCATATATCAAACAGATAAACATATATTTATAGGATTTTTGCTTTCAAATATATATATATATATATATAAAATAACATTTAAAAACCAAATTCTGGATTTCAGAAATTCGGCCCAAAAGGGGAGGAGGCAAAACATGATGTCAAATAACTCTTCTTCTATACATATGCACCCATCACTGAGTAATACTACTGTGGCGATTCTGTGAGGGACTTGGTCATGAATTTTGGTTCAAATGTTGTTGTTGTCATGACCGTTGTTGTAGTCATAACAACCACTAATATTGAGTTTTGTAAATTCTCTCCCTTTCACTCATTTTCAGGGGGCAGGCAGCAAAATCACGTTTGAGAGCATAACTTGGCTCCAAATTATTTCTCAGTCAGAAAATTCCGCAAAGAACAACTAGACTTAAAAAAAAAAAAAAAAAAAACAGTTTTTGAATTTTGGGTTTTAAGGGAATGGGGAAATTGTTTTCGAGCGCGTGTGTGTGTGGGGGGGGGAGGGAGGGGGAATTGGCGGACACTCTATTAAAAATAGAAATAACAAAATGAAAAAAATAATGTGAACTCTACAAAAAAAGGGTACATAGAAGTTAAAATTGGTAATGCATGTTTTGGAGTATATTTCCAAAAATCAATTTCGGGTGTTTAGCGATTTTCGGTCTTGGAAGCGGTGGATTTACAACGTAAAGACTCAATAGCCCCCCCTTTTTTTATCTAAATTTGTCATGGAGAATCTATGGGAGCTGAATTCACAAATTTTGGTGTGGGAGTTAGTTATTTGCTATAAGTAATAATTGTGACGAAATTTTGCTAGCTTCTCCCCTTTTCCCCCTTATAGTGTTGGGTCAAGACGAAAAAAAAAAAAAAAAAATTCGAAGCGTAATTCTGCTTCATATTATCTATTAAAATTATATCAAGTGTAAAATCATTTTTGGTACGTGATGATTTTGCGAATAATCTTTCTTTCTCCCTTTCTTGGGAGGGGGAGCTTGTGACAAAATCATGTTTCCAATTGACATTCTGCTCTAAAGTATCTCACGAATGGAAGTTATATTGGTTGTACTCAAACACGTTCAAAAAGATTTTTTTGAAATTTTCATCTTTAGTGGGTGAGTGGGGGAGAGACTGAGGTTTTAACCGATTACAATTAATGTTTTGCTCATTTTATCATTTTATGAAATATTTATGTTTATAACATATGTGTACTTTTGAGACATATGTGTAATATAATGGCCAACAAAGAAGGCAATGTCTGATTAGTATAAGTCTGTCTATCTATCTATATTTATATGTATTTACTATAGATTTTTTTACAGGATATTTATTGATATTTTAAAAATATGAAAAAAAAAATGTTATAAACTGGTAAAGTGGCGTAAAAGACAACAGAGCTTTCGGTTTGAAACAATTGTACTATTCTGGTTATCTGAAAAAAAAAAAAAATTGTAAGATTGTTGTTATAGTCACTAGCTAAGAGAAAAAAATCGCAAAATGACGACTGTCTGAAAGAAAGGCATTTTCGATTTTTTTTAATATAATTTTTACCGTTTTTAAAAATGTAAAAAATGATAATAATTTATAATAATAATCAGTCAACAAGGTAAAACTGGTTTTCAAAACAAAAAGTTTTTTTTTCCTTAGTACAAAACTAAATTACGTTTATATTTATTTATTTATCTATTTTATTTATTTATTTTATTTATTTATTTAATTTTAGTCTTTCTAATGTTAATGAATTTAGATTAAAGTGTAATTGATTAATTTGTATCGAATTTAAATGTATATATATATATCAATATTGCTTAGTTTTTTCTTCAACTGATAAACTGAAATAAATTTTTATTAATAGAAAAAAACATTAATTTAGTATCAAAATATCAAAATCATATGCTGCATACATGCACAAAAAAAGGGGGGGGGAGAAAAAGAGAGAGAGAGACGGAGAGAGATAATAAATAAAACGTCTTACAAATCTACTTTTGTAAGCATTAATATGGCAAGAAATATTTCAATCATTCTTAAAAATTCCAAATTACAAAAGTGAAAAAAATTACATGTGCATCAGCAAAAATATTTTTTTTTTTTTTTTTTTTTATATCACTTATACTTTAAATTTTTAAATTGTTTGATAGTTCATAAAAGAAAAAAAAAATGAAACGTCAGCATGAAATGCAATTAAATCTAAAATGATATTTTAAAGATGTTATCTTC
The DNA here is from genome assembly GCA_963930645.1 of Salticus scenicus. Classification (NCBI taxonomy): domain Eukaryota; kingdom Metazoa; phylum Arthropoda; class Arachnida; order Araneae; family Salticidae; genus Salticus; species Salticus scenicus. The sequence continues at coordinate 197,530,664 of OZ005650.1, forward strand.
CTAACTGAAGAAAAAAATCGATAAAATAAATGAATCTCATTCTAAAATCCATTTGATAGCAAAAAGCATGGTTCTATCTTTCTCTCGGTCTCTTTATTGCAAAATAAAATTTTATATAAAAAAGTATTTATCGAGGGAAATATTAAGAATAAATAAAAATCACTGAGAAAAAATGCTTAGGTCATATAAATTGATAATTTTTCTGAATGGATTACAAAGTGCCGACACATATCATTAACCATTAGATATATATATATATATATATATCATTTCTAGGATTTTCAGTTTTTTTTTTTTTTTTTTTTTTATCTAGAATTTTTTCTAATATTATTTAATAACTCAGAGACTCTGACATTAAAATTTTTTAAAGTAAATAAATAATTCATATTATTTCTAATATTATAGGACGGATTGAAATTCTTCATAAACAGTATTAACTAATGCATACGCTTAGGAAAATATATAAATACATCTACGGGAATAATAAAATCAGCGAAACATTAATCCGAACCAACAATTTCCTTTTAAACGATTCTTTTTTCGCGTTTAATCAAGATATATACCGCCAAACGCAAGGGGTGCCAATGGGGTCCCCTATCTCAGGGATTATCGCTGAACTAAAGCTACGCCTTCTAGAAAACTCCGCTTCCAATATAATAAATAAATGTAAACTCTGGACTCGTTATGTAGATGACGTCTTTGCTATAATACCTAACACCATAAATCCCGATAATATTCTAACCGAACTAAATAGCCTAGATAATAACATTAACTTCACCATGGAAATAGAAACAAATAACACCCTAAACTTTCTAGACGTAGAAATCATAAAAAATCCAAATAACTCCCTTGATACCACCGTCTACCGGAAACCAACAGCTAACTCCGAAATCATAAACAAAAATTGTTATACCCCACTCTCATATAAATACTCTGCCCTACAATCATACATTAATCGCACAATCCTCGTATGCTCTAATAAAAACCTATTCAATAACGAACTTAAACATATCAAAAACATTGCCAGTAAAGCTAAATATTCCAAAAACCTTATCAACACTCTCTACAAAAAACACATAAAAACATTAAATAAAATTAATAATGCACAAAAAACAAAATCCAATTTCACCACATCCATACCTTTCTGTAATGGCGCCAGCATAAAAATCCGGAACGAAGCTAAAAACCTTAATATTAATATTCCAATTAAACCTAACAAAAATATTTTCCAGCACATACGCAACGAAAAAGATATCATCCCCCAAAACACCACCGCAGGCATATACAAAATAGACTTCGAATACATTAACGGTGAAAAGGCGAGCTACATTGGCATGACGAAACGACGGATAAACGAACGCGAAAAAGAGCACCGTGCAGATCTAAAATATGGTAAATCCTCCACAGCCTTTTCCACTACCCACAATAATAACCCAATTAATACTAACTCAATAAACATAAAAAAAATAGCACCTTATAACACCTATAACTACGCTTTAAAAAGGGAGGCCATCGAAATTATAACTAACTCAAAAACCGTTAATGACAGAGAGCACTATTCAATTTCGCCTGAATGGCAGCAGCTACTGGAAGAAATCGAAGAGAAGTGAACGAACTACGGCGCCAACATAACAACATTCTGCAACTAAGGAACGACGTCTAGGTTGTGATCAGCACTGATGATGGTTACGATTGTAACCGAAATTAATTTGCTGTTCCTTTGTAAGGATGTTTTTTAAGGTATTTTTAATATTGATATTAAATATAGTCCTTATATTAAAATTTTATAAATTTAAAATTTAAAATTTAAAATTTACTCCGGCAAAATTCTATTGAAAACAACATTATATCCGCGCCGAGATAGGGAGTAATGACGAGTGGCGCCCTCAATATTTACCAAAAATTTACATCACAGTTTCGTAGATTTCTCCCACTGGACCTTCAACTCCTATTAATATTACTCCGTGACTGCGTCACTCGAAAAACTACCGTTTTTCATGATAGTCATGGAGCATATTTATTATATCTTGTGACACAATATCGAATATAGCAAAAATATGGACAGAAAGTTTTTTTCTGTCGTTATATAAATGACAACCATTCACGGTGGTGGGTACCTTTATGTAACCGGTTGTGGGCTCCCTCGTTTCTTTCATTTAAAGCGTGTGTTTGACTTATAAATTGCCAATTATGGTTGTTTGTGTCAATATAACATATTTTATCAGTGCTGTTTGCATTTTTAGCTGTGTCATCTCTGGAAAATGCAATCGATCCAAAAGAAAGGAATTTCAATGTGCAGGTTAAAGCCATTAAGGATTGCTTAGTGAACTAAGAAACTCACAAAATTAGCTGCCCAAGAATATGGACGTCCTCACAGCATTTATGTCCCTTCAGAAGAAGCCTAGTAAATATAAAGAAACTCCACTTTCCGAAATGTTGGACAAGCACTCTGAAAAATGTGATTCCCCCATTTCATAATGATGTCTATTTCTTTATCATCCGTTTGGAGCATCTGCCATCAAGAGTCAACCCAGTCAATCGCAACGAGGGCGATATTCTAGTACATTTCAAGTATATCAATATGCATGCAAATTATTTCACTTGGAGGCACTTCTGGTTTGGCGGATGAATAAATTTTCAAAAATGCCCTTTTCTGTTGTTATTTTGGCCACTGAATCCTTACAAAATAAGCCGATTTTGTTATTATCAATATATATGGTGGATTTCTTATTATTTTCCCATTTTTATCGGATTTTTCAAGGATGCCCACAACCGGGTACACAATTCCTTTTGACCAAAAATGATCACTTTACAAAATTAGTGAGAATTTTTTTCTGGTTGACAGAATGATTATAGTTATTTCGTCAAACGTAAGCTAAGGACTCTAGCTTTCTAATGATATTCATGTGATTGCATTATATTTGCTCTATCAAAAGTTATAAGCGAAAATCAAAACCGTGCCGACAACCGGAGACATTCCCCTATATATATATATATATATATATATACTTATAACAAATAAAAAATACGTTAAGTAAAATATTAATAGGTGGAACAAAGATAAAATTGTATTCAAATATCTTCATATGATAATAATATATTTATAATAATAAAAGTAATTAAACGGATTATTCAGTGAGACACTATTTTTTTTTAAGGTTACATATTGCCATTGAGCATGAAAATAATATCGTTCATGTGAGCACCACGACCGCATACCGCATTCTGTGAACCCAATTTCCCATCACTCTTTCACAAAAATTTGGTTTTATTTCACTAATAACACGTTCAATGTTGTTTTTTAATTGCTAATTGTTATTGGATTATCAGCATAAACTTGTGATTTAACATATCCCCAAAGAAAAAAAAATCACAATCGATCGAGTCATTTAACTGAATAATGTCGTCCATGAATTCTTCTCAAATTTCTCTTAGTATTCACATATGAACACCGATTTTGATAAAAGAATTTAATAATTTCGAAACTTTGTTCAAGCGTGTATCTTTGCGTACACGCAGAGATACACTGCAAAGATACACTGCGTGTATCTTTGCATGATTAAATGGCGTAACATACTAAACACAAATGACACAAGGAATGTCAAAAAATAATACGCAGTGTTGTCATTTCAATCATTTAAAATTGTATCATCCCCACTGGAAAACCCATTACGTGTTCATTTGGTAATTTATAATGTAATATATTTAATACTGTTTGATATTAATGGTATCGTACAAATATTGCTATTTTATCATCACATAACCAACCTTTCTAACACGGTATAATATGTATACATATTTTTTTTTATTTATTTAAATAGATATTTTACTATTTTATATTACGGTTTTAGATATAAATACACATTGGTAATAAAAATAGATACTGTTTACTGCCAAAATACAAGTTTGTCCGTACTCAAATCCAACATGATTGCTTTCAGTTAAAAAAAAAAATTAAAAAAATATGGTGGAGTGCCCATAACCAGAGAGTTTCCATAACAAGAGACATTGATAGATATAAAAATACATTGTGTTTAAAATTAAAACTAACCCTTATTGACCAATTTTGATTTCGTTTTACACAGTTAAAAAATTCAACAGAAAACCAGTGGTAATCACCTATTTTAAATGTAGATACAATCATTTTTAATTTTTATTGAGAGATAATAATAATAATAATAATGATAATAATAAAGAGATTGAGAATTTCTATCGATTACTTTTATCTAAGAATTATCGTAAATTTTCTGTGGCTTGATAATCACCTCAGTAAATTTAATGAATCTTTTTACAGTGTATTTGATGTATTTTGTTGAAATTTGGTATATACGTTATATATGGACTATGGGGAAAAGTAATATGCGATACAAAAGAATAGCTCAAACTTTGCTCTTTATGCGATGTAGAAAAAAAAAAAAATATGAAAATTGAAAGGGATTTAAAGAAGTAATAGTCAATGTCGTAAAACTTTTTTTACTACGTCTTTAGAAGAGAAATATTAAGACTTACTGATAAAGTTGTCTTATCAGAGTGATTGTCTTTTTTCAACTGTAATACTGTAATGACGCTTGAAAATGTCTTAATAAAGGCTACTGTTCAGACATGGCTTAAAACAAATTCGATATTTCTAAAGAAAGTAACATATTATCATATTTATACATGATACTCTCTGAAACAAATGCGTAATAATTCGCTAAAAGTAGAATCATAATCAGACGCTACCGCTACAAAGTTAAGTATATTTTTTCGGTGTGTCTCAAACAGATTTTGTTTCAGCGATTTTCGTTTTTTCTTAGGGACAAAGCTTCCAATGACATGTAATTTTTTTTTTTTTTTTTTTACTTTGTACACCCTTTAAATTCCAAAAGAAGCAATCATTTCCACGCAATTACAAAACATATCTGATATTTAATATATCGAATTCGTATATTGCTTACTTGCAGTAATAAAAAAAAAAAAAAAAGTATTTTTCATAAGGTTATATACGAAAATATTCTGAGGAACTGTAATGGCATGATTTCCTTAGAATAAAGAAGTATATATATATGGTTTTCGTGGAAATAAATATTTCTAAAAAAATAATTAAATAAATTTTAGCATATTTTTCTCATATTTTTCAACGCATAGCTATGGAAAGATAAGGAAACATTTATTTTTATATTTCAGATGTTTGATGCAAAATATTCAAATTCAAAATTATATTGACAGAAAATTAGATTAACAAAACCAGATTGAATCAGAAAAACATGTTGCTACATTTCTGAATATATTTAAAAGCAGTCTAATTAATATTCATAACTCTAGAAACTTTGTTTAGTATGCTTATAAATAGGAAATTTATGCTTATATTTAAAATTTTAAGAATAATATTTAGAAAAATTCGTGTTCTATAACACTTTATTACACATAACACTCCGGTTTAAATTTTACTCTTCAAACATTAAATAAAGTGATGTTTCTGCATAAATAAATGATAATATTCTTTATAAATATGAATTAATTAACTTGTTTTAATTAAAAAAAATCAATAAATTTTCAAGCAAATAAAATATATATATATATATATTAAAATGTGTATGATGTATTATGTTTCCAGTCCAAACTATTCAAAGAACTAAGTTTGTTTATGCAAAATTATTTGTTCCATACTTTTTTTTTTTTTTTTTTTTAAACAAACTATAAGGTTGCTATTATATTTCTTAGAAATTACATTCCAATTTTCGAAATAAAGAATTTATATTTTTCATGTATAGAAAATTAGTTATATTAAATTATTAAACATGAGTTTTAATTAAAATAATGTGTGTGCAGATATACACTGGCATACAAAATTATAGGGGAAAAAAATGTAATTCTGTTTTCTTATCTCGCGTTTAATTTGTAAATAAACGCACATATAAATACGAAAATTGAGTAGCATGTCAGTAATAAAATTATGAATCAGATTTTATAAAATTTTAACATAAATAGTAATATTTAAATAATATTAATTCCAGTTTTCTCAAAGTAAGATTTGGAAAAAAAATATATTTTTTTTTCTTTTATTTTCTATCTATCTATGTATCTATCTATCTATCTATATATATATATATATATATATAATTTTAGAAAATAAATCTAAATGCAAAATGACGTTGAAGCATTACTAACCAAAACTAGTTTTCTCAATTTATCTTTATTAGTGAATTTTGAATTATGAATGAATTATCTTTATTAGTGAATTTTTATTAGTGAAGTTTCATATAAAGGATTACGGTAAATTTGAAGGGGATCGTATCGCTTTTTGGACAGTGACCGAATGCACTATGTAAAATATTGCCTAAAACAATAAAAATGGAACACTGCGAAACAAAGTCAACGGTAAATAATGGTTTAAAATTCAGTACAAATAGGTGAAGATGCACATGATTTCTTGTTTTAGAATGAAGTCGGATACTTTTTTCCTGCATTCATGGGCTCACCTGTAGCCGAGCAGTTCTGTGCTCGAAACTGGTAGACTGGAAGTAAATATTTTATCCCAACTCCCGCTCGTCGACCTAGTCTTTCAGATTTTTCAGTGATTTAAACCAAATCTCGTGTAAAAAATGTCTAGATCCCCTTAGAAACCACCCCAACCCCCATGGAGGGCATCCCACCCATAGGACTGCAGCGTTGTAAGTCGACCTTAACCCACACAACCAACAGAATTTCCTGCGTTTATTCCCGTTTCTTCTTTCATCTACTTTGCTTTCGCATGTAATTAAATTTTTAATAAAATATACATACGAACATGGAAATTGAATAAAGTGTTCGTTTAAAAAAAAAAAAAAAAAATGTATATATATATTGACATTTTTAATATTTTGGCGATGCTCATATCTTACTGTACAGTTAATACAGTTAAAAAAAAGTTTTTAGTTATTATATACATATATATTTCAGTTCAGTAACTTATACTAATATTTTCAACTATCACTGATGCATTCTTAAACCAATTTCTCATTTATTTAATTTTTTATTTCTTTTTATAATATTGTTTAAACTTTTCTTTTTTGTCAATGCATCATTTTGTTAAAAATAAAGTAAAAATATTTTAAAACATTCTACTTATGTTAAAATAATAAAGCATATGATTAATGATTTAAAAAAAAACATGCCATTCAAAATATATAGTCATATGTTATTTTATTTATTATTATTATTATTATTATTATTTTATTTTATTTTATTTATTTTTTGCAAAAAATAGGTAAGTTCCTTTTTACTTATTTATTTTTACTGAACATATTTTAACAATTTATTACTTATTAAGCGATATTGTCTAAAATGTAATAAGCGGTATTGTACAAGCGGTATTGTCTAAAATGTCATTTTGTTTTAGAATATTTATTTAAAATATATATTTAGAAAAATATGCTTAAAAAAAAAAAAAAAAATTAGATAATTTTTATTATTAGCACTTTGTACAATTAAAAGTGTCAACAAAAATAAATAAATAAATAAATAAATTCTGAAAATTATTTATCTGAAGCCAATTAAAAATTTACAGTACAAAACTAAATAAATAAATGAAGGTTTAACTGCAATATTATTTTAATTATTGTTCAGAAATTCTTCAGAATATTTTTAAAAATATATATTTATAAATATATACACGGGTTTATCAATATTTTAATTTTTGAGTCAATTTTTTGTGAAAAGCAAAACTTTTTTGTGATACTTTATTTTTGAGAATTAATATATATATAACTTGTAAAACCCTTCCATTTTAAACGTCATTGTGTATAGTATTTAATATCAAGGGCTCATTTAATAAATAATGAGGCAGGATTTTGTGAAGGAACATCATAGGAAACAAAATTTTGCCAGGATCTCTCCTGATATATATATATATATATATATATATATATATAAGCAAAATAATCAAAGCCAGTTGAAAATTAATTCCAAAACACATGAGGGGCTACATCAAGGCAGCTCCCCCATGTAGGTAAAGAAATATGAAAAGGTTTTGAGGAAACGCTGGTAATTTAACCAAAAAACACGTTTCTAGCCCCCAACTTCTCATAGGTGGAAGCAAGAACATACAGCAAACGAATTTTAATTAATACAAAGCATAAATGAAATTAAATTCGGAAATCCAGCACAAAATATAATCCATCAATATAAAATACAAGAATATAAATAATACAAGAATATATAAATGCATACATGGACAAACTGGAAAAGCTATTAGAATATGGAACATTGAACCCCCCCCCCCCCCCCATTATAAACATAGAACCTGTTCCAGCTAGTAGGGCTACTTACCAGCATATATATTATTCTTGTATTATTCTTGTATGTTATATTCTTGTATTTTATATTGATGTATTATATTTTATGCTTGATTTCTGAATTTAAATGCTTTTTATGCTTTGTATTAATTAAAATTCGTTTGCTGTATGGTCTTGCTTCCATCTGTGAGAAGTTGGGGACTAGAAACGTGTTTTTTGGTTAAATTACCACCGTTTCGTCACTAACTTCTCATATTCCCTTCACTGTAGGGGGGAGTTCCCCTGATGAAGGCCCTCATGTGATTTGGGATAATTTTTCATCTGGCTTTGATTATTTTGCTTATTTATTATAGTTTTGTATTTCCTTTTGCTGCATTTGCACATTGGTTTATAAAAACTTTGTTCTATTTCTATATATTTAATAATTCAAGTTTTACTCCATCCTATTTGTAAATTTTATCATATATATATATATATATATATATGGGTGTGTGTGGGTGTGTGGGTGTATTATACATATATTTCAGTGCGTGGCAGTTCCAAATCTTATTACATAAATCTATAAAAATGTAATGTTTTTATTAAACATAAAAATTTATTCTAAATTATTTTAGAAAAATATCACCCACAAAAATATTTAAATCTTGCCAATCTTGGTTAAAATTTTCAAATGTCAACCTTATGTAATTCTCAAATTATCCCCCAAAAAAAATTTCTTGTAAATGCTATTCTGATAACAGATATATAAACTTATCAGCAGATGAAAACTTGTATTTTGTATTTACGATGGAAGAAAACGTGAAGTTATAAGTAGAAAATTAGCTTAAATTTAAAATATATACACTATTTCACCGATATCAACAAAAATCTTTAAATTGCGTCGTCATATAATATGTATTTTCAATACCGAGTTTGGATTTATTGCTAATAGTATTTCTTACTTAGTTATGTTAATAGCAGATCCACACACATATACACAAAAATCAGCACTTAAAAGCCTTTATTTGATACTCAATATTACCTCAAAATCTTTACACACAGTAAATACTTATTTTCAAAATTTAATTAAAAATCAATATTTTCTCTCTTTTTACATGTGCAAGATATAGCAACGTTAGAAACAAGTCTTTCCGTCTCATTAGAAAGATTAGGCTGATTTCTTTTTTCTTATAAAATTACTGCCATTTATAAACAAGACCACAAATCGAGTTCATTAATAATCATACTTGAGACTTTAATAAGTCATTGTATATATTAACTTTCAAGCAAATCGGTTACTATATACGATTTTAATTCGAGTTTGTAATTTCCATGTTAGTGCTATTTTGAAGCAAACTGGTGGATGAGTTTTCTTTTTCTTATAAATATTAAATAACTTTTCTTAGTTTTTCACCATTAGATTTTTGCTTTAACCTATTGTTATATATATATACATACATATATATATATATATATATATATATATATATATATATATATATATATATATATATATTATTTACCGTGAATTTCCAGTTTCAATTTTTATATCCATGTTTTTGAATTTATTGTACGGTTTGTCAGCCTCGGGTTATTTTAATTTTACCGCATAAAGTAAAATAATAAAATATTTAAATTTTTATTAATTTTTTGTGTTGACTAAAATCGCGGGTACTTGTTTTAAAGAACGTTCAGCCACAAAATATGTTATCAAAAGAATGGCGCAATATTATTTATATCCAAGGAAATCCAGTCATGGATAAATTTATCGCATTATGTAACATAGTAAAAAAATTATTTTTTTATGAAATTTTTATTATTATTATTATTTTTTATTATTGAATTATTAAATCAGATTTAGACATTTGTTGTTTTCAAGTTCTTTAGCGTAAAAAAAATATGTTATCAAAAGAAAAGTCACGATATTACTCCAATCGGGCCTAAAAATTTACAATAATTATGGAAAAATACTTAAAGTAATATAAGTTATGGCTTCTGAAGATTTAAATAAAAATCTTAATAAAAATCTTAAAAATGCACTTTGCATACTCAGGAATGCAAATAGTTATTCTTATAAGTTTTGACATAAAACGCAATATATATCATGAAAATTAATTTAATTTAATTTTATATTTTAAATTTGCATAGTTTTTCCGTCAAAATCTCAATGAATAATTTATTTCTTGTACGGGATCGTAATTTGGTTTCCTTAAATGTATGGACTGACCCGTAATATATTTACGCTTCTAATTCTATCAAAAATTAATTAAGAGTATATAGATGGTACCTTTTTCGGAACAGTGTTTTTTCTCAAAATTTTGAATATGGGGGGAAAGTTGAATGTTAGCAATCGAGAAAATAAGAATGAGGCAAGTTTAAATGTGATTAAGGCGTCATAAGCAAAATGCAACTATAAAATTATTAACTACACGTTACTACGAACTGAACGGCATCAACTGCATATTGATACGGCGAATTGCGGCGAAGTTAGTTGGGAATGGCCTTTTTATTTATGATTGTATAAAATAAATTACGCTTAAATATCAATACCAAAAACATTTTTTAAGGTATAACAAAGTAAAAATAGAATTATTATCGTGTTATTTTTTTACGTGAATTTTTACTCATATATATTTTAATTTTTGGAACATAACAGTAGAAAAGTATATTTTAAGAAGAAGTATATCAAAACCTGCGTAAATTACTTATAAGCATAATGTATAAAGTTCAATATCTTCAACAATGGTCGTTTAAAATTTTATTTCTGATATTGTTTTAGAAAATACTAGCAGACCCGGCACGCGTTGTTGTGGCTAAGTTGTACGTTGAATTGTATTGCAGTAAACTATTCAATACAGACAAATTATTATTTACGAATAAAGATGAAAACATTGAAGCCGACGTAAAATCCCACGGGATTGAGAAGATAAGAGAACCTTATGTCAAAATTTGGAAGCCACTCATAAAAATTTTCTTAGAGTTGATATTCAGCATAAATTAATTTTTTTATAGGGTCTTATAAATTTTAATAGAGAAGTGAAATATATTGCTTCAAATGCTAAGATGGCAACAGCGGTAGTTATACAAAAGAAAACAATGTGGCTAAGCCAGAAAAATAAGTAAATTTGATAAATATCTTAAAACTTTAAAATAGGATATCTTATGAAATATTGGGCATTTAAAGTAAATAAAGGTATCCTTATTAAATAAAAAAAAAAAAAAAAAAAGGAAAATATTAATATCTGTATATATATATAAATTACGTGTCACGATGTTTGTCCGGGGTAAACTCCTAAACTAAGGAACCGATTTTAATGAAATTTTGCACACTGTGTGCAGTTTGGTCCAACTTGAGAGATAGGATAGTTTTTATCTCAATTTATTGTCACAATATTGTTTTATTGCAATTATTTGTTAATTATAGACCTTTATTAAAGTTGCTCCAAAATATCTGTGAGTTCCATTAATTTAATTGTTGCCAAAAAAAAAAAAAAAAAAAAAATACGAGTTCATTTTCTTTCGACATAAAAATAAATACATTTAATCAAACGTGAACGTTAAAAAATTATAAAAAGTTAAATTATGCATCTCACGAAAATTGACATCATAATCAATTTAAAGATTTTATACACATTGATAAAGTGCTAATGTAGTTCTATCATAGATATAGTAATATATATAGATCTCTCATCCCCATGTTATCGTACAAAGATTTTTGATGCCGAAAAAAAAAAAAAAAAAAGCTTTGGAAACAGCCATTAAGTGGTATTGAAAAAAAAAAAAAAAAAGAAAGAAAAGAAAGAAAGAAATATGAATTTGAAACTGTATCTGGAGTCTTCCATTCCCCTTTAGCAAATAAATTATTCATAAATTTTATTTGCTAAAATATTAGTATGTATTCCCGTGTGTATTCACTCGGGGAAAGACGGCCATATTTTGGTAAAAACGTCGTCTTTTCCCAAATGAAAAGGAATAACTTTTTTCTCCCCAATGATCACTCTATTCTATATATGCTATACTATATCTATGAGTTCTATACTCAAGCGAAGTGTGACTCACTGACCGTCTGTGCAGCCAAGAAAAAGATTTCCTATGTTAATTGCCCACTGGATTTTTTGTAAGAAATTATTAAAAATCGAGGAAATTTATTTCCCGATTTTAATCCTTATATTTGGGTATAGATATGTATTAGTTATCGCGGGTGTTAGATTGAATTATTTTGCTGTCAAATTGACAAAATTTTAATTTTAAATTTCAAAATTCTGTCGCCTTTGGCTTTTTATTATTATTATTATTATTATTTGGCGATCAAAAGCGTAACACGAAAATATACATGCCAGATGTATGCATTGTACGAAATGTAATATGTATTATTCATTGTACGTATGTATGACATGTAATATGTATTGTACGAAATATTGTTTCATATTATTCATTACTCTTTTAATATAAGTTGTTAAAATAACCATGATTTTTGAAAGGAATTAAATATTTTCGCCAGATAATTTGGCGATATTCTTTTTTTTTCGCCAAGGATGACAGAAATGAAATCTATTCCGCTGCAAAATATTAGTATCATACATCAGATATTTTATTTAGACATTTGAAAACAAATTTGACTTCAAACTATGATAGAATATTTATCATTTTCCTTTTAATTAGTATATTACTAGCAGGCTTTGCCCGCTTCGCTGGTCATTATATTGAAATGTATCCCTAAAACAGCATATCATTAATAATAATAAAATATCTTAAAAAAAAAAAAAAACATTGGAATCCGTCAAAATCTAATTTTAAGTTGCCCAATGCCTTCGGCAGTCCCTTACCTGCTTCTTACTCCCCCTCCCTCGCGGTTACAGTTGAAAGTTTCACAAAATCTCTTCAAAGTGCATATTTCGCACACCTAATTAACACCCGCACACCAAAATTCGCCTTTCTTAGGTAATTTGGACGGATTTAAGCTTCAAAATGTGGTTTTTGCCCCGCCCGCCCCAAGAGGAAGGGTGGGGGGGGGGTAAATTTCCAAAATTACTTTATATTGCATGTTGCATACACATACATAACCGACACATCAAAAAATTGAGATTATGAAATTATTTAAAGCTGAGTGATGCTTTAAAACTTTTTTTTTTTTTTTTTATCTCTCCCCCCCCGTTCTTAAAGGAGGGAATTTCGCAAAATCTCTGAGTTAGATACATATAATCGTCCCTTACATAAAAAATGTCCAACCTTAGATAATTTAGTGCAGCGTTACGCATGAATACATGTTTTTGCCCCCCATTCTCTAAAGGGCGGTAGGGTGGAATTTCATAAAATCCCTTTGTAGTGTGTGTTCAGTTCGATTTCCTCGTGTGTTGAGTACCCTTCTTCCAAAATCTTTTCCCTTCTCTCCCCCCTTAAAAATCCAAAATTCCAAAATCGCAGAAAATAATTTTTTTGTACTGAAGTCTGGTCTTTCCATCTGCAATTTCTTCACCGTTAAGTAATTTGGAGCCGAGTTAAGCCTTCTGCCCCCCAAGGAGAGAGAGAGGGGGGGGTATTTTGCAAAATGCCGTCTTAGTTGGGGGTCAGGCTCCGAAATCCAACCTGGTCACTAAAATTTGTGACCCTCTTTCCCACAGAATCGTCATGGCAGTGTTGAGTCAGTGAATCATTGAGTTTACTCTTTTATATGTACAGATTTGTTTATATTTTTTATGGACTACTTGGCTTAAGGTTGTTGTCACAAAAATGGAGTCCTTGGCGAAAAATGTCCTATCTACTTCAGTATTAAAATTAAAAATATACCCAGGATTATCAACTAATAAAGCTCTTTAATACAGATCTGAATTAGCTTTCATTTTCTTATTATTTAATTTTGATAATGACGTTATGTTGGCATGTGCCTAAGCAAATTTAATATGTATTATTTTTATTATTATTATTCGCGTGAAATATTCTTTGGCAACAATTAAAAATTAAAATAAATTATTTTAAAGTTTTATTATAGAAGAAATATTTATATTATACAGAAGATTAATTAAAAATTTACATTTTTTCCGGTATAAATAGTAGCCTATGTCTTATTCCAGACTATTACCTATCTCTATACAAAATTTCATCCAGATCCGTTTAGCCGTTGTGGTGTGATTGAGTAACAAACATCCATCCAAACTTTCGCATTTATAATATTAGTATAGATTATAGTTATCATGTGCATGTGTTAGATTGAGTAATTTTGCTATCAAATTGACAAAATTTTAATTTTAAATTTCAAAACTCTGTCGTTCTTGGCGCTTATTGTATTTGGTGATCAAAAACGTAATACGAAAATATGTATGCCAGATGTATATTTTCGTAATATGCATTGTACGAAATATTGTTTCATATTATTCATTACTCTCTTAATATAAGTTGTTAAAATAACCATGATTTTTGAAAGGAATTAAATTATGTTCGCCAAATAATTCGTCGATATTTTTTTTTCTGCTAAGGATGACCGATATCAAATCTATTCCGCTGCAACATATTAGTATCTTATATCAGATACTTTATTTAGACATTTGAAAACAAATTTTACTTCAAATTATGATAGAATATTTATCATTTTCCTTTTAATTAGTATATTAGTTGGATATTTATTGTGTAAATATCATCTTTTGAAATGAAATGTTTGTGTTTTCAATCGAATATGGAAATTTGCCATTTTTTTTTTCTTTTTTTCCCTAGAGTTTTGAAATTAAAAATTTAAATTTTGTCAATTTTACAACAAAAATAACTTAATCTAACGCATGGACATAATAATTAATACATACCTATACCTAAATATGGGGATTAAAATCGGGAAATAATTTTCTTCGATTTTTAATAATATTTTACAAAAAAATCCAATGGACGTTTAACATAGGAAATATTTTTCTTGCATCCATGAACGGCCAGTGACGGCATCACTTCGCTTGCGTATTAGCACTTTATCAATGTGTAAAAGAAATTTTTAATTAAAAATGACGTCAGTTTTTGTGAGATGCATAATTTTTTTTTATAATTTTTTATCGTTCACGTTTAGATAAATGTATTTATTTTCCTGTTGAAAAAAATAAATAAATTCGTTTTTTTTTTTTTTTTTTTTTTTTTTTTTTTGGCAACAATTAAATTATGGATAAATGTAAATGGCTAATTTTTTGCTATTATTAGCTTACAAAATTGCTATTTTATGCATAAAAATCGCAATTTTTTTTTTTTTTTCGGAATAAAAGGTAGCCAACTTTTTAAGTTAGGGTATAAGCTATCTCCATAACAAATTTTATCGAAATCCATCGAGCAGTTTTAGCGTGAAACTCAGTCAAATAAACGGACATTCACATTTATAATATATATAAGATTAGTATATTAAAATTTAAGAGCATGGTATATAAAAAGTTTTTTTTTTTTTTTTTTTTTTTTTTTTAATCTTATAATTATTCTTATCTTAATCCTCAATGTTTCCCATCTTTATTAACTTGAATTTACTATTAAAATTTTAACATACTCAAAAACTTCTCATCACTTCGTTAAAATACACTAAACTTTTCCAAAATCTTTTTCTATTTAAAATGATACATGTATTTACTTTAAATGTCCAATATTTCATAAGATTTCCAATTTTAAAGTTTTAGCATATTTATCAAATTTACTTATTTTTCTGGTTTAGCCTTATTTTTTTTCTTTTTATAACTACAGCTGTTGCCTTCTTTAAAATATTTAAAATGATGAGGTCATTTTATAGTAAAATTATCCATTATAGCATATATTATATTTCACTCCTCCATAAAGATTGATTTTAAAATCGTCTGTTTCTTTTATACTTTTATTTTAATAGAATTTTAATAGAATTTAATTTATATATTAGTCATTTTAGCAATTTTATCCAAAGTAGCATTAGAAATAATATATGTCACTTCTCCATTAAAATTTATAGGGCCCTACAATAAAATTAATTTGTGCTTAATATCAACACTACGAAAATTTTTATCAATCGCTTCCAAATTTTGACCTAAGTTTCAAATCTCAACCCTGTGGGTTTTTACATCGGCTACAACGTTTTCGTCTTTGTTCGTAAATAATAATTTGACTGTACTAAATAGTTTACAGCCGTATAATTCAACGTATAACTTAGTCACAGCAACGCGTGGCCGGGTCTGCTAGTATTAATATATTTTAACGAAGTGATGAGAAGATTTTGAGTATGTTAAAATTTTTTAAATCCAAGTTAATCAAGAAAGGAAACATTGAGAATTAAGCTAAGAATAATTATAAGATTTAAAAGAAAAAAAAAAACATTTTATATACCATATTTTTAAATTTTCTGTTGAAGTGATGACGTCACTGACCGTCTGTGGAGCTAAGAAAAAGATTTCTTATGTTATGAGCCCATTGGATTTTTGTAAAACAAAATATTGTAAACACTGCTCTGAAAAAAAAAAAAATCGAGATTTGATGCCATACTTGCTGATTCTTATGTAAAATGACCTCCTGAATCCGAATATGACTCCCATTTTGCCCAGTCCCCCACCTTTTTCTAGATACACCACCCCCTCCCCCAATTTCTTTCACTGTTCGATAATTTTTTGCACATGTATTTGATTTCAAGAATGAAAAATAATAAATTTAACACCTAAAAACAAACAAACAAACAAAAAAAAAAATGCAAAGTTTAAAAAATAACATTAATAACAGATTAAATAAATATAAGATATGTAATGCGTAATTTCAGAGGCAAATCCCCCCAAACTTTTACCTTTGTCGCAAATTTCCATGTTTTAGAATTTTCTAACACTATAGTCCCTCAGAAGATATTTAACGGTTAAAATAATCCTGCTGCCTCCTAAAAATCAAATTTGTAGCCATAAAATCACCGAAAAATGATAAAAAAAGAGTGGGAGATAGGGTAAAATGGGCGTGATATTCGGATTTAGGAGGTCGTTTTACATAAGAATATTCCAAAATGGTGTCAGAGGCAATTTTCATGAAGAGCTATGAGATCGAGAAAATTATTTTCCGATTTTACTCCATATATTTGGTTATAGATGTGTATTAATTATCGTGTGCATGCGTTAGATTGATCAATAAATAAATAAAGAAAAATTAAAAAGAAAAAATATTAATTTTAAATTTCGTGAAAAACGTCGTGGGAGGATATAGTCTTGAATATGAAGCGTTTTATTATAATCCCACTAGAAATTATAATCAACATCCAAGTGTAGTAATCGGTAAAATGAATGTAGTTTGTAAATTTTGTAAAGCTAAAAAATTCAAAGGAGAAACACCGAGTACATGCTGTTCGAATGGTAAAATTAAATTACGAGACTTGAAATCTCTGCCACCGGAATTCCTAGAATTTATGAAAGGAGAAACACATAATTCTAAAGAATTTTTTAAAAATATTAGGCGTTACAATGCATGCTTTCAAATGACTTCATTTGGAGCAACTGCAGTAATCGAAGAACCAGGATTCAATCCAGTGTTTAAAATACAGGGACAAGTATATCATAAAATTGGATCATTATTGTCTTTCCCAAATGATACTCCGAAATTTTTACAAGTTTATTTTGTAGGAAATGAAGAACACGAACTGGACCAAAGGCTTTCAACTTTTACAGGATTACATCGAGATATAATTCTTTATTTACAGCGCTTTCTTCATAATAATAATGAATTAATAAAGATATTTAAAACAGCAATGGAAAAAATGGTTTCAGATAGTTATAAAATAATCATTCGAGCAGATAAAAGGCCAATTGGTGAGCACGAAAGACGATTTAATGCACCTCAAGTAAATGAAATAGCTGTAGTCATGGTGGACAGTGAAAGTAGCTATAGAGACATTGTGGTACAACGAAGAAGTAATAAGTTGGAACGTATCGCTGAAACTCATCACATGTATGACGCCTTGCAGTATCCATTAATATTTTGTCACGGTGAAGATGGTTACCATTTTAATATTTATCATATTAATCCAGAAACAAATAGACCAACAAACAAAAAAGTTTCTTCTAAGGAATTTTATGCATATCGGATAATGGAGAGAGAAAATAAATACAATCATATACTCAACTGTCGGCAGTTGTTTTTACAGTTTATTGTTGATATGCAAGCAAAAATTGAAGCAGAGAGACTGTTATTTATCCGCCAAAATCAAAATAAATTACGATCGGATGAATATATTCATTTACGGGATGCAGTAGCCAATGATGGAGATATAGAAAATTTGGGACGATTAGTAATTTTGCCCTCTACGTTCACTGGTAGCCGTAGGCATATGCTTGAATATGCACAAGACGCAATGACGTATGTAAGGAAATATGGTCGTCCTGATTTATTTATAACGTTTACGTGTAATTCTTCATGGAAAGAAATTCAAGATGAATTACAGTATGGACAAAAGCCACATGACAGACATGATATAATTGCGCGCGTGTTTAAACAGAAACAAGTAAAATTTATTAATACTATTGTGAACAGTTCTATTTTTGGAAATGTTATCAGTTGGATGTTCTCCATTGAGTGGCAAAAAAGAGGATTGCCACACTCACACAATTTAATTTGGCTGAAAGAAAAAATTCACTCAAATCAGATCGATGACGTTATCAAAGCAGAATTTCCAAATCCGGATGAAGATCCTGTTCTGTTTAGAATAATCGTGAAAGACATGATACATGGGCCTTGCGGAGCGCTTAATGTGCAATCACCCTGTATGAAAGATAATAAATGTTCAAAACGATATCCAAGATCATTTTTGAGTGAGACGCAAACAGGAGATGATGCATACCCGAAATATCGACGTCGACCACCGAGTGAAGGAGGATTTACAGCAAAAATCAGAGTACGAGGCGAAGAAATTGAAATTGATAATCGATGGGTTGTCCCTTATAATCCTTTATTATCAAAAATGTTTGATGCTCATATTAATGTAGAATATTGCAGTTCTGTCAAGTCAATTTAGTATGTGTGTAAATATATTAACAAAGGAAGCGATATGGCTGTTTTTGGAATTACTGATGAAAATCGAAACGATGAAATTTTAAGATATCAAATGGGACGGTATATAAATAGTAACGAAGCAGTTTGGCGTATATAAGGGTTTTCGATTCATGACAGAGATCCAGCTGTTTTTCACTTAGCAGTTCACCTTGAAAATGGACAACGAGTATATTTTACTAATCAAACAGCACAAAAAGTTGCAAACCAACCTGTTAATACAACCTTGACGGCATTTTTCGAATTGTGTCTCAATGATCCCTTTGCTAAGACTCTTTTTTATGGAGATATTCCCAGTTATTACACGTGGGACTCATCACGAAGAGTATTTAATCGACGAAAGAGAGGAGTTCCGGTTGAAGGATTTGAGGGTGTATTTAAAGATAATGCTATCGGTCGAGTATATACGGTACACCCAAAAAATGCTGAGTGATTTTATTTACGTTTACTATTCCATGAAGTACGTGGACCAACTTCCTTTGAAGATCTTCGAACGGTAGATGGTTACATTTGCGAGACATATCGTGAAGCCTGTCAGCGTCGTGGCTTATTAGAAAATGACAATCAATGGGAACAGGCAATGAAAGAGGCTGCAGAAACAGCAACAGCGAATCAATTACGTGAACTCTTTGCTATAATTATAACAACATGTAATCCTTCAAATCCGAATAGACTATGGATGAAATATCGTGATAGTATGAGTGATGATATTCTAGCAAGAGTGCGTAGAGACAATCAAGATATGAATATTGGTTTCAACGATAATATTTATAATGAAGCTTTAATAATTTTAGAAGATCGATGTTTCGCAATGTGCAATCAAAATTTAGTTGCTCTTGGGGTGCAATCTCCTGAAAGAGGCGGATCAAGCGTGTTTAATTCAGAATTAACAAAAGAACTTAATTATAATGTAGAAGAATTGCAACGTTATATCAATGAAAATAAACCAAAATTAACACAAACTCAACGAATAGTATAGAACACAATAATAAGTCGTATTGACACAAGTACAGGCGGGATTATCTTTTTAGATGCACCAGGAGGTACAGGCAAAACTTTCCTTATCAATTTAATCCTAGCTACAATCCGAGTAAAAAATTAAATCGCATTAGCATTGGCATCTTCTGGAATCGCCGCGACATCAATGGAAGGTGGAAAAACAGCCCATTCTGCATTTAATTTGCCATTAAATGTAGCTGATCAAGAATTCCCAGTCTGTAATGTCACAAAATCTTCTGTACTTGGCCAAATTTTAATACGGTGCAAAATTATAATATGGGATGAGTGCACAATGGCTCATCGAAAATCACTTGAAGCACTGGATAGAACACTACAAGATCTTCGGAAGAATACAAAACTAATGGGCGGAGTTTTATTGCTACTATCTGGAGATTTCCGACAAACATTACCAGTTATACCAAAATCAACACCAGCTGACGAAATAAATGCGTGTTTAAAACGATCAATTTTTTGGAATAATGTTGAAAAGTTATCACTAACCGAAAATATGCGAGCACTAATAACTGGAGATCCAAAAGCACAAGAGTTTGCCGACAATCTTCTGAAAATTGGAAATGGCACCTACCCACTAGATCTACAGTCTGGTAAAATAATTTTATCAGAAGAGTTGTGTCATGTAGTAGATACCGAAGAACAACTTATAGAAAAAATTTATCCATCAATAGAACAAAATTACTTGAATAAAACATGGTTGTATGAACGAGCAATTTTGGCTACAAAAAATAGTGTAGTAAAACAAATAAATGAAAGAGTACAGGATATGATACCGGGAGAGGAAAAAATCTATAAATCAATAGATTCAATGATGAATCAAGATGAAAATTTGAACTTTCCGATAGAGTTCTTAAATTCATTAGAGCCACCTGGTATGCCTTCTCATGAATTGAAGCTAAAAGTTGGATCACCAGTCATATTAATGCGAAATCTTAATGCGCCAAAATTATGCAATGGTACAAGATTATGTGTAAAACAAATTTTGAACAACATCATTGAGGCAGAAATTCTAACTGGCAAAGAAAAAGGAAACTTGGTTTTTATACCAAGAATTCCATTAATTACGAATGACTTACCATTTTGTTTTAAAAGATTACAATTTCCACTAAGATTAGCTTATAGTATAACTATCAATAAGGCCCAAGGTCAGACGTTCCGATTTTGTGGGGTTAATTTAAAAGAATCCTGTTTTTCACATGGCCAACTCTATGTAGCTTTTTCACGCGTGGGACAGAAAGATAATTTATTTGTTTATGCACCAGAACACAAAACAGTAAACGTAGTGTATAAGAATGTATTTCAGTAGAAATGTTTAGTATATAAATTGATTTAAGATAATTTAAGATATTAATGTATACTTAGTCATAAGATATTTATGTATAATTTATGTATAAACAAAAAAAATCAATAAATTAATCAATTAAAAAAAAAATGTGTCTTTTATATAACAAATTGTCAAGTAAGTATTGATGGATTATTAATAACAAATAACTGTGCTATTAAAAATGACCCAGCGAAGCGGGTATTCACAGCTAGTATATATATATACAGTGCGTTGCATGAATAGAATAGAACGCACTTAAGCTTTAAGAATTAGAATGGTATAGAAGTGCTATAAAAAATATGAATAGGTGACACGTGATGCAAATTGTATGTTTATGATTCAAGAAATGGAAATACGAGTCAAAACAATGAAAGACCAGTATGTGTTCTTAGAAAATAATTTTATTGAATTTATGACAAAAATACATGTTGCATGAATTAAACGCGCATGCCAAAAATAAATAACTGAGTAACAAATACTGTATCTAATACTTCGTAAAGCCACTATGGGATTCTAGAACAGCTAGTAAGCGCCTTGGCATTGACACATATAGTGGCATGAGGTCATCCAAGCTGATTGTCTTTCAAGCTATTAGAATGGCCGATTTTAGTTCATTTGTCGTGTTAAACTTCCTTCTCTTTACGTAAACACGGCGAACCAGAATACCCCATACGTTCTCCATTATGTTTAAATCGTGGATGTTTGAAGGTCTATCCAGAACTTTAATTTTATTGTCACGGAACCATTTTTTCACAGATGTACAGTCTTGCTGAAAAATATAATTTCTTCCAGCTTTCTTGACTGCTTGACGGTGGAGCTTCCTTGTGAGCATCAGGACATAATCTACAGAGTTCATAGTGTTCTCCAGGAACTCTAATTCGAAAGTCCCTTTAAAACCTATGGCTGTCCACACCATGACAGACCCACCTCCAGATTGGCGTTTTGAACAATACATTTCTTCGTTTCTCAGATCGTGACAGCAGCTACAAAATCCATCTTGGTCATAGAGATTAAACTTTTTTTCATCTGAGGAGATGACTTTTTCCCAATTTAGTCGATCTGGAATCCATTTTCTTGCCCATTCCAGCCGCATATCTCTGTGCTTTTGAGTGAGGACTTGTTCCGCCTTGATTTTTTTAAAATTAATGAATGATGCAGCTTTAATAGTTCTCCATATGGTTGTCCGATGAACACCCAGCTTGTATGGAGCATTTATCTACGCACAGGAGGTATTCTTATTCTTTGCAGCGTTACATATTCGACGTTTGTCGTAACTGGTGAGCTTTCCTGTTCGCTTCTTACACACTTTTTGCTCATAATTTGCTACTTATTCTTGTGTTGTACGAAATTATATAATTTCGCACAACACTCTCACTTCTTCCGATTCGGCGCCCAATTTAATGATTGCTAAAGCCTTTATAGCGCATAAAGTCGATTTTTATCCTCTCGTCTACTGTCAAATTTGCCGCTCTTGCCTGAACAAACTCCGTATATTTTGTACTCAGGCATTAAAACTGTTTTTAGAGAACTTTAGCAACACGACTATTTGTGTTTTAATTTAATTCCGGTGGCTCTATTAAATTTTAAATGCAAAATACAGAGTGCGTTTAACTTCGCGCAACAAACAAAAAACAGTGAAAAATAGGAAAATGCGTAAACACTCATCTACATAAGCTTGCATGAGCCTAAACATACGTGCTCAAAGCACCTTATTCAGTAGTTAGTCATATGGAATAACTGTAAGTCACATTCTTTCTTTTTTTTAAATTTAAAAAAAATTATTTCTGGTTATTAGATAAGGTTCATTTATATTCATGCAACGCACTGTATATATATATATATTCCGCCAAGAATGACAGATATGAAATCTATTAAGCTGCAACAGTATCTTCTATCAGACATTTTATTTAGACGTTTGAATTCATTTAAAATTCAAATTTTACCAATTTTACAGCAAAAACAACTTCACATGTGTATAGAACTGCATTATAGCAATGTGTATAAAATTTTGAAACTGAATATGACGTCAATTTTTGTGAGATGCATAATTTAACTTTTTATAGATTTTTAACATTCACGCTTGATTAAATGTATTTATTTTTATGTCGAAAGAAAATGAACTCGTATTTTTTTTTTTTTTTTTTTTTTTTTTTTTTTGTGGGGGGGGGGGGGGCAACAATTAAACTTATGGAACTCAGCTAATTATAACCCTTTGTCATATAATAAACAAATAATTTGCAATAAAAAATATTGTGACTATAAATTAAAATAAAAACTATCCTATCTCTCGAGTTAGTCCAAACTGCACACAATGTGCAAAATTTCATTAAAATCAAATCCTTAGCTTAGGAATTTATCACGTACAAACATCGTGAAACGGAATTCTTATATATATAAAGATATATAAAATAAAAATCCCTACAATTCTACATCCCATTAACTTTCACGTTTATAGAGCAGGAAAAAATATATAAGAAACCAATATATAAATAAATAAATAAATATTTGACCGCGGTTTTCGAAAAACTTCATACTCATGAAGAAGGTTGTTCTTTTTTTTTTTTTTTTTTTTTTTTTTTTTGTAAATGAAAATAATAATTAAACTATTTTTCTACAGTCTATAGAGAGCACTGTGCGTGGCCATGTCACACTTTATGAGGAAAAAATGTACTCAAATGTTTACAGGTATATAAATTCTATTTTATGTATCCGTAATCTCCACAAATTACAGTTTGCCAACCGAGATATAACACTGCTAACGGCAGTTCAGTCGGCGGTTCATACCTGAGGCAGATCATCTTCACAAATAACGCTCTATCCACCAAGTCAGCATCACAAGTAAAGCTTTATGTATGAACAAGTAGGCGGCAAAATAAGAAATAAACTGTTCTAATCGCAAAATTGTGCAATTTGCATGTTTTTCTTTCATATCCGTGCGAAAAATTTAACTATTTGTCTAACTATCGTCGACAAAAAAATTAACTATATCTCCCCCCCCCCAAAAAAAAAAAAAAAAAAAAAAAAAAAAAAAACTCTTTACGAGAAATATTTTTTCGCAAACCTTCAATTCATTCAATAGTTATGAAATTTAAAATGTCTTCAGATTTATGGGACACCCTGTAGATATATATATAAAGCAAGAGCATGTGCATATCCTGTTCTGCGATTGAAAAATCCATTTTTTTAAATTTCGTAAACGATATTTTTAAAGTGGAAGAGTGAAATGGTGAAGATTCATCAAAAGAAAACATTCATTATATAATATTGTCCTGGAATTTATGTATAAAATATTTCTGTGATAAAAACAATGTGATACACAGGGACAAAAAAAGAGAAAAAAAATAGTTTTTATTTAGTTAGATAAATATTTTCTTTGTAGAAAGTAAACAAGTTTCTTATATAAAACACAAGCGTGTGCTATGACAGTTCATTTCCCCCTTCATAGTTCATTATGAAGGAAATATGTAGTTACCCAAAGAATAGAAGAAAAAAATGTTCCGATTGAACACAGGAAATTAGTTTATAAGATTTATTGCTGAAAGACAAGGAAATTTCAGAATATTTTTTTATGTGACCTATAAAAATGACAAATAATGACAAAACAAAATTATTAAATTTGTCTTAGTATAGATTAGCTTTGTCTTAGTATATCAATTTATCAAATGATGAAATATAATGATAACAAAACTAACACTTAATAATATATATATATATATATTCAACACTTTAATAAACAATAAACAAGTTACACAAAAATATATATGAAATTGTTTCTTAATACACTGAAAAATAGATATACTTACGGAAGATGCATATGCGTATACTAATTGTTTTCGCAATGGAGTCACATTTGGAGTCATATCGCTATTCAAAATGACTGGTGTAATTTTGCCAAAATAGTGTGGAATGAGATATATCTTCAAGAAATAATATTAATGTTATTATCAGCTGCATACTTTCAGCTTCAACTGCATACTTTCAGCTTCACACTTTTTTTTTTTTTTTTAGTAGAATCATTTTGGGATGTAGTCTTGATTTTGTGAGCAAAAAGTGCATAATCTTTATATATATATTTCTTTTGTGCGTGTGTATGTCACTGAACTCCTCCTAAACGGCCGGACCGAGCTTAATGAAATTTTTTGTGTGTCTTCAGGTGGATTCGAGAATGGTTTAGATTTACAATTCAGTTCAATCGGATAATTGGATCAAAAGATATTAAATAAAAACTTCATTTTAACTTTAAAATGATTAAAAAGAAAAATATATTTGATGCCAAAATAAACAAAATTCACGTTTATTTATTTTTTTCCGGAAATAAAATATTTTTAATTTCGCGTGATAAACAATAAAAATTAGAAGAAAAAAAAATTAATATACTATGAAAATATTCGCGTGTAAATAAATATTTTCATAGAGATACTTGGTACTAGCTTAAAATTTTTATTTAATTTAGTAGTACTTTTCTTTTCTACAGTAAAACAAAATTTTTCGTTTTAATTGATACTTTATATGTAACTTATAAAGGTTCTTTTACGTTTTCACCTTAATTGTAAACAGTAATAATTTCGAATTTATTAGAATTTTTTATATTTTTATTTTGTATATATCATAAAACAGTTTTTTTTTTTTTGTATGGAACAGCTTTAGTTTGGAAAAATTTGAAATTTGTCACCGAAGTAGTACGGATGTTTCTCACCAAGATCGTCAGTTACGCAATTGAGATAGCCATGTTAATTCATCGCAAAAATGGCCAATAATATTTAAAGTCGACAAGGGGGGGGGGTCTATACTAAAGCTGTGCTTTTGTATTTATCTTTATATTTCTTTTGTGCGTGTGTATGTCACTGAACTCCTCCTAAACGGCTGGACCGAGTTTAATGAAATTTTTTGTGTGTCTTCAGGTGGAGTCGAGAATAGTTTAGATTTACAATTCAGTCCAATTTAAATTGTTTATTTAATTAATTTATCATTTATAAATTGTTGTTGATTTTGGAATGTTTCACATTGTATCCGGCAGACTGCGCTACGATCGTAGTATCGAATAGTCAATAATACGCAAGCGAAGTGATGACGTCACTGGCCGTCCGTGGATGCAAGAAAAATATTTCCTATGTTAATCGCCCATTGGTTTTTTTGTAAAATTTACTAAATATCGAAGAAAATTATTTCCCGATTTTAATCCCCATATTTGGGTATAGATATGTATTAGTTATCATGTGCATGCATTAGTTTGAGTTGTTTTTGCTGTAAAGTTGATAATATTTGAATTTTTAATCTCAAAACTCTGTCATCCTTGGCGGAAAAAAAAAATATCGCCATATCATCTGGCGAACATATTTAATTTCTTTCAAAAATAATGATTATTTCAACAACTTATATTAAGAGAGTAATGAATAATATGAAACAATTTCGTACAATACAGATTACGAAAATATACATCTGGCATGTATATTTTCGTATTACGTTTTTGTTCGCCAAATACAAAAAACGCCAAGGAAGAGAGAGCTTTGAAATTTAAAATTAAAATTTTGTCAATTTGAAAGCAAAATAACTCAATCTAACACATGCATACGATAACTAATACATATCTATACACAAATACGGGGATTAAAATCGAGAAATAATTTTCCTCGATTTTTAATAATTTTTTATAAAAAATCCAATGGGAGATTAACATACACTGCAAATAAAAGGGTCTTAAAATAAGACATAAAAACAACTGAAACGGCATTTAAGACACGTAAATGTCTTAAAATGTACCTTAGACGTTTGAGATATTTTATTTTAAGACAGATATATGTCTGAAATATTAATTCAGACACAAAAATGCCTGAAACACGTAAATACGCGAATTTTCAGACAGCAAAACGTGTTTGAATTTTCAGACGCTTTAGAAATTCAGACACTTGCATTACTTAGAATTTTTTTTCATATGGAATCTACTTTAAGAAAATATGCTTATACTACTTCTTTACACATTCAATAAATATATTATTATTTTATATAATAAGCAGTTAAACTACTTAAATTATGGTAGCTTTATGAAATTATATTTTTATGGTATAATACTCTAGGGATGTGAATGATATTTGCATGCTATTGAACTTTAGCACAATTCATAAACAACTAGATTTAGACACAAAGCTTATTTGTTCCAAAAAAAATATATATATATTTGTCTTTAAAGCTTTTTTCTATTAAAAGAAAAAGTGTGAAGACGGATGTAGCAAGTAATTTGTAGAGAAGAAAACGAATTTATAAGTCAACAACCATGAATAATTTGTGCATATTTTCTTTCTTTCTTTCTTCTTATTATTATTCATTTAAAAACTTTTTTCTTTCACAAATTCACCTACATCTAAATGTAAAACTACAATTTTTCCTGTATTCATGATTATAGTTCGTTTTTATTTAAATATAACTTCAAGGAAAGAAATCGTTATCATCGAGGGATGAAACCCTCACATACTTGTTATGCATTATTAAAAAATTCTGGTCCTCTAAATATGAAATTTAACGTAATAATACTTATTAAGTTTAAGAAACAATACTATCAACAGTTTTATGGCAAAAAATTAAAAATAAAATATTACACTGCGATTAGTTTCATGAATACTACATTATATTATATCATAAAAACACATATTGCTGTATTCGACGGTAGCGTGATTAGTAAATGCTTCACTCCGACGACGCTTGGCTTCAGGTTTCGGTTTCCTTATACAGAATGAGTTCGAATCCCAACGCCGGAAAATGGGACTTTTTTTTTTTCCCTTTTTTATATAAATATTTCTTTAATGCTCTAAACAATTCTAAAATAAATTTTTAACAGAAAAACATAATCGCACGCCATATTTATTTATTTATATATTTATTAAAAAGCTTTAAAAACGGTAGTATATTTAAGCCTAACATGGCGATGATTTAAGCCTAGAACATGGCGTCGTTTTAAGACACTTGCAATATCTTAATTTCTGATGCAAAAAAGGTGTCTTAAAAAGTAAGACATTTTTTTTTTCGCTTAAAAAATGACCATCCATTTAAGACACTTTTTAAACTGAATTTAAGACATTTAAGTTTACAGTGTAGGAAATCTTTTTCTTGGATCCACGGACGGTCAGTGACGTCACACTTCGCTTGCGTACATTCTATTGTAATTCCAGTTTGTCCCGACAATTTGTGCTGCGATCAAATCCAGGAAAATATTTTGTAACTTCGTGTTATTATTGTTATACAAAAAATTGTGTCCTAATTGAAATATTACATCAAGATGTAATTAGTGTTTGAAGAGTTTTGAAGTGTGCATAAAAAACTATATATTTTGCAAATTTGGTGCGGAATTGGAGTGAGTATTTTATATAACTTTCTATTAAATTTACACGCGCGATGATTAACAACCACCCTAACCTACAAATTTATTTGTGTAGCTAATTTATTATATTTTATTTATTTATTTTTTGTATGGAACACTTTTAGTATCGGATCCCTTTGGCAAAATTTGAAATTTGGAACCGAAGTAGCTAGGACGCTTCTCGCCAAGATCTTTAGTTCCACAATTGAGATAGCCATTTCAATTCATCGCAAAAATGGCTTAAAATATTTAAAGTCACCAAAGGGTTCCCAAACTTTTGTGCGCGTGTATGTCACTGATATTTTATTTATTTATTTTTTGTATGGAAAATTTGACACCGAGGTAGCTCGGACGCTTCTCGCCAAGATCTTTAGTTCCACAATTGAGATGGCCATTTCAATTCATCGCAAAAATGGCTTAAAATATTTAAAGTCACCAAAGGGGTCCTAATTTGTGGCTTAGATTTAGAAAATCCGTGCTTTTCTCACGGCCAATTATATGTTGCGTGTTCCAGGGTTGGAAAACCTTCGAATTTGTTTGTGTATACTACTCAAGGATTAACCAAAAATATTGTACATCCAATGGCATTACGGTAAATTAAGTTTTTATAGATTAAAAAAAATATACCTGTTATAAAATAAATTGAGTTTCAACTTTTTCACCTTTAATTAAAACGAGTTTAAGTTTTTATTTAATACGAACTCTACATTTCACTTCGCTCATACTATACACATACTCACATGCATCGATTGATTGAATTGTCATAAATGTACATGTAATGATGTTAGATATTGTAATAATTTTTTGATACAAATTTTCATCAAATCGATCCAGATTGTTACAGCTTATTCAAAAAAGACGGAATTTTTTATGTGAAATTCGTTGCTATCAGAGATTCTCTCATAAAATGAAATATTTGTCGTATGAAATAAAATTTTGTGCTGTTCGACATTCAGCGGAGGTTTTAAATAACAAGTAGCAAGTAGAAAGTACCAAGTAGCAAGTAGCAAGAAGCAAGTAGCGAAAATTTTGGTAATTATGTCTTTTACGTTATAATCGGAATTCACAGTCACCGTTCACATCGCTCCATACCTGTTTCACTTATATACCACATCCTTACACACTTACAATAAGTTAGTTATTTTTTTCTAGCAAAATATTCTCTAGAAATAATTTATATGACAAAACAACGTTTGTCGGGTCAGCTAGTATATATATATATATATATATATATATATTTCTTTTTCTTAAGTATATAGAAGCTTTAAAATAATTCATTAATGTAATACCGTGACTTACTCTAAAAGCATATTGAAAAGCAAAATGATATTAATGTTAAAAACGTCAAAATAAAAATTACAATTAACATACTTTACATTTATTTAGAGTCCCTCAAATAATTTATATACTGCGACACATTCGACACCATTTTCTTGCCTAGGAAAAAAAAACATTTTTACTTGGCGTCTGTATCCCATTACTGACGATTTTAAGAAATGCCCATTTGAAGCTGAGATCGGTGAAGAGCGATAAGCAACAAGTAATCTGATTCTGTAACTAACTTTTGAAAAAAAAATAAAAAAAAGAACGTGCTATTAAAAGTGTAAAGTTTTATTTTTCTGCTGTTATTTCTAACTCATATTATTACTTTACAACAAAGAAACATTAAAAGAAATACAATTTTAATCCCCACACCATACACAAAAAATCATTGAACGATTTTTCTCCCTAGACAGCAGGCACAAATTGTTATGTGAAAATATGAAATATAAATATCAAGAAAAATCGATAATGAAAATTAATGTGAATGTAAATAAATAAATGAATGAAAATAAATGTGTGTGTGTTTTCCGAGTAAACAAATGTATATTAATTTTAATAGGACACGCTAACAATAGAACGTTAGCGATTCCGCAAAATGTCGCCAAAACTCGACAAACATAAAGTAATCAAAAGCAGAGAGAACGCTAGCTTAAAATTTACTATTTTGTGTTTCGGTGAATGTACAAAATGATGTGTTATGCATTATATAAATAATTACAAAGTAGACTTTTGCTATTGAACAGTTTAAATTTTAAAACAATTTGTAGTAATTTATAAAAATAATACTTCTAAGCTATAAAAAGTGAATTAATATGTGTATGAATATTACATATTCATGTATGCATTGCTTTGCAACTTTACATTTAACCTAATACAAACTCCAAATAATAGTCTATATATATAAGAGTACTTCCTGACTGAGTGAGGGGTGATTCATCATCGCCCAGACCAAATCCCTGGACCTAGAAGCATGAAGTTTCGTGACTATGTTCTTTCTATGACGTAGGCATCCACTAAGAAGCGATTTTACAAAATTCGCCCTCAAGGGGGTGAGGAGGGGCAAAACGTGATTTCACACAATCCTTCATATCTCAAACAAAAAAAAACGTATCCGTAAAACTTTTGCTTTAAAATATAGCTAATGCAAATGTCTAAAAACCAATTTCTGGAATTTTCAAAATTTGGTCCCCAAGGGGGGCGGGGGGGGGCAAAACGTGATTTCACATGCGTAAAACGTGATTTCGCATAATCCTATATATCTCAAACAAAAAAATAGATATACGTGAAATTTTTGCTATAAAATATAGCTAATGCAAATATCTAAAAACTAATTTCTGGAATTGTGCAAGGGGGGGGGGGCTATGGGGCAAAAACAAATAGAAATACAGTTAGGCCGTTCAAAATTGGTACAGATAGGTTTTAGAGGCCTGCAAGTCGAATGGGGATATTTTTGAAAGTGTAAAGTTATTAGGAGGGCCGGGAAAGGGGGAGGGGAGAGGGGGGGGCAAAAAAAATAAAAATAGAGTTAGATCGTTCAAAATTGGTATATAGAGGTTTTCGATACTTACAAATCGTTTGCGAATATTTTCGAATATGTAAAATTATTAGGTGGGGCGGGAAGGGAGGGCTATGGGTAAAAACAAATAGAAATACAGTTAGTTTAAAATATTGTGCATTGATTAGCGCTGAATTAAATAAAAATTGAAAATTTTTGTAATTCAAAATGATGAATATAATTACTAAAAATAATGAATAATCTACGCTGCCTACTTTATTTATTAAATTAATTGTTATATGTTATCAACAAAGAACTTTGTAAATTACACATTTATTACAAATTACACTTGAAGATATGAGATGAATAAAACATAAAATTCAAATTTTTATGTTTATTTGTGCTTGATAACAACTCTATGAAAATTTTTATCAATCGCTTCCATACATAACATAGTGAAATATCAGACATATTAATTTGTAAAAAAAAAGAAAAAAAAAATTATATATGCTTATCAGTACATATATTTATCATAAACAAAGTATCTATCAGATGTTCTTGACCATCAATATAAAAATGTACTAAAGTGCTAAACACTTGCTGTTTATTCAGCTGAAAAAATTCGTAATTGCTGCAACTTAAATTAACGTATTACGTAATATGTATTTATGCAATACCTCCATTTTTTTAATAAACTTTTTTTTTTTTTTTTTTTTTTTTTTTAACTTGCATGAAATTATTTATCATATGAGTTAAAGAAGCGCCGTAATATATCATCTGGCATTGTTTGAACATCTCTTTACTTTATATAATAATTTACGCCATGTACTAGTAAAACACCATTAACAAGTAAGACTGTTCAAAAGTGCAACGTACTTTGGGAACTTTACTGAGGTTTATATCTTGTTTATATATATATATATATATATATATATATATACATTTGGTTACCAAAGGGTTATTAATTGTGGAACATTATAAAATGTTTTATAAAGTAAAGAAATATCTCTGTTTCTAATAAACGATCTCTTTCTTATAGGGGACTTTAAATTAAATACAAAACTTTAAATTAAATGTACGAAACTTAGATTAATTGACTAATTTAATAAAAATGAATTAATTATTACACGGATAAGCATATAAAACTGTATTTTTTTAACAAACAAATGATATGAACGACAAAAATCAGAATGCCATATTCTTCATAGTTTGTGTAAAAAACTTTTGATTTATTTACACTTTTTAGAAATAAAAGTAAAGTACAATTAAATTATTTTTTGCAGATTACTTTTAAGTAATTCTACTAACAATAAAAATATAATAATATACAAATATGAATTATACATAATTAGGGTGCTTTAAATATCAGAAACTGTGAATGCAAATTACCTTGAAAATAAGGCTAATTAAATTGAAATTCATACTTAATTAAAATCACGGTATATTTTTTTTTTACAATATTGCTTAATTATTTTCCTTGAAAAGCATATAATTACTATTTATTGACTCTAGAGGTACGCAGGTATACCCGAGAGTGATTTTTCTAAATATAATGCTAAATCAGATTGAATTTTTATCTAAAAAATATTCTAATTTTATTTTATTTTGTTTTATTTTTATGAAAACTTTTCCAGAATTTTTTTTAAAGAAAAAAACTACCATATTTTGCTCCTATCGGAACACAGGTTGAAAGCCAATTTTCCTGTTTAGAAAAATGTGTTAGATCGATTTGTCATCTCAAATTAATTTTAAACCTATATTTTTTGTTAATCTTTATCAGAGGTGTTTCTGGTATATGCATGAAATAGAGTCGGCAGCAAAAGGATCCGATCACTAGCAATAATCCCTGTCTAAAAAATGTACACTTAATACTACTTTGTTAAATAAAAATTTGTAGAGTCATGTTCTTAGTCTAATAACATGATTCGACAAGGATTTATTTAACAAAACAATATCAAGTGTAATGTTTTTTTAGACTGGGATTATTGCTAGTGCTCGGATACTTTTGCTGCCGATTGTATGTACAAGGATAATTTGTTTAATAATAGGAAGATTTTAACAAATGTAAAATAAATTTCTAAAGTGACCCGATCGTAAATATCTATCTATTTTTCTGTCTATCTATACCTATATTTATATCTATATGTATCCATCTAACTATCTATCTGCATATATATATATATATATATATATATATATATATATGGATATAGATATAGATATAGATCGAAGTAAGTAACAAAAGAAGTTGAATGCAAAATCATAACAGGTGATTAAATTAGAATGAAAATTCACTGGATAACAAAATAATACTAAATAATTATTAATAATGATATATATATATATATATATCATTATGAACTTAATATAGATACGAAAACAAAAATATCATTTATTTTAGTGTAAATGGAAGAACAAACTATATTGTATATTAATAAAAAGGTGCTTAAGAATCAAATCGAGAGTGTTATTAACGATTTATGACATTAAAAAAGTTAAACCATAAGACGATTGGATATCTTAAGTATAAAAAAAAAAAAAAAAAAAACATATATAAACCATACATGTATAAAACATAAATTTTAATTAGAAGAAAGCTAGTTCACAAATTATAAAACAACAATGCGGATTATTCTTAAATATAACTTAAATTCATTTTTTAATGAGATGTGTAATTTGTATTTCAACTTTGATATTTTTGGACCTAATAACAAGCGTTTATAGTTTTTTTTTTTTTTTTGTTAAAATTTAAGCTTGGCAATTGAAACAAATGCCCACACAAATGCCTACCTTGAACTTTATTTTTTCTTCTTTTAAAACTTCTATTATCACTCATATTTTTCGGGTTGTGAAGTCACTATCACTACTTACAGCCAATTTTTAATTTTTAGGGAAAAAAATACAGATACTATTTAACATAAGAGATTTTTGTAAGACATAGAAGAATAGCTATTTGTTATTCCTCTTTCAATTTTTTTTTCCCATCATCAAAATTTCATTTAATTACTAATTATAGATTTATTTTTATAATTTTTAATTTATTTATAGCATTAATCAACACACTTTTTGATATTTGCCATGTATGAAAACTAAGAGCATATGAGGAATTTTTAATCGCTAAATTTACTTTTTATTATTATTTTATTATTATTATTATTATATTATTTATTATTATTATTATTATTATTATTATTATTATTATTATTATTAACTTAGTATATGCAATAGTTATGCATTTATACATTTTATAATAATAATAATAATAATAATAATAATAATGTTAATAACTAGAGAATATTGAAGTGAATAAAATAAAATGAAATACTTTTAGAAAGTGTTTTATTACTGTATTACTATAACTCTTTTGTATCAAGTGAAAAGAGTATTTTTACTAAATTATAAAAAATAAGATTTTTTTCTATAAAATAAATATCAATGTTTTAATATACAATAATGGAGTAAACTCTTGTTTTTCTCTAAAAAAAATCGACATTTATTTCACATTCGAGAAATAAACTTTAATTCTTCATAAGTGCGTTGTCGGTTGTGATTTCATTTCATTTCACAAGCAACTAGATACACACAGAACAGGAAATGAAGTGTAGAAAAGCAATTTCGGTTGTCAGTATTTCTCCTTCCTTTTGTTTCTTCTTTAGACAATTTTACACTTCAATGACTTTTTTTTTTACATACAAATGCAATATTTTCTTTTAAAATAAATAATATATAGTTTAATATATTGAAGTTTTATTATTACTATATATTTTTTTAACACCAGGAAATCTGAGCAAGCATACGGGAAAGAAAATAATAATAATAATAATTATTATTATTATTATAAATATAATAATCTATACCATTTGAATGTGTGAATTATATATATATATATATATGTATAAGTGATGGCAAGGTTTCATTTTACAAAAATTATAAAAGAAGAAATTATGAAATGAACTGTAATGCAAAAGGAACTAAACAAAATGGTTGAAAAGGTATAATTAAATTTAAATTAAAGCAAATATATTTCATACAAAATTTAAATCTAGAGATACTGCAGTATATATACTGTAACGGAACTCCATATATAATTTTCAGCTATTAAAATGACATTATAAGTATGTGAATGTACCTGTTATTGCAAAACATTGTAGCTGCTATTTATTGATTGATTGATTTTATTTTTAACTTGCTTCTTTTTGCATGCAAAAAAATCTCATATTTTCGCATTATTTTCATATGATAAAGTTAAACAGAAGGCTATATTTAATCACCAAAATGCAACAAATTTTGCATAAGCGGAAGATTTTGAGCTCATTCAAAAGGCTCATTTTATAGGAATGTTCTGTCATTATACAATAGTTAGAATTTATTGCATATTTCTTATCGCAATAAATACGTATAAAATAACAACCAACTGATTTTTTTAAATGATATTAAACAACTTATGGCTTAAACAAAATGCATTTCTATTGAAATTTATTTTAATATTTCCCTTTAATATATGCAGAATTCATAAGATAAAAAAAAATATTTCAATAATCATGATGCAATAAATAATGATCCCAATGCGTTTACAGACAAATAAAACAAGGATTACACAATACATGGTTGACATAATTTATCATCAGCTATTGTTGTAATTGTTTGGCTCTTTGAAAATCGATTAAGAGACTGATAATAAATCATGCTCCATATGAATACATCTCTTTTCATATTGTGAAACATTTATATTTAAAGTGCAGGAAAATGTGTTGGAAGGAATAATTTTGCATTTAGTTATTTGTCAAAACGTTTATATTGCTACAGAAAATGTCGAATTTTTTATGTGAGTTATAAAATTCCATATTATACAATGAATTATGTATATATATTTATTTATTTATTTATATTAATATAAAGTAAACATACATTTCAATCTTTAGCCTTTTTATAAAATTTTGAACTTTTTTTGCTTTTAGAAGGTCTTCAGAAGATTAAAGGTGTCTAATCAGTGATTTACAGCGTTAACAGAAATTTCCATATGTATGCTATATTTCAATTTAGAATGTAAGCAATTCGTATATTTCACAGAGCATGGTCTTCGAGAAAGCGCATGTCTTATCTTGCATGTTGAAGCCTTTCAATGGAATATTCCGAAATCATATTTGTGGTGTATTTTGCCATTGTGTTCCTGATTCAATCTATTGGTCTTCTGGTAAGTGACGTCACGTAAATGTACATGTACCTGTAAACTGTATTATCCAATCAATGATCTGTTCATTCCTGTTTACTTTTATTAATGCCAAAACAGATATGTAGTCGTTTGTGTAACATGTGTATGTCAACTGTAATTGTCTTAGTCATCTATTAAATTCTATGTGTTAAAATGTAGAAGCCTCGTCATATCATAGTTATGGATTACTTATAAATCCTCTTCCTGCCCAAAAAATACTATAATGGCGACAAGGATTAAAGAAAAAAAAAGGAAAAAAGTTTGGCTCTTCAACATTTAGGAATATCTACTTGAAAATAATTAAAAATGCAATCTGTAGTTCTTCATAAAAAAAAAGAGAACGGAATATGCTCTACATATCAGTTTATTCAAAATCTACCTCATTCATAAAGAAAATTATTTATTGGAATGACAAGTAAAGCGATCGGAGACAGCAGCTGGTGAGTCTTTGTCTACTGTCGGGGCTGAAATAGGAAAGGCGCCATCGATAATTACTCATCGTTAATAGTCTGCTATTTTTAATATTTTCGCGAAAGAGAGGGAAAAAAGTATTTATACATTTACTTTATTTTTTTTCCTTTCTGTTCTTTTATTTGATTGCATGTTTTTATTATTAGAAGTGGCATATTTTCATTAAAAATGTTTCAAAATTTTAAAGATTTCAATGATTCTATTGAGTCTTTTGATACTTATATTAGGAGATTGGAACAAAATTTTATATTGTTTGATATAAAAGATGAAAAAAAAAACTTAGTGCTTTGATTACTTTTATCGGACCGAAATTATATAATTTACTTACAAATTTATTGTTCCCAGATCTTCCTGATTTAAAAACTTACACTAAACTAGTAGATGTTTTAACAAAACATCTGTGTAAGACCCCTAACAAAATTACAGAACGCATTAAATTTAGAAAATGTTTTCAGGGAGATTCTGAATCTGTTTAAGATTTCAGTGTTCGTTTAAAGAAATTTACAACACATTGCGCGTTTACGGGCGATTCGCTATCAGAAAATTTGTTAGAACAATTTCTACGCGGGTTAAAAAATGAAACAATCCAAAGTAAATTAATGTCGCAGGTTGAAGATTTAACGTTTGAAAAAGCAGTAGAACAAGCCGTAACTATGCAAAGTACTGAAAATGATATGGTAGAATTAAAAATTAAAAATTTGAATTTGAATAAAGTTCCTGTTAATGCTGGAAAATGAAACAAATTTATTCTCAAAATAACGTAAGTACTAAACAAAATTTGAACAAAACTGCGAGTGCAAAAAAAAGTAAAACTCATTGTTATCGTTGTGGAAATAGCTCTCATTTAGCAAATGTTTGTAAATTTATTAATGCAGTTTGCAATTTTTGTAAAAAACGTGGTCATTTGAGTAAGGTGTGTCGGAACGCACAAAACAATGTTACTCAAAAGAAAAGTGTAAACGTTCTTGATACTGTAGACATTTTGTCATTACAATCTAAAGGCACTAAACCTATAAAAATTTAGGTTTTGATAGAAAATAGTGCTAAAGCAGAAATGGAGCTCGATACAGGATCAGCGATTTCCGCTGTACCGATAAATCGTTTTCAGAGATTATTTCCAGAACATAAAATGTTTTCTGCAGATGTACAAATAAAAACAGCGACTGGAGAAATTTTCCAGCCCGAGGGATTTGTTAGAATAAATGTAACTTACGGAAATAAAACTAGGAATGTTAAGTTATATTTAGTTAAAAAAGACATTTTTCCTTTATTGCTAGGTAGGGATTGGATAACCACATTTAATATATTCCCAAAAAAATTACGAACTGTTCTGGTAAACAAAGTAAAAATCTCGGAAAATTTAAATAATTTACTGAATAAATTTCCAGATTTGTTTACAAATGACGTAGGTGAAATTAAAAATCTTAAAGCTGAATTACATTTAGAGAAAGACTCATCATCAATATTTTGTAAATCGCGAACAGTTACGTATGCTTTAAGGAATGCAGTAAATGAAGAATTAGAAAGATTAGAAAATGAAGGGATAATAAAAGCTGTTAGTACTAGTAAATGGGCAACACCTATTGTTCCAGTAGTAAAACCTAACGGAAAAATTCGTTTGTGCGGCGATTTTAAAGTCACGGTAAATAAATTTTTAAAGGATGACAAATACCCGCTACCAAAAATTGAGGATATATTAGCAACTTTAGGGGGTGGATTACATTTTACAAAAATTGATTTGAATCAAGGATACTTGCATTTTCCGGTAGAGGAAAATTCACAAGAATTACTTACAATTAACACTCCTAAAGGATTATTTTAATTTACGCGATTACCATACGGAATTGCCAATTCGCCAGCAATATGGCAGAGAACTATAGAACAAGTTTTTAAATGTATAGAGGGCATTGTTGCAAATTGAATTGTCTTTGCATCCTCTCAGGTGGCGCGACTAGTCGTCATTTTTTCGACGCGCCGATGTACGATTACTGTCTAGTTAAAAATGTGATCTGAAGGGAGTCGGTCATGCTTGACCGTTTAAAATATATAGCGCTTAAGAAATGTTATTTTATGTTTTTATTGTGAATCCGTTATATGTTGTTTTGTGAAGTGAATAAATAAAATGCAAAGAACAAAATTTCATCATTTATGGTTTATGGAAATTATTATTACGGAACATTGAAAGATTTATGAACACAATTTTTGGTGACCCTAGGATGTGACTGTTTGCATTTATTTGGACGACATGCATTTTTTGGATAATTATGGAGTGAAATGAATCCGCTGAGCATGCATCGGATATGGGAGGTAGGCTTTTTCCCTTATTATTTCATTATTTTGGTTTGAGTTTGGGGGTTAAAAGTTATGGTTTCGTTTAACAGAAAAGTGTAGTTTTTGTTCTGAAATGATTGCAGTCTGTGAGGACATCGAATTCATTTGGTTTATATATAATATTATTTATAATTTATAAATTTTGCTGTTATATGAAATAAATGCTTTCAAATTTGAATAATTAAAAAATAGTTTGGGTTTTAAATATAAATGGTTTCATTCAACATTTAAATAATTGAAAATTACTTTCGTTTCATAAAATGTTGTTTAAATGGTGTTTCTTTTTGTTTCTTTGAAAAAGAAATTGTTTTTTTTTAATGGAATATTATTTAATTTTTGTTTCTTGCAATGCTATTAAAATAGCGTTACTTCTGATTTAATACAAAATTATTTATTTAGTTTTGGTTTCATTAAAGGCTATTTTAAATTGATTTACTTCTGTTTTAACGATGTTTATTTTTTTGTTCTTAAATGATATTTAAAGATGATGTTTACATTTTTTTGATATATAGATAATACATGTTTATTTTTATTTAATAAATATATGGATAGGAGTTATTATTAAGCAATTAGAAGGTTTCATAATTTTTATTTTTGTTCTCTTGTTACGATATTGGGTTTAAAATGGATCTAGAAAGATTGAAGGAAAAAAGAAGAGGTTTAAGAACCTCATTTACGAAATATTTGGGGAAAATAGAAACAATCCTGAACTCCGAAATTACGGAGGAGTACACGAAATTAATGAAAATTGAGGAGCTTCTTAGATTAAAGGCTCAACTCCTGGACAAACAGGCAGAACTCGTAAACATCGATTATGAAATACAAACAAAAATTAAAGTTAAGGATATAGCTGAAGATGTGGCAGGCTGTGAGGAATACAGGGAAAAAGGGATCGATGTAAAAACAAAATTAGAAAGGCTAGTGGATAATTTAAATGACAGGCCGTTGCCTGGTGTTATTCAGATCGCTAGATCAAGTGATCAAACAGGGATTGGTTCAGAGAACCTAACAGTTAGAACTGAAACCAGAAGTACAGTTAAACTTCCGAAATTACAAGTTGTAAATTTTCTTGGTGACTGTAGTTCATGGTTGGACTTCTGGAACTCTTTCGAGGTAGCGATACATAATAATAATTCTTTAAGCAAAATTGAGAAATTTTCGTATTTGAAATCTTTCTTAGGAGGTGTCGCCTTGAGCGCTGTATCTGGGTTTTCATTGACAGAATCTAATTACGATGCATCAATACAATTACTTAAGGAACGTTTTGGACGAAGTGACGTAATTATATCGTCCCACATGCATAAGTTACTATTAATAGAGCCGGTGAAATCATGCGCGAATGTTACTGAATTAAGGAGAATGTACGACGCGATTGAGGTACAAATTCGTTCGTTACAATCATTAAATGTAGCAACAGGCACTTACAGTAATCTGTTATGCCCTGTAATATTACAAAAACTACCGGAAGAATTAAATTTAAGTTATAATAGACAGCGTAATTCAGATGAATTGTTTGATATTTCTAAATTAGTTGATTTTATACGTAAAGAATTAGAAATACGAGAGGCATCGATAATTTTAGCGAATCCCAGAAATAATAGCGCAAATGAAAATAATTTTCGGAATAAAATGACAGGCCACAATAAACCTTACTTAAATTCTAAAAGGAGCGAATATCATCCCCCTAAATCATCAGCTTCCGTTTTAGCGACTCAGGCGGAAAGAAATTTATCTGGTTATCATAATAGGTATTCTTATGATAATAATAGGCCTAAATTTAATAACAAAAGAAATA
Organism: Salticus scenicus; assembly: GCA_963930645.1. Lineage (NCBI taxonomy): Eukaryota > Metazoa > Arthropoda > Arachnida > Araneae > Salticidae > Salticus > Salticus scenicus. The sequence goes on from OZ005650.1 coordinate 197,572,209, forward strand.
CGAGTTCGTTTTCTCAAAATACTGGAGTTCAGGGCTGTTTGTTTTGTTCCTCGGCACATATGAATCATGATTGTTCCTTAAATGTTTATGATAAGAAAAAGGCTTTAATGGCCAAGGGATTATGTTTTATATGTTTTTCAAACCATTTGAGTAAATTTTGTTCTCGTAAGGATCATAAGTGCAAGTATTGCGCGTCTCCCTGGCATAACTCATTAATATGTAATACAGAAAGAAATGAATCCCGCTCAGTTGAGGATAAAAAACAAATACAGTCAGAAAGTTCTTTAAATTTAGTTTGTAATAAGAATAAAGAGCTTGAGGACACGCCGAATGATTCGGTGTTGTTGCAGACTGTAACGGCAAGTGTATTTAATATTCGGGCCAAATGCCATTTATTGAGGTGTCTTATTGACAATGGAAGTTCTAGGACATTTGTATTGCGCGAAGTGTGCAATTTATTGGGATTAAAAACAATCGGAAGGGAAACCCTTTTAATTTATACTTTTGGAAATGAGAATACTGAAAGGAAAACTTATGATATTGTAGAAATAGTATTACATAATGTAAGAGAAACTAATAAGAAAATTAAATTAAGGGCTGTGGTTGTTGATTCAATTACATTTGGGGAAATTAAAATTCCTTCACAATGGGTGCGTAATGTCGCACTAGAAAAAGGCATTGAATTGGCAGATAAGGGTAATTTAAGTAAAATTCATGTACTTATTGGATCGGATTACATTGGGGAAATTCTCGGAGAAAGGAACGTGAGAATTTCTAAACGATTAATGGCAACAGATACTTTATTTGGATTTGTGATACAAGGAAAGGAAAGGGACCCTAAAGCACTTAAGAATTGTCAGAAAGTGCGCGTTAATCATTTACATGTTGTTAAGGAGGAATTGGACCATCAAAGGGTTAAAAATTTATGGGAATTAGAGGCAATTGGAATTAATCCGGACAAAGAACATTCTAAATCAGATGATGAAATTTTAGAGTTATTTAGGCAAACCACTACTTATAGGAATAAAAGATATGAAACGCGATTGTTGTGGAAAAATAATGTTAAGGAATTGGACAGTAATTATGAGATAGCAAGACGACGCTTGTCTCATTTGAACACTGTTTTTGCTAGGAATCCGGACTTATATTTTAAATATAAGGAAATTATTGAGGAACATTTAAAGTTGGGCATCATAGAGGAAGTAGCGTCGGATTTAAATGAAAATACGGGTACAGGCTATTACATGCCGCATCATGCAGTAGTACGCGAACAAAAGAAAAGTTCTAAGGTTAGGATAGTTTTTGACGGTTCATGTAAGGGCAGGGATGAATTATCTCTTAACGATTGTTTAGAGAGCGGTCCTAATTTAAATCCAGATTTACTCAGGATAATTTTGAGGTTTAGGTTACACCCTGTAGCGTTTTGCGCAGACATTCAACGAGCTTTTCTAGAAGTAGGAATCGCGGATGAGGATAGGAATTTTTTGAAATTTTTATGGAATGATGGGGAGGGGCCCGATCTCCATTCCGATGCTGCTAAACGAATTAGGACATTACAATTCTGCAGAGTTCCCTTTGGGGTGAAATGTTCCCCATTTCTATTATCGGCAACAATCAGGCTTCATTTGAAAAAATTTGAGAATGACTACCCGGAAGCAACAGAAATATTAAGATCTCTATACGTCGATGATCTCATCTCTGGCACTGATGATGTGAACAAGGCATTACAATTGTCTAAAGAAATGATGTACATTTTAAGTGAAGCTAGCATGAATCTCAGGGCTTGGATTTCCAACTCTTCTAAACTTAATCAGTTGTGGAAGACAGACAATTTCGAATGTCGAGAAGATCCGGAGGAATCCAATGTTGAACTAAAAATATTAGGAATTATTTGGGACAATACGAATGACGAATTACTGATTGACACTTCACAATTTAACAAATTACCGGAGGACAGATTTATAACAAAGCGATATATTTTGGCTGTTTGCGGAATGTTATTTGATCCATTGGGGATCATGAATCCATTTTTGATTCGCATAAAAATTATATTACAATCAGTATGGGAAAATGGTAAACAGTGGGACGAACCTGTTCCACATGAAATTGAAATGTTGTTTTTAGAATGGCTAAATGAAGCTAAAAATTTGAAGTTCACTGGAATTCCTAGGCTGTATTTTAATGAATTCTGCTGGAACTCAGTAGAGGTACACATATTTTCCGATGCTAGCCCAAAATGCTATGGTTCAGTAGCTTATTTTCGATTTACGAATTCTGAAGAATGCAAAACAAGTTTTATAATTTCTAAGTCTCGACTAGCCCCTTTGAAGAAGATTACATTACCGAGACTTGAATTACTTGGCACTTTAGTCTCAGCAAGATTAGGATCATATCTTAAATCTGTTTTTCCTATGCTCGACCCCAGCAATATTTTTTATTGGACTGACTCTCAGATTTGCCTTCATTGGATAAAAGGTTCAGTTAACGATTATAAGCAATTTGTGAAAAACCGAGTGATTGAAATCAAGGAAAAAACTGATCCTGAAAAATGGCACTTTTGCAAAGGCAAGGTCAATCCGGCGGATAAATTAACGAGAGGTGTGAAAGCAAATTCCTTAATGAATGATAAGGTATGGAGTCAAGGACCAGCTTGGTTGTCAGAATTAAGTATACCATATGACTCTCTAATGGAATTTTCCTGTGACATGGACAGCGTGGTTGAAGAAAGACATGGAGTTACAACACTTCAGGTTAACGTAGAAGTTCCAATGCCATTATTAAATCTGGAGAATTACAGTACTTTGAATAGAGTTTTGAGAACAACCGCCTATGTTTTTAGATTTCTAAATAATATCAAATCTAGGTCTGAAAAACGTTCAGGGGCGCTGACAGCAAATGAAATATCTGCAGCAGAAAATTATTGGCTTCTATTTGTGCAGCAAAGTGAATTTAACGAAGAATATACTACATTAAAGGCAAAAAATTCAGTTTCTCCTGATTCTAAGTTATATAATTTGAATCCCATTTTGACAACAGAAGGTCTAATAGTATTAAAGGGAAGAATTCAAGGCTCTAATTTTTCTGATGAATCTAAGCATCCAATTATTTTGCCGAACAAGGCTCGATTTACTAATCTTTTGATCATGAAGGAACACGAAAATTTAGGTCATTCTGGTATATCTGACACACTCACTCAAATAAGAGAACGCTTTTGGATCATTAAGGGCAGGCAAGCTGTGAAATCCTGCTTGAACAAATGTTTTCTATGCAGAAGGTTTAAGGCCAAACAAGGACAGCAAATAACAGCTCCGCTACCCATAGCAAGAACTAGTGAGGCTCAACCCTTTGAAGTCGTCGGAATCGATTTTGCTGGACCCTTATTCACAAAAGACAACAACAAATCTTACATTGCATTATTCACTTGTGCAGTCACTCGAGCAGTGCACTTGGAAATAGTCTCTAGTCTCAGTTCTGAACATTTTTTACTTGCATTCAGACGTTTCATCTCCAGAAGAGGTATGTGCAAGGTTGTGAATTCCGATAACGCTTTGACTTTTAAAGGTAGTGAAAAGGAACTAAAGAAACTTTATATGAACATTAAGAACTTTGAAATTCAGAACTATTTTGGTAATAAGGGTATCAAATGGAATTATATAGTAGAAAGAGCCTCATGGTGGGGGGGTTATTGGGAGCGAATGGTTCGTATGACAAAGGTCATTTTGAGGAAAATTCTTGGTAGGGCATTAGTTACATTTGAAGAACTGCAAACTATACTTGCAGAAATTGAATCTATTATTAACTCTCGACCTTTAACTTATGTATACAATGACCCTGTAGAGCCATTCCCTCTCACCCCAGCCCATTTCTTAATAGGAAAAAGGTCAACTGCATTGCCACCACAAAGTGGCCGTTTAGTGATAGCAAGTCAATCTAGTTCTCAAAAACTTTTAATTAAACGATACTTGTATCGTGAGAGACTTCTTAACGAATTCTGGAAGCGCTGGAAATTTGAATATATTTTGCAGTTGAGAAATGCTAATGTTGTAAAACCTGTTAATCCAATTTCTAATTTTAATATAGGTGATATAGTCCTAATAGGTGATGACAAGGCCCCAAGACAAATTTGGAAGTTAGGAAAAGTAATTGAGACACATGTAGGACGTGACAATAAGGTAAGATCTGTAACCTTAAAAACTTCATCAGGAATGTTAAAAAGACCCATTCAACTTCTTTGTAACTTGGAAGTCCAAGGGGACTTACCTTAATTAAACCAACTGTTCACCTGTAAGGTAATATTAATATTGTTTTTCATTTTTTCAATTGTATCCAGGTAACATTGATTTTTGTATTTGATATAATTTCTATTTTCAGTATTATGTGGTTGTGAAATTTGTTATTATGTATTGTGATTTTTTTTTTATTGGTTGTATTTTTTAAATTGTATTTGTATTGAACTTAACTTACCTTTCGGGGCGGGAGGATGTTGCAAATTGAATTGTCTTTGCATCCTCTCAGGTGGCGCGACTAGTCGTCATTTTTTCAACGCGCCGATGTACGATTACTGTCTAGTTAAAAATGTGATCTGAAGGGAGTCGGTCATGCTTGACCGTTTAAAATATATAGCGCTTAAGAAATGTTATTTTATGTTTTTATTGTGAATCCGTTATATGTTGTTTTGTGAAGTGAATAAATAAAATGCAAAGAACAAAATTTCATCATTTATGGTTTATGGAAATTATTATTACGGAACATTGAAAGATTTATGAACAGGCATTTCAGTTTTTATCGATGATATATGTATCTCAGGGGAAACGGATGAAATACATTTTGAGCGATTAAAACAAGTGCTAGAAAGGTTACGTGAATACAATCTTAAAATAAATAAGGAAAAATCATTTTTCATGAACGATGGAATTACATATTGCGGTTACAAAATTGATAAAAATGGCATACACAAAACGCAAGAAAAAATATCTGCTATTTTAAATGCTCCAACACCTAAAAACGTAACTTAAGTAAAAGCGTTCCTAGGCTAGCATCATACTATTCTAGATTTGTTCCTAAATTATCTACGATTGTTTATCCTCTAAATGAATTATTACGTAAAAATGTAAATTTTCAGTGGACAAAAAATTGCGAGAATTCATTTAATGCAATTAAACAGGAAATTACTTCCGAAAGGATTCTCACCCACTTTAATCCTAAATTACCCTTAATTTTAGCCACTGTTGCTTCTCCTTATGAAATTTCGGCAGTACTTTCGCATACAATGCCAGATAACTCCGAAAAACCCATAGCTTTTGCTTCTAGAACGTTGTCTTCTGCAGAAAAGCGGTATAGTCGGGTAGATAAAGAAGCGTTATCAATAATTTTTGGAGTAAAGAATTTTTTTCAAATTTTATATGGTAGGAGATTTACTCTGTATACTGACAGTAAACCCCTAGTTTCCATATTTTCACCCGTAAAAATTATTCTGGTACTTTCGGCAGCTAGAATGCAAAGATATGCATTATACTTACAAATATTTACATATGATATTAAATATAAAAAATATGCAGAGCACGAAAATGCCGATGCTCTATCACGTCTTCCATTACGTAGTGATGACTTACTGCTGCCGTCGTCCGATTCGCTATAACCAGAAAAAGTGTCACCAACTTTGTCACCAAACTTATTTGGCAACACTGATGAATCCGATTGTTTATTTATTCATCAAATTACTACTTTACCTTTAACTACAAAAATGTTGTGTGCAATTTCTTAAAAGGATCCAGTATTGAAAGAAATGTACCAACACTTAATATCAGGCACACAGATGCCAAATTACTTACTTTTCGGACATAAACAAGAAGATTTTTCATTATTAAATAACTGCATATTACAAGGAAATCGTGTTGTAATTCCGACTGTTCATAGACAAAAAGTTTTACAAGATTTACATTTTGGCCATTTTGGCATAGTTAATATGAAAGCACTGGCACGTAGTTTTGTATGGTGGTCAGGTATTGATAAAGACATTGAGGATTTCGCAAATAACTCTTCTGTTTGTGTTAAATTAAAACACAATCCTCCTAAAATGGATAATCATCACTGGGAATGGCCTCACAACACCTTGGAACAGAATACATATAGACTTTTTTGGTCCAATTATGGGAAAAATGTTTTTAATCGTGGTGGATGCCCACAGTAAATCGACAAAAGTATTCATTGTTCCTAATACTACTAGTGAGAACACGATACACTGTCTTTCTTCTCTTTTTGCCAGATATGGCTATCCTGTGTCCCTTGTGTCTGATAATGGGCCACAATTCACTTCAGAACAGTTCGAACATTTTCAACAAAGTAAAGGTATAAAACATATCTTAACTGCACCATACCATCCCTCTACAAATGGTCAGGTTGAAATATATGTCCGAACAATAAAAAAAAGATTGAAATTCTTAAGTTCAGAACCAGGAAATTTCCAATTTAAGTTAAACGAATTTCTATTCCAATACCGAATAATGCCTCATATTACAACAGGGGAGAGTCCCGCATCATTATTTCTCAAAAGAAATATGAGATCAAAATTAGATTTACTTGTACCAAATGTTAAAAATTATGTTGAAAACAAACAACATAAAAATGTTTTTAACAAGAAAAAGATAAGAAAATTGGAAGTAAATGAAAAAGTTGCAGTGCGCAATTACACACCAGGAGATAAATGGAAAATAGGTAAAGTAATTGCCAGAATAGGTAAATTACATTATAAAATTCAAGTAGGTCAAATCAAGTAGGTCAATTCAAAATCTCAACAGTACTGTAAATAATAAAGAACTAAAACCTGAACATCCAAACTTTAAAAATACTAATTTTTCTTTTTCTGAACAGGGTGTAAGAAGATCAACTAGAGTAAGAAAACCCCCCATCAGGTATGGTATGCGGAATTAAGGGGAGGAGAGTTGTGGTGTATTTTGCCATTGTGTTCCTGATTCAATCTATTGGTCTTCTGGTAAGTGACGTCACATAAATGTACATGTACCTGTAAACTGTATTATCCAATCAATGATCTGTTCATTCCTGTTTACTTTTATTAATGCCAAAACAGATCAGTCTTCAATATGTAGTCGTTTGTGTAACATGTGTACGTCAACTGTAATTGTCTTAGTCATCTATAAAATTCTATGTGTTAAAATGTAGAAGCCTCGTCATATCATAGTTATGGATTACTTATAAATTTTCTTCCTGCCCAAAAAATACTATAATATTGAAGAAATCTCTGTATTCAACGTTGCACTTGACATTATATTCCTTGAAGATTAATAACCATTTCTGGAAAATATCATCCGTTCGAAGAGTAAATTTACGCTCATAGGGGAAATGATGGAAAGTTAGATTAATTTTTATATTGTTACTATCTATTTCCTTGTGACACAATACTTAACTACAGTTTCACAAATTCTTGTTGAAATAAGCTAGTAAATATTCGTCATTCCCAAACTTCTGGATAAGTACTGATCCAATTCCTTTTTTTTTTTTTTTTTTTTTTTTTTGCAACCGCATCGACAATAAAATGTTTGTCATAGTGTGTGCAGGCTAAAATCTTTGCTGATGACAAAACCAGTTTTAAATATATCAATGTTTTTTCATATTCATCAGTCCAGTTGAATGGATGATTACTATTTGTTAGTTGGCAATGCAGTCTTGCTATTGCCAGGAAAGCTTTCATAAAGCGTCGGTAGTGTGTGCAGAACCCAAGGAAGTATTAGTATAGTGAAGTCTTAGAACTGTGTTTAAACAAACTCAGTGAATTACTGATATAATTCTATTTGGATTAGTCCTAATATATTTACTGAAATAATATGCCCTTTCAGAAATGTTTACACTTTTTAGGACTTAATTTTACATAATCGCATTTGTAATCTCTGAAATGCTTGTTGTATATTACTGAGAATTTGTTTAAATATCCTTCCAACTATTATAATATCGACTTCTTAAATTAAATAGTCTTTAGAAGAGACTACACCTAATACAGATTAAATGGGTTTCCCAATTTTCGCATGCGGCGTCGAAAAAGCATCACTTTAAATTGCCAGAATCCTTGTATGGTTGAGAAGACTGTGTTTTCTCTATGTTCGGGGAAGATTTATCCTTGCCATTATCCATACTTGTTTATATCGAATGGAGAAAGAACTGGCTGCTGCTAAGCACATCTGATGTATTATCAATATGGAGGAAAAGATAACAACTACCTTTCTTCGCTATGTTGTTAGGTTTCATGTAATTGCCACTAAACGTGTTATCCATACATTTTTATAACTAACACTATATAGGAATCCCAGGGGCATGCCGACTCTTCGAAAACCCAGCTTACTTCCATTTCCTCTGTCAGTTCTTGATATTCACCATTTTTTGGAATATGTAGTTCTCTCGAAATGTTGCTTTATAGGAAGATGGTATGTCATAGTATTTATATATTATATAATCTTGCAATGTTTTCATTATTCGTCAGTGGCGTAGTATGTCCTAGATATACCTTAAAACCTTAAAAACCATCCAACCAACCGACATCTGTATCAAATTGCAAGAAAATTTCCGTGCGCTCAGTCAATAGTTGTTCTGCCGATAGCTGACGTTATTTAATCCATGTACATTTTCCATAACGAGATACAGACGTTGTATTTGTGCTTCAGATTGGCAAAGACGTATAACGATTACCGCTACTAATATGTGACATAGTTCCTTTATAAATAAACTTGTATCTGCTTTAGGATAGAGAACTCAAACGTGAATGATTTATCTTTCTAGTTCAACTAAAGATGCGGCTACCAGTAATCCAATATTTGAAGCTGACTTTGAAAAAATAGTAACTCCTTATCGGTACATTTGAGAAAATTAAAAGTTTCCACTGATCAAACATTTAAATCTTGGAAGAATCATAATACTTTCTACAGCAACTGCATATTGCATGAAAAAGAGCATGTTGGGTTAGCTGTAAGCATATAAATTTCTTCTCCATTTATTCATTTTTCTTTGATTTGATAGCATAAGTGATTTTTTTTTTGAGAAATTTTAATCCCATAGCGTACTTTTCATATATGTCTGAAAAGTAGACCTGGCTTTAAAATGTTCCCGAAAAAAAAAAATCTGCGTTGCGACTATGCTCACACGAATCTTTACACGCTCATTAGAAATAATGTTTAAGGAAGTAGAAGGAGCTGGAACGAAAAAAAAATTCTGTCAGATCTTTAGGCGTATCTGTTCACAACAATGTCTCCTTTGCTCCCGTATCAACCAACATTGGGCACGGAATGCTTTTGGCATATCCTTATATAACCAAATCCAAATAAAAACTGATCTGCTTAATTACGAGATCTTGAAATAAGTTAGATGGGAACTATTGAGAAAAGACAGCTTTTTCTGTGCAATATTGCTATTTTCGAGTTTCTCTAAGCTTTATTTCCACTCATGGACCTTTCTCTTTTGATGTGCCTATTCTCACGGCACTTCCAGTAATTCTAGCAACTGTGTCCTTTTTCTTTAGGATATCGAAAAAGCCGTCCATTGCCTTCTCTAAATTACTTTAATTACTTTTTTTTTTTTTTTATATCAGCTGTTTTTACTAGGCTTGAAGATTTTGACACAGATATGGTAGTCTCACAATTCATATTGTAGGCTTGTACGCTTTTCATGTATTTAGACTCTATCAGACTTATTCAATGTTGAGTGTCTAACGAGGATCGCGTGGACGAGGAACTGTGCTGACAATTTGAATAGACAAGTTTTTCGATATTTCCTTTTAAGTTCTGGAAACTTTCATCAGCTTTTTGCTACGAGTTTTTTGTTCTGTCCAGTAAAAATACAATAAACTGCTATCCCCGAATTGAATTACCAGCGCTTTTTGTACACTGGTCAAATAAGTTAATTTATCCGATGGGGCGATTTAAAGAACTATTCCCGCAGACTCCAAAGAGGTAAAAATAGTTGGGTTTTTAACCATATCGGAATACCTCTTCATAGAATCTGCGTTGTCAAGTTAATTTTCAAGTGCAGTCCATGAAATTTGTTCCATATATTTTGGTCAAGTTTTAATCTCAATAAATCTCGACGGCTTTCTTCTAAGCTTCCACCTTATCTAGTTCGGCTTTCCCCTTCTCTTTTGCGACCTTTTTTTAATCTTTTTATTTTTTATTTTTATTTTTTTCATCTCCTCTCTCAGACAGTCTTGTCCGGCTTTCATCTCTTCTCTTAACTCCTTTAACAGTACATTAAAGACAGGAGAAATTTATCCATTGCGCCATACATACTACTAGTTTGCGGCAAAGATTCTTAAAATTTCAACTTGTGCAGTGAAAGAAGTTTGTAATGAAACAGGCAAGTCCTAGCCTATGAATGCATTTTATTCAGCAAAACCTCTCAAAGCAGTGCCAAAAAAAAAAACTGTAATTTATGAGAATATTTTTGAAAGAGTCCATTATAATAGCCAGCTCAGTGAATAATTTCGAAGCAGTCAAATAATATTTTCACGCATATAACAAAAGGTATTATTCGAAGAATATTCTTGAAACCGTCCAGGCAAACAATCACTTGTACTACAAAAGTCAAGGGAACGGCATTACATTCTTCACGGGGCAGGAAAAATCTGTTGATTTCAGAATAAAGATCAATCCCTTGTAACACAGTTCTAAACGCAATCGTTCAAAATAGCTTTCTGAAAAAATAACCTTACAGTCGTGTTTTTAATTACTGCTGTTTATATTTTATGGTGACTGTAATTTTGTGCGGTTCTCGTTAATTCAGTGATAGAATCTAATGAAAACTTCTTGAAAACTTTCTGAAAGTTTGACTTTTGACATTTTTATTTCCTTCAAACTTAATATCAGTATTAAGCTATCATAAACTGCTGATGCTATTTGGCTAGAAATATTGGTCATATATAAAAATTTAAAATAAGAAATAAATTAATTACGATTTATTATAATTTTTTTAATATTTATTATATATTTATATAACATATGCATTCACGCAAATTATTTCAGTCGCCTTGTTTGATCATAAGAATGGTTCAGTGTTTTATACATTGAGGTTTTAGTATGATAAACGAATTTAATAACAAATTTTTAAACTACTGAAATTTCCTTTATTATAATATCCAAACACTGTTTTAAGTTTAAATTTTGGACCATATTTTGGATGATTTTGTACCACCATTAAGAAAAAAATTATCAACCCCCGACTATTTTTTTCGCAAATCATCGTATAAATATACATCTGACAGTGATTGATTCGTAATAACGCCTAGTTTTTAATCTAGCTTTTCTTAGAAAGGCGGTTACAAATTATATTCTTGTACCTTCATTAAATTTTTATAGCACCCATATTTGACAAACTTTAGGGAATACTGGATCATAAAAGTCCGGAAAAATGAAACAATTTATATATTTCTCTAAAATGTTTAGAGTGGTATAAGTAGTCAATATTTCGTATAATAATAATGTTAAATAAATGAAACAGACACTGATTCATATCTTCCTAAAAGTAAAAATAATAATAAAACTTAATATTTTATACATTGTAGTAAAGCGACCGCAATACATTTTATGTATATTTTTAATAAGAAATATATGTACTGTTAATTTAAATATATATATATATATATATTCAAAATATAAATAAATTCAAAAGAAAATTTTGAAAATTTCTCATTTCAAAAATTTATAAGTTATGACATACAATAATTTTAGCACGAACAGAATAAGCATAAAAAATAATGTGGATATTAAGATTAAAAGCTCGACCCTGTCATATTTTTTGAGTTAAAAATGTTAAATAAATGAAATAGACACTGATTCATATCTTCCTGAAAAAAATAAAAATAAAAATTTAATATTTTTATGCATTGTAATGAAGCGACCGAAATACATTTCATGGATATTTTAAATAAGAAACATATGTAATATTAATTAATATATATATATAAATTCAAATGAAAAAAAAAAAAAAAATTATCATTTCAGATATTTATAACTTACAACATTTTTTTTTTTTTTTCCAATGGCTAGGCTAAAGTTACAGAGGACTATAAAGATACGAATCAAATTATAGACAAAATATAACATAGAAGACCGAAGTCATTGCCAAAGGAGCGATTTTGCCTCCCAATATCTCGAATCTTCTGTAGAACATCGAAGAGCCCTACAACGGGACAGACGGTCCCGGTCCATTACTTCTCCAGAATCACAAAGTGGGCAAGTAGGGTCGTTTAAGATACCTATGCGCTTCAAATGAGCGGCAAGGCAGTCATGTCCTGTAGATAGGCGGAAAGTCGCAACTGCCTTACGTCTTGGTTTATCAGGAATTAGAGTAGGACTTAAATTCTTCCATTTCTTTAGAGCTGTACGATTCTCAAGATCTCGTAAAGCATTAGATGCAGATAAATTCTTTAAAAACAGCTTAATCCTCCAGTAAGAAATGGCTGTATTGGGATGTTGTAGTAAGGTGGCACGTCTTTTTGCAAGAAAGTCCGCTTGTTCATTACCCCAAAGGCCTCAATGGCCGGGCACCCACTGGAGAACAATTTGTTTCCCCTTTAAAGTGAGAGTTCTTAATGATTCTTGACATTGGTGATACTTCCGTTGTTAATGGATGATCAACAGCGCTTATTGACTGGATGGCTGCCTGAGAGTCAGAAAGAATGACCGCCCTTTCAAACTTGCAATGGACAGCTAATAGTTGCTTTAAGGCTAAACGTATCGCCTCAACTTCACCATCAAAGGAAGTACCAATATAGCCCGCAGGAGCATAGAAAGAAAAGAGATCTGAGAACACGCCAGCCCCTACATTGAGATGACAATGAAACTGGGAACCATCTGTAAAAATGTGCAGCCACTGAGATGGTGGATATCTGGCCGCAATGGTCTCTAAGGCAAGACATTTCAACACACTTGGTGCAACATCTCCCTTTCTATGGATAGTTTCAACTAGATCCAGCCTCATATCGACATTAATCACTTCCAAGGGATTTCTGGGTGTCAAAAGTGGTTCCAGGTGATATACAATCACCTGGAATTACAAGGTCTTTCTTAATATCCAGGACTATTTAAATAAATACATTTTGGGTTTTTAAATTCCTTGGCTTGGTCACATAGTCCCTGCAGTAGGGATCCTCTATACACAGTAGCTTTTCATAGAGACATAAGGCCTTCAATTTCATAATATCTCTGAAGTGTATATTCCCGGTCAATAATAATATCGCATCGATAGGAGTGGACTTCACACCTCCTGTGATCAAACGTAAAGCCTGGTTTTACAACACTTCCAGCTTATTGACCACAATTTGTGGGGCTGTGATCAGAGCTTCACAGCAATACAACATTAAAGGCTGTATAAAAGTTTTAAAAGTAGTGTTAAGAGTGGACCGAGCGCATCCCCAAGTGCATCCTGCTAAGCGCTTAAGAATACTCATTCTATTTGAAATACGCTCGGTAAGCTTTTCAACATGGAGCTTCCAGCTTAATTTATTATCAAAGGTCATTCCCAGGTAGGTAAAGCTGTCTGTGTTGGCGATCGAAGAGCCTTGGTACTTTAACTCTGGCCGGAAAGCCTCATGGGTAAAGGAGAAAGACTGTGAAGCTGTCTTTCCTAAATTCATAGCCATATTATTTTCTTCACACCATTTCGAGAGTACGTGCAGGGCTTTATTTAAGCGACTTTCTATAACATTTTTAGCAACATTTTTTGGTGCTTGGGTCCAGATTACCAAATCATCAGCAAATAGTAAACATTTAACATCAGGTATTGATTTAAGCGATGAAATTAGATCATTGACATATATATTGAACAAGGTGCAGCTACTAACTGCTCCCTGAGGGAGCCCAGTTTGAAGATTAAAGCTTTTGGAGAAAGATTCACCGAATTTAACCCTGCATGTTCTCTGGTTTGTGAAAGATCTAATCCAGTGAAATAATTTGGAAGAAATTCCAGTATTCAAGAGCTTGTGGTAGAGCCTTTCCCCCCAGACAGAATCATATACCCCCTTAAAGTCAACTTAGATAGCTGTTAAAATGTCTCTGTTATCTAATGAATCTTTAACGAATTGGCTAAATTTTGTCACTTGGTCACTCATTGACCTATTTCTTCGGAAGCCAGCCTGTTCTGTATCTAATATATTATATTCCTCGATATACCAGTTCAAACGGTTAACCACAAGTCTTTCCATGACTTTTGCAAGGATACTCGTAAGTGAAATGGGCCTATAGCTATTCAACTGTCCAGAGTCCTTGTTTTTCTTTAGAACTGGAATTATGATAGCACTTCTCCAATGCGCCGGAATCTGACTCGACTCCCACATACGATTTAGAACATTCAGTACTGTTTTTCTTGCCACACTGCCCAAATGTATAAGAAATTCTGCATGGATATAATCCACACCAGGAGATTTTTTTTGATTTTGAGACGTCTTAGTGCATGTTCCAGTTCTTGTGCACCAAAGGGAGCATCGAAAACAGCTCTCCATCCGGGTTCCTCATCAGTCTTCTGCATTTTGAGTAGCTTCTTCCATTCAGCATTAATTTTTCGTGACATTTTTCTTGCATAACTTCCCTTTCGCTGGGACTGGGAGTAGGATTGCCCAAAGGCATTTGCGATGGCTTTATCAGAAGATAATAATTTATTTCCAACAGCAATCGGATTCTTCTTACACGAGGGTCTACGATTCTGGATATTAGAGATAAATTAAAAAACTTTTAAGCTATCTTTTTTATAATATAACTTACAACATATAATGATTTTTAGCACGAACTGAATAAGCATAATAAATAAAGTGGGTATTATAATTTAAAGCTCGATCCTAACATATTTTTTGAGTTAATTATGTTAAATAAATGAAATAGACACTGATTCGTATCTTCCTGAAAAATAAATAAATAAATAAATAAATAAATAAAATTTATTTTTTTTATGCATTTTAATGAAGCGACCGAATTACATTCCATGGATATTTTAAATAAAAAATATATGTAATGTTAATTATATATATATATATACATACATATATATATATATAAAATCAAATGAAAAAAAAATGAAAATTTCTCATTTCAAAAATTTGTAACTTATTACATATAATAAATTTAGCACGGACATAATAAGCATAATAAATAATGTGGGTATTAGAATTTAAAGCTCGATCCTAAAAAAACTCACATAAAATTAGGCGCACACGTATAATTCTATAACAAGTATATATAATTTCAAAACACACATAAACATTACTTTATTATTACTTCTTTTATCCAACTACCATAGGTAATGGAATTATTCCATTCGGTCCGAAAATTCGATATCGAATTTTCACCTGGTTTACACGTTTTAGGGCCTCCTGAGTAGAAAAAAAAGTAGTTTTTGGCAATTGGTCAGTGTGTTTGTATGTAGGTGTGTGTATAAGTATGTGTGGAATATTCTAACTATTATATCTCCGAAACTAATAATGATAGAATTACGAAACTTAAGAATTGATACAGGTCTGGTGTACAGATGGATTTCCCAAATTTTGGGGAAAAATGTAAAACCTGAAGTGGGTCATTGGAAACGAGAAGTGTCCAAACGAGTAAGTCCGTATCTCAAAAACGGCTTTGACGATTTTCTTCAAAGTTGCTGTGTAAACACCCTATTAGATGTCTTTTCTAATGATATAGTTGGTTAGTTCAGAAAAATTGATAGATGTCCTGTATAAATAGCTCAATATCAGATATCGGAAGTGCATTCCATTAAAAACGGCTGTGCGGATTATTTTCGAACTCGCCATATTAATCAGCTTTTAGATACAATTTTGTATGTAATTATTGCTTTGCGGTCAATAACTGAGTATGTCAAGTTTGGTAAAAGTTGGTGTCTCAAAAATTGCTCTAACGATTTTCTTGAAAATTGTTACATAAATCCATTTTAGATACCCTTTCTCATGTATTACGTGGTTTTTAAAGAAAAAATAACGGACATCCTAATGACGTAGTTAAGTTTTAGATCTCGGAACTTTGCGTTTAAAAAAATATTTATATTTTATTTCTTATTATTTTTTCTTTATATTTTTTTAACTCACTATGCAAACTCTGTTTTGTATGTCTTTACACGCGTATCAAGTTTCTCTCTCTGGAAAATTCCAAAATATGCATATAATATCTTCATAAAATGCATACAATACGTGTAGTGTAATAGTTGATAATGGGAGTTGTGTGGTTGTTTCACACCAGATTGTTTTTTCTTTTTAATTGTAACTCTTTAACATTATATTTATTGCCTGAATGAATGTAACACTTTTCTCTGCGGCCCATTAATATATATATATATATATATATATATATATATATATATATATATATATATAGTGTACAAGGTCTGTTAACCCTTTAACATTCACTACTTAATTTATTTTAAAAATTACTAACCTAATTTTTAAAACGGCTTTTAGACACGTACATGATCATAAATATAAAAAAAAAAATATATATAGCATTTTTCCTTTTTGAGAATTTTTTGGTTTGAAACACCTATAAGTTAAACTTATTAAATTAAAAAAATATTTTATTTAATCAATAATACACTTTGTAAGTAAACATTATGGACTACAAAAACTTGTAAAAGTTGTTTCAGGTGAAAATAAAATCCAGCTCTTCATTAAATGAAAAAAAAAAAAAAAACTAGACTTGAATGCATCACACACAAAGAAACTTCAAGTGACTTATACATTATTTGTTAAATTTTGGAATAGTGCTTATATCTACAGACAGGAAAGCAACAAAAGTTTAAACCTGATTAAAACAAATGTAAATAAACTGCTGCAAAAAAAATTCTTAAATTATGTCAAATGTTTTCTTTGGCTGCGAAACCAATGAACGTTAAAGGGTTAAAAAAGTACCGGACCTTGCATTTTCTCGCGCACAGTAGAGATTCTAAATTGCACAGTGGAAAGAGACAGCTTAATGCGCATGATTGAATTTTTCCCTCGCCTTCCAGTGTACCAGTCGTTTCCTGCAGGCACTCAAGTGATGTGCTATTATACGTGTTCGTGGAATTTTATTTCTCAAAATATGACTGAACGACTGAGCATAAAATTTTGTCAAAAGCTTGGTGATTCTCAAAGTGAAACAATTCACAAGTTTCAGCAAGTGTTTGCAGACTATGCTGTGGGGGGTCACACAAATTAAGGAGTGGTTTAACCGATTTAAAAGTGTCTGCACTTGGGTAGTAAAAGACCAGCGTTCTGGAAAGCCAAAAATCGTTCGAAAAGCAGCTGTTGTTGAGAAGGTGGAAAATTTGATAATGCAAGACCGTCGTTTGGCAGCACAAGAGATTGCTAAACAAGTTGGGATCAGCGCTGGTTCATTACATGCAATTTTGTGTGATTTGAACATGCGTAGAGTGGCTGCGAAATTATTTTTGAAGCTTCCGTCAGTGGAACAGAAAAAACTCCGTATCGCAGTTGCACAGGTCCTACTGGATCCTATGAAATCTGTGCTTGGCTGTTCCAGAAACTGAAAATCCCATGAAAAGGATCCCGTTTTCAGTGCAGAGATGAGATAATGCAGAACACGATGGCGTTGTTAACACCATTCCAAAAGAGGCCTTCCAGAAGCGTTTTCAGCAATAAAAGGAACGCTGGGCTAAATGTGTGGAGGCGCAAGGGACCTACTTTGAAGGGGATTAGGATTTCAATCCCGCAAAATAACTAGTAATTTTTTTCTGGTCAAATGTCGTGTGCTTTTTGAGCAGACCTTGTATATATGAAACCTATATAAAATTTGTCTTTTAATTCTTTCGAAACAAAAATAGTTAAATGTGTAAAATGTTATACATATATCTACATTTTTATCAAACAGCCCTATGACGATTTAAAGGAGAACTTAACACAATTTTAATACGTAAACGAAATTAAACAAAATTCATCTGAGCATTGATAACTAGGCGTTATTACGAACCGATCTTCAAAAGCCGCATATTTATTTATATACAATAATTTTTGTCAAAATCAGTCGAATGGTGTTTTTTTTTTTTTTTTTCCTCTATGAGCGTTTTTTAAAGCACTCTCTCTTATATTTAAATAATAATAATAGCAAGAAACGTTCAAATACGGTTTGTTAACATACAATGTTGGAAGGTAAACTAAATACCTCTTTTGAAATACTTAATATAATAATAATAATAATAAGATGTACTTACTTAACATATACTACAAACTAAACAATTTGGATGGATTAAAATAATTTTAAACTTAAAACTTAACAAATATCATCTTTACGTGATAAATAAATGTTCTTTTAAATATTAAAATTGTTGTTAAAAATTTTAGCGATCAAAATTTTTAATATAAAAATGGGGAAATCATGGTAAAATCGTATATACTCTAAGAGTTTCATATGAATGTTCTTTATTCTAAATGAGCATTAACTTCTTATTTAGAATTTAACATTTTAATATGACTTTGTGTTTATTCTAATTAGGCAACGTTGTAATAAAATAACAATGTTAATTACAAAATGTTTCGCGCCTTGAGAGATTTAATTATTTTATCTTGAAATTAATATTTACAGTCTTAAAATGTCTCCGTTGTTTTCACATAATTAAGATAAAAATTTATTTAACGTTGTTAAACATTAAGACTTTTAAGTTTCAGAGCATAAACGCTTTTATATATCTAAAATAATGTATGTAAAGATAATGGAACACGAATTTTATATATAAAAGGAATTTAAACTTGTTAAATCATTTTTCGAAATTTTTGTTTTATATTTAAGAAAGTTTTCATACATATGTAATGATATTAAAATTATTTACATAAAAAAAGTAAATAATTAAATAACAATTAAGAATTTTTTGTAAAGTTTTAAATTGTTCCTTGCTATTTTTATCTTTTTTTTTATTAACTCTCTTTTTTGTTTGTTTGTCAAGAACACACATGTTCGTCAATCTTACAATCGGTTTTTAACTAACTTCCCGACTAGCTAGACATTTGAAACTTTTAGAACAGTAGCTCAGAACACCATGACAACGCAACTTCTCGAAGACCGATTTTCAAATTTTTGATTAGTTTTCTTTTAATTAATTAAAATATGAAAATAATAATGACATAATAGGTTTAAAATTAGCCATTTAAATATTAGCTGTAATTTAAGTGTTGCCGAAAAAAGCTTACGGGTTCATTTTCTTTAGATATAAATATAAATACATTTAATTAAACGTGAGCATTAAAAAATAAATAAAATGTTAAATTAAGCTTCTCACAAAATTTGACGTCATTATCACTTTAAAAATTTTATACACATTGACAAAGTGCTAATATAATTCTATAGCTATGATTCAACAGAGACTGTAAAAACATGGTATTTATTTATTTATTTATTTATTTTTTTAATCTTACAATTGTTACTTCCATTACTCGACTACCGTTGATAATGGGAGTATTATATTCGGTTTAAAAATCGAAATCGAGTTTTCATCTGATTTACATGTTTTAAGGCTTCCTGAATCTGAAAAAGAGGTTTTTGGCGATTGGTCAGAATGCGTGTATATAAATAGTACAGGGTGGGGCATAAAGATCTCCCTAGTTTGCCGCTGTCACTGTGGTGGCGCTAGTGTAGGGGGCGTGTCCGAAGTAGCGCTGGTATATTTCCCTGGTTACGCTATTTCATCTGACAGTATGTCTTGGACTAGTGAACATCGTGCGTTCGTTGTTAAAACTTATTTTTTAAAATGCGGATTCCATCATTCAAACGCAACGATTATTTCGTAGGCACTTTGGAGTAAGCAGGCATGGAAAAATACCCGACAGAAAAGCAATATCCTTAGGGGTTGCTAATTTTAGAGAAACAGGTTCGTGATTAAAACGAAAGTCGCCCGGTAGACCACGTCATGTTCGAACTCTGGAGAACGTGGCAGCAGTAAGAGATGCTGTAAAGCAAAACGTTTAGACGATATCCTTTTTCGTAAATAGCAAAAATTGTTACAGATTGTAAAAATTAATTAATGGCAAACATTATTCTTTCCGAATGTAAACATAAAATATTTGTTTTCATTGTCCTATATATTTTTATTGACCTCTTAAAATGGGCAGATCTTTATGCCCCACCCTGTATATGTGTGGCGAATCATCTGATTATTATATCTCCGAAATTAATAATTATAGAACAATGAAACTTTAGAATTATATTTGGTCGGGTGTTCAGATGTTTTGGCATCTCAAAAACGGCTCTAATTACTTTCTTGGAAATTGCGACATAAAAAATTTCTTGGATATCCTTTCGCATGTATTACGTGGTTATTACAGAAAAATTAATATTCATATTAGCTATCCTGATTAGGTATGTCAGTTTTAGATCTTTTTCTTGAATGTTTCAAAAAAGGCTCTACTAAACAATTTTTTTTTTTTTTTTTAAACTCGCTATGTAAACTCTGTTTTATATATCTTTATGTATCTATCATTTTTCCGTTGGAGGAAATGTGTTAAGTTCTTAATTTTAATTGGGATTTAAATTAGACAAATAACAGACACTTAACCTGAAAATTTGGATTAATCAAAGTGAAATTAAAAAGTGTTGATAGGATGTATAATCCCGACGAGTACATTAATATAGTGGTAAATGTTTTAAATGTAGTGATCAAATTCAGAGTGGTCATAGTCAATTCTTCAATGGTTCTTGATTAACACTAGTTTAGCTCTTACTACGTCAATAATACCATGTCACTTTAATGAAGAATATTGCCCATCAAACGCAGGACATTTTTTTTTTTTTTTTTTTTTTTTTTTTACTTCTTTGTATTGTTATATTGAATGGTCTTTAAAAAATTTCGTTACTATTGTAACGTCTGAGTTTATAGGGGATTCATACTCAATTATTTTTGTTTGAGAAAGCATAGTAATTTAGCAATTAAGTCCCATAGCACTGATTTATTCCCAGGTTTTGAATCTTTAAGTTCATGGGTGCTCACAACTTGATGTTGAGCTAATGGAAATATTACTGACTAGGGAACTGAGGATGGGACCTTCTGCCAATCTCGGCCAGTCCTCTACAGATAAAATTACTTTATTTTGTCTGGTAACAGTCCACGGGTTGCACAATCTGCTGAGTTATGTTTATTGGGCAAATTGTGCAAAGTGGTAGGGTCTGTCAAGAATCAAATCTTGTTAGCTGTATACAGGGTAGACTGGTTTCCATTTAAGGGTAGATTTAGGATCCAGCTACGTGCGATGGTTGAGTCGGTCCGTAGGATAATTTCGGAAATCGTACAATTTAAAGATTATTTAACGACTGTCACAATTTCAGACAACAATAAGGCTGACAAAAGTTCCAACCTGAGCAAAGTTATACGTTTTAAGGGTCCTACACGTGTTTTTGATGCGAATTATTTCAAGGAAGAATTTTGGTTAGGATGAATATAAACAACAGTAGCATATGTATTAATTGATTCATCGCAATAGCCTTATAGCTGGAAAATAGAGCTTGATTCCAGATTTAAAAATATAGGCATGGACATAGACTCAACGGAAGCAATTTTGGCGTAAAATTCATTCCACCTAGTTTGAATCTACACATACGGCACAACCTATTGTACACTTTAGTCAACTTTGAAGTATTTTCGCATTATAATCTAGTTCTTTTGTGTAGCCATGTAAACGAACAATGAATGATTTCTATATTACATTCTACAAGAAACACGTTTTTACGCATAAAATATATATATATATACGTTTCATTTGGTTTACTTCCGTCTATAGATTTTAAACTCTACTTACCTGCAGTTTTCCCCATAGACGTAATGTTGTTGAATTATCTTGGATGTCCCTATACACGAACCATTTGCTTGATATTAACGAAAAATTTAGTGTACCACCCCTATATTATACACTTTCAAAATACCAAATATGAACTTTCTGCTATAATTTGTTTTTGGGATATGCTGATAAAAGACAGACACGCACACGCAGAAGCACACATACAGACCGAACGCTAAAAAAATGATTTTTGATTCGGAGAACCTCAAAACGTGTTAATATAACAAAATCTCAATTTCGAAAATTTGAACCAAAAACAATAGTTTATCTACCTTATGGGTAAGAGAAAGCAAAAAGAAACACTTTAAACTATACATACAGGGTGATCCGAAAAACATGATAGAAAGTATTTTAAGTTCCTGATTTCAAATGTATTGATATAAGTATAATTCTTCCATATTGTAATAGCACATATATTGACATTTAACGTGAATGCTTGATTACCGGAAATAATGAATAACCAATATGGAATCACTGACCTTGGTAAAACGATTATTTATCGTAAGAATGTTTTTTGAGGAGCCATTGAGGTACGGAAAATCCTCATCTCAGTGTCGTCTCACGACTGTATCCACAAAGGGTCACGGTGTGGTGTGCCATATCGTCGAAGCGGATGAGTGGTCCGATATTCATTGACGGTATGGTCACGGAAGTGAAGCATCGAGAGTTTCCAGAGCGTCACTTTGGCCCTGAAGCGGGCTGTCTCAACATGACACGCCAGTACTGGTTCATGCAAGATTGGGCTCGTCCCCATAGAACTGCTGATGTCTTCCTGTGGCTTAAAACGACGTTTAGTGAGCATTGATTGCTTTGGATAAAGAAAAATTCACGGGGCACGGGATAGAGGGCTCCCCATACAGTCCGGACCTAAATCCGTGCGACTTCTTCCTATGGGTTTAAACCAAGGGCAGAATCTATAGGAATCCCCCTGATTCACTTGAGGACCTGAAATCGACCACGAGAATCGAGATTGATGCACTTGATTCCGACACACTCCAGCGCTTTATGACAGAGTTTCGGAACTGGCTTTATAACACTATCGTCGGGGACGGTAGACATTTCGAGCACTTTGTATATTAAATGTCATTCATATCTTTATTCAATAACATAGGTTTCATGTTCTTGCACATTTTATTTTTTCCACAACGATCGCTAACTTTCTATCATGTTTTTCGGACCACCCTGTACATACATACATACATACATACATGTATATATACATATATATATAAGCAAAACGGATAAATTTCAGGTCGGGGGGGGTATAATCAAGGTTCTTTAAAAAAATTACCAAAAAAAAAAGAAGAAAAGGGAGGGGATGTTATATTTGATGGAGGGAGTACTTTCGGGATCTTACAGTACTTAATTAAAAGGAAATATTAAAGGCTGTCATTTCTTACATTAAAGGTAAGAAAAAAAAAAAAAAAAACTGCGTAATGATTCCATTGATATCGTGCATCCGACACTTTATGAAAAATTAGTTTAATTAGAAAAGGGGGGGGGGTTACTTTCAGGATAGCGGAGACATTTCACTTTCAGCGAGAAAAAGGGGGGGGTGTTATATTCGATGGTAGGGTTGCTTTCGGGGTTTTACGGTATATATATATATATATATATATATATATATATATATATATATATATACATATAAATATTAGTTGAAAAAATTATTAAAGAGTATTCGCTAGAGTAATTTATTTAAGTGAGAAGAAGTGCTTTATGACGAATTATAGAATGAAAAAGTAGTTGGAATTACTAATAAGACTTTAATTTGAAAATAATAATAATAATAATAATAACAATAACAGAAAAAAGAAAATAATAATAAAAAAATAATGAATGAGATAAAGTATATGTTTAAGTACTTTCTAAGAATCAACAAAATGTTTCAAACGAGATCACAAAGGTTCGTAAAAGGTTTTAAACAAGAATCAATTGTAAACTATTCATAATTTATTAAAGTAGGTTCAAGGAGATTTATCTGAAAAAAAAAAGTTTGAAAAATAAATATTGTTAGCCTTAGGAAAATCAATACAGTGAAAACATAATTCATATATAGTAATGTCATACATAGTGTACGTTCATATATAGTGAGTATGTAACGCAAGAGACACATAAAAATATATTCAAAAAAAAAAGAAAATCGATAATTCCTTATTGTTCTTAGAAAACTTTACATAATGATAAAAATTAAGTATCCATTTTTGGATTGAAAATTAATTAAATTCATGGAGATTATTTATATGCAATTAATCGAAAAGATCAATCAAAAAAAAAAAAAAAAAGACTGTTGTTTTATCCACGTACCTAAAATACCAGAGATATGTTTATACTATATCTAAATTTTTTTATTCCAATTATTATCTTTAAATGTATGAAAGTATAACGAAACGCGAAAGTCCCCGGCCTTTAATTTGAGAATATTTATAAAATAAAATCACTGAAAACAAAAATATTTTTCTAATATTTACATAGATCAAATTTACGAGCGTATATTTTGCGTATATTTGAGTGGAACATTTTTGAAGAAAAAAAAAAAAAAAACTTACTGGTGCTGGGTTGAGAATAGTTTGTCTACAAAGTAGAGAGAACTTATCTTCATGTAAGGCTGAATATCACATAAGTGTGCATTTTGGATTTTTTTAAACTTTTTTTTCAAACTTTGTATTTTAATTTGAATTTTTTAAAATAAGTCCGTAAGTACATCTTAAATAAATTCTGAGTTCGACAGAGATCGATCATAATTTTTTAAAATTTTATTGAAATTTTTCAATAAAAATTTATAATTTTAATTATCTTATAAAATCAAAATTACCATTTATTTATTTTTTTTTTTTTTTTTTTTTTTTTTTTGTGGTTCAGATTCATTAAAAAATACAAGACTTAAGCTTTTCTAAAAAGTTCTCCCCATTTTAAAAAATAAAATAAAATAAAAAAACCCAAAATTTTTAAATTAAAATAAATAAATAAATAAATAAAAACAAATTTAAATTTAATTTTTTATAAACATAAATTATATCAATGGTAAATATCATAGACTGCATACCTCTTGACTATAAACTGGAAATAATTAGTTTACTTGCATTAAATTTTTAATTATAGCATTTAAAGATGTCAAAAAATGATGTCACTGAAATGTCTGGTTTGTCACTGAAACGCCTGTTTGTCACTGAAATGACAATAATTGTCAAAATGACTATATTTCACTGAAATAACATTGTTTGTCAATGAAATAGGACCATATAATATTAAAAATGGAACATATTAGAACAATAGAGAAAAGATTGTGAAGGGAAAAGAAAGAGCAATAATGAGAATATCAAGCAATTTTATTGTATTAAAATCCTTGTAGTTACAAGTTTAATGATTAACTGAATTAAATTCAGAAAAAGCATTTTGAACATTATTAAAATCTTCATCCTGAAGTTTAAAATATCTATTTGAAGCAGGTTCAGGAGAATTCCTAATTTTGCACAGAATATGTGGCACTTGAATTTCATGGACATCCTCTTTTTGAAGCCATGCAAACTTATTTTTTCTGCATTTTGCCATAAATGACACAAGTAAAACATTTTGAGTAGCATTCTCAATGACACCTTAAAGGGGGCAAAAAAAAATAAATAAATAAATAAATAAATAAATAAAAGTTTGCTTTTTTAATTGTATCTTAATATTAATGTCGTATGTATTTTTTTTATATTTACCTGGATACCGGAAAGTACTTTAAATATTTAAATATAAAGCTTATCCTACACCAACAAATCTTTTAACTCAAAATAAAAAATTATTTAAATCCAGGGCTTACAAAATAGTAAATCTGCAACAAATGTCATTTTCGTGACGTCACAAAAATGACCGTCACGAAAATGACAAATCGTCAATAATTCGTTCTGTACTGAAAAACATGCTTTCACTAAGCCGATATCGTCACATTTTCTTCTTCTGGTCGTCATTCTATATTAAAATAAAACTTTGTTCTAAATTTTATAATAATATTTTTTTTATTTTTTATGCATCTCGAAAATGACAAGCAATAAAAATACGCACAGCATGTAAACAATAAAAATAATGTTAACTCTTACCTGTTTTTAATTTTCTTGAGATTTATTTTCCCCACATATCGTCAATGTTGATTTCTGATCTTAAACTTTAAAAAAAGTGAATGGTGGCACCATCCCTTGATGATATATGAAGTTATTTTCACGTGTCACGAAAATGACGTCAAGACTTGCATACAAGCATTTTAATTACTCATGCATGAAGATGAACGTAATTAAAAAGAAAAAAAAATTTCCTTTGAAAACAAATAGTTTTTTTTACAAGAATTAACAATTATTATAATTATCATTTTATTTTTCTTAGTAAAAAAACATACTTTGTATGTAAACACTTGTTCTTGGAGACAGTCACGAAAATGACGATTTTAAGGTTTAAAATTTTCTAAAAAATACTAATATTGCTATAAACTCACATTTTATGATTGGATGCTTTTTTAAAAAGGTACTTCTAAAGAATAATAATAAAATTTTACAATTTATATGCTTAAAATTAATAATAAAGACCTGAAACACTAAAATGCACATTTATGTGATATTCAGCCTTAAACGTTATTTTTATTTTAAAAAGAAAGGAGATGTTGAAAGTAATTAATCAGATGCCGCTCAAATATAAGAAACAATAGGATATAATGCAATAATTGTCGCATAATTATTAAAAGATGATAGAATAGGCCGATGTATGCAACAAATAGAAAACGCGTACATTCTCTGAACTCTAACTAAATTAAATGTGTATAACTGGTATCTCATAAGTCTGTAGACATTAAAAAAATTCATAAAAAATGAGCTAGTTCCTAGATTTGGGGATTTTTTGGGGGGTAAAGAAAAAAAAAAATAATAATAGTTAAAATTTTCATCGAATTTTCCTAGAGGATGCTGTACGTGAGCAAATCAAAATTTACCACGAAAAACTATATTTATTTCCATGAAAAGCCTGTGAGGTTGAGACGTCAGAACGTCACCACAGTTGTTTTAATTAAGCTGGATCCAGCAAGGTAGGAAGTGGGGACGGTTAAAATCACTTCGTCGCCAGTTACTCGGTGACGGTTGAGGTCGGAGTAGTTTTGTGTCTGCAGGGTGCTGCATTAAAAGACTTAGATTTTGAATATTAGTTAAATTAGAAGTGATTTTTAAAAGTACGGATTGAAATGTAGTGAAAGGAGGGTGTAGGAAAGGTATAAAAATAGAGATGGTTTTAGTAGATAGAGTGGATGTTAGAGGATCGTATAGTGGATGTCGGAGGATATTATAGTGGTTGTGATGAATCTTAGTTTGACAGATATTGAAAAGTAGAGTAGTGGAGATTTAGTGGCGTGAAGTTAAGTAGTGTTGAGTGTTGGTGAGTGTCTACTAGTTTTCGGAAAGTTCAAGCTGGGACAGAAGGGAATCCTCTGTCCCATAGTGAAGCCGTAGTATTGGAGTACGAGTGCGACCGTCTCTACACCGTCGACTATCTGCTGTGGTGAGATATTTAAGATAACTAAATTGTTGATTTGTATATTTTTGATTTAGTAATACGCTGACTGAGCTAAGAGCTATTTTCCAGGCCGCCCTCCCATTAATCTGGTTCAATAAACTTTTATTTGTTGTTCAATTAAAGTCTCTGGTTTTCTTAGTAATCTAAGTATTTAAGTTAAGATGGCGTTTGCAGAAACGCAAACGCCACAGTGCGCCCAACTCAGTTCGACATCCCCCCCACTCGTGTTTATTTTACTGGCTCAAGCAATGTACTTAATTTTTTTGAAGATCTTGAACAGTACTTTGATATATGTAAAATTGACGAGGATGATAAATTTAATTTATTAAAATACTCCTTAAAAGGAGATGCTAAAATCTGGTATGACACCATTGCCTCTAGATCTCTAGGCCAAAATCCTACATATGAGGATTTGAAGCTCAAAATTAAAAATTCATTCTCTTCTATTGTGGATAAAACCAAACTCCGTCAAGAACTTTATACGACAAAGATGTCGTTTTATGACAAACCTACCACCCTTTTATTACGTAAATTCGACATTATAAAGCAGCTGGATTTAGTTTTATCTTTTGCCGCTGCAATGGAAATCATAACCCCGCTTTTGACTATTCCTATTCAATATTACCTTGATCTGAAACCTGTCACCTCTTACGACAGTCTGTTTCAAACCTTAGCTAAATATCAAGAACGACACCCTCCAAGAGCTGAAAACACCTTTAATCGCCAACGGGGTAATGGAAATATGCAAAATTCTAGGCGTGAAAATTTCACCCCCCCCCCTCAAAATTTCAATCGCTATCAGCAAGAACGTGAATCGCCGCAGACAAGGCGTAATAACTTTCAAAATTCTCGGAACGATCGTTCTAATCAAAATCAGTCTCAAAACTTTTCTCGAGCTGATAGAAATAACAGAAATTTTCGTAACTCTCGTAATAATCAGAGTCGTCAGTTAAACGAGTAAGTGGCTCTTGTGAGGAGGGTCAACAGCCACTGAATAACTCAACCACCTCCATATGTTTAGACACAATTTGTATCAGTCCGGTGGACCTTCCTAATTTGAATGCAATAATTCATGATATTTTCATACCTACTTATTGGGACACTGGTGCTGAACGCTCCTTTCTAGCATATGAAACTTATAAAAAGTATTTTGACTTTAAACCTTTAAAGCGGACAAATTAAAATATTACAACGGCTCAAGGCAAGTCCTGTGTTAATAGAGGCAAAGTCAGCCTGAATGTTAAAATTCATAATTTAAGTGTTAATTGGCCTTTTTACGTCATTGACAATCTTCAGCATCCCTGCATTACAGGGTTAGACTTTATGAAAGCAAATAATGTTGAAATAAATTTCGCCAATAAATCTTTACATATTGATGATTCTAAGTCAAATTCTAAACCTGTCGAGCCGACAGAGTTAATTGTTAATTTAGAGGAAAGTGCCCTCACTCATATTGAAAAAATTGATTTTGTTAATTTTCTTAATCAGTTTAAACAGTTATTCTCTGAGACACCTGGATTAACCCATGTTGTTTGCCATGAAATTGACACTGGAACTAATAAACCAGTCTTTAATAAGCCTTATCGTTATGATCAAGCCAAACAAGATATTATAAATTGGCATATTGATAAAATGTTGCAAAATGCTATTATTATGCCTGCAACTTCTCCTTACGCATTTCCTGTTGTTTTATGTCGTAAGAAAAATGGTAAAACTGTTACTGACCCTGAGGCATGGAGATTTGCAATCGATTATCGTAGGCTAAATTCTATTACACAATATCCTCAGTATCCCTTGCCTATAACTGATGATTTGTTAGCACATATAACAACGCAAATTTTATGTCTACTCTCGATCTGATATCGGGTTATTTTCAAATTGCAATGAAACCCGTTGATATATCAAAAACAGCGTTTATAACTAAAAATGGCACGTTTGGTTTTAAACGAATGCCTTTCGGATGTTCAGGGGCTGTGTCAACATTCCAAAAAGCTATGGAAACTATTCTTAAACTGTTTTGAATAAATTTGTACATGTTTATCTCGATGATATAATAATCACGTCCTCATCTTACGATGAGCATTTAGATCATTTAAAAACTGTTTTTACTCTACTGCAAAATGCAGGATTAACTTTAAATTCCTCTAAGTGTCATTTTGCACGACAGAAAATTAAGTACCCAGGCGTCAAAAAACCGCCTGCGGGTATTTCTGTAGATAATGAAAAAGTTCAGCCAGTTTTAAACATGCCCCCTCCTACAACTTCCAAACAAGTTTCAAGATTTCTAGGCATGTGTGCTTGGTATGGGAAATTTATACCTAATTTTGCTCACATATGCGAGCCCCTCTTTAAACTCAAAAGGAAAAGAGTTAAATTTCACTGGTCAAATGAAGCACAACTAGCATTTGATAAGTTAAAAACTATACTTAGCGCTCCTCCTGTACTAGCTCATCCTAATTATAATATTAAATTTCAAGTAGCTACTGATGCTTCTTCGTACGGCATTGGTGCCGTTTTAAGCCAAGAAGGCCGCCCAATAGCATATGCGTCCCGTACGCTTAACGCTGCAGAAAGAAATTATCCAGTAACTGAATGTGAATGTTTAGCAGTGCTTTGAGGATTGCAAAAATTTCGTTTATATTTTACGCAACTTCCAATAACAGTTGTTACGGATCATGCGGCATTAACTCGGTTAACAACTGGAAAGAACCTCTCCCCTGGCATGATTCGATAGACTCTTAAGTTATCTAACTTTAATATAAACATCGAACACCGACCTGGTTCTGACAATATCGTAGCTGACGTTCTTTCACCCACTACTCAAACTCAAGAAAATAAGATTGAATCTAATTTTACGAATCAATCCCTTGCTTTAAATGAAAAGAATGATCAGTTAAATTCTACTGTTAAAGCCTCATATATTCATCATTCGCATTTAAAGGCTGAACCGGTTCAATCCGAAATATCAGCAGACGGGACTGAAACTCGTGTAAAGGAAATTGAAAGTGAACAAATAAACCAATGTGCTTCTACAAATCTAGTACCTACCTTAAACAATAAATTCGTATCTGATCAGGAAAAAGTAGCTTTAGCGCTTATGCCAGCATCTGTGTTAAATTCAAGAGATCAATTAATCCGAGAACAAAAAAATGATCCCGAATTTGGATTAATCTATAAGTATTTAGAAGATCCTGAGTCAGTTTCATTAATTGAATCAGCCATTGCCTTAAACTGGTCCCAATCTTTTTCTTTAATCGATGGCTTGCTTTTTTATTCAAAATTATTATCATCTTATGGCGAATTACGAGTTGTAATTCCCCAATCTCTTCGTTAAGCCATCCTATTTGAGTTTCATGACTCTCCAATTTCGGGGCACTTTGGCATTAGGAAAACTTATAAAAAGCTCAAAGATGCCTGTTACTTTCCTAAAATGAGGAAGTTTGTTAATGAATATGTTTCGAGCTGTCGCTTGTGCCAGCAATATAATTATAAAAATGTAAAGCCGGCCGGTAAATTAATTCCTATTAAAGTTGATTTTCCAAATCAAATTCTTGGACTCGACTTAATCGGTCCTTACCCCCTCTCTAAACCAAATAGATTTCGTTATGTGTTAGTTATGGTGGATTATTTTAGTAAATGGGTTGAATTTGTGCCTCTACGTAAAGCCTCGGCACAAGCAGTGGCCACTGCCTTCTTTAATAATTATATTTCTCGTTACGGCGCCCCCCTTCAAATTGTAACGGACCATGGTCCTCAATTTATAAGTAATGTTTTTAAGGCACTTTGCGATACACTCGAAATTAAACATGTCTTCATGGTTCCATATCGGCCGCAAGCTAATCAGGCCGAACGTGTAAATAGAACTTTAATTAATATAATTGCGACGTTCATTGGTCAAAATCATGAAAATTGGGATCAGTTTCTCTATCATTTTGGCTATGCAATTCGTACAGCGGTAAGTGATGCAACAGGAAAAACTCCCGCTGAATTGTTTTTGGGCAGAAAGATTCTGACCCCCTTTCAAAAACTGGTATTAGTACAGCAAAATGCATCTCAATTTATTAAGCGAAATATTGAAGAATTGCTACCAGAAGTTCAGAGAAATTTGAGAAAAGCTCAAGAGCAACTAGCTGTATATTATAACCTTAAACGTAGAATTTTAGAAGTAAAAGTGGGAGATAAAATACTCCTAGAATCACATTTTCTTAGCTCTAAAAAAGATTCTAAATTAGCTAAATTTGGGCCAAAATTCATTGGGCCTTTCGCTGTTTTAAAGATAGAAAATAATA
Source organism: Salticus scenicus (assembly GCA_963930645.1). NCBI lineage: Eukaryota > Metazoa > Arthropoda > Arachnida > Araneae > Salticidae > Salticus > Salticus scenicus. Next base: position 197,603,835 of record OZ005650.1, read on the forward strand.
ATTTGACAATTGATTTTAACGGCACCCCAACGACCATTAATGTTGATCAGATACGCATTTTTAAAGAGCGCACTCAATCATATGCTGAAGCTCTTGATAGTGATAGCGTGCAGGGTTCAAACCCACCTGACGAACAGTCCGTCCTTACGCCTAACCTCACTTCCCAGCCTAGTGCTCCTGATTCTTGTACAGCTGATAAACTACCAACTCCTACAACACCCGAACAATCTGTTCAGGGCACTTCCACTGATCAATCTAGTGTTAGCAGACCCGTCGCACAAAAGCGAGCTCGTAGTGGGTCATCAAACCATTCTAATGTGAAATTTCCTAGGCAAACTGGTCGCAAACGCGACTATTCTTTTACTAATAGCTCTTTTATACCGCAGATTAAAAAGAAAAAAACTTGGAATAAATATTTAAAAAGGCCACAAGCCCCCTCCTCAAAGTCCTCTGGAACACATCGCCCACAGAAGGTACTAGCAGTTCCAGATTCAGTGTACACCGACTCGTTCCGACCTAAGAGAAAGGCAAAGGTTCGGAAAAGACCTCCACCCTCTTCATCAGCTAGCGGACGGCAAATGGAGAAATTCCTAGCAGCTCCTGACTCGATCGGCAAAGACGAGTTCTCTTTACACCACCGATTCAATACCCGGCGTCAAGCCAGACTCCGACAACAGGCTCAGCCATATGAATCACCTGCCGAGCAAGCCTTTGTACAAGCCTTTTGGGAGAGCCCTAGACCCCGGTCTGAAAGCCTGCAACCCTGTGGCCTAGCTGACGAGTACATCGAGAACATTCACCAAGACCTCTAACCTTGCTGAAGTTACAGCTGCAAATTCACATCAGGTGATACCGTTCTCTATTTTTTTTCTATTACAAGTGCATTTCTGTCAGAGCTGTACAAAATGTTCGACGTACCTTGAAGCCTTTTTGGGACTTTATATTTTAAGAACTCTTACGAAAGTTATGGACTTTCCCAAACTAAAAATACAAAATTTAACTTAGCCATGAACTTTCAAATCAAAATTAATGTTCTGCTTCAATGTCAACATTTTTGTTCTCTCTTAAATATCTATTTTATGTAAGTATTAAGTCTTTTACCTTGTAGCCATCTCCTGCAGAAAGCTGGTAATATAAACTGTTTTTTTGGCCCCCTTTGTAAATTTCTCCCCCTTTTTCTCTTGTCTTTCTATAAATGATGTATTTATAAACTGCATATTTGTATTTGTAAAACTTTTCGATATCTGTCTAAAAGTTTATCTGTATGTACTTTTAGAGGGGAAAAAAACTGTTTTTTTTTAGCTATAAGCATAAAAAGCGTGTTTAACCATATAACATTAAAAAGACTAACTGCTCAGTTTTTTCCGCTTATGCTTTAGCTAAGGAGGGAGAAATATTTCTGTATATAACCTATCTATTATGCTAATAGAGACGAACATGTCTCAGTTTCTTCCAGAGTGAATTCTATCTATTTTTTTTTTACTACGCATACTGTAAAAGTTTTTCCCATTTCAGACACACTCTGATGGACTATTCTCTTAATCTGATGTTAAAACTATTTTTCTCTAAAGTGAAAGATCTCTTAATTTGATGTCAAAAAGTTCTTTTTCCTGGATGTGGACAGCCTGCATATTCCGACGTCTGCTCTAGTATGAAGAAAGTTCATCCTATTCTTCGTTTAGTCATCTCCCTTGCAGACGTAAAGCTCCAGATACAAGTCCAGCCAGTACACTCCTACTAATAAAGATTTTCTCATGTTTTTCTTTAAAAAGAACAATTATTCTTTGATTATAACAAACTTTAAATGTCGCATTTGTCCCAAGCGACTTACTATGTAAAGACACGCATGATCAAGTTTGAATTTAATATTTTGCCTCCCTGGCCTAACAGGGAGACGTGTGTACATCCTACTGTAAGCCTGCTTTTAGCTCAGTCAGAGTCCCAGAGTTCTCGGGGTAAATGTACGCCTTTTATTTAAAATTTTAAATTAATTTTTTTTGCGGCCCCGAGTTTTCGCTCAGGGACTTAACAAAATTTTAAGTTTTTCTAACCCGGTTAAAATTAAGCTGACGGCTGCACTCACACTTCAGAGATATGAGATAGTTAGATATGGAATGAAGCTCTTTAAATTTACTCGTTCAAATCCGTTGGGGATTTTCCCGACTAAATTTTTTTCTTGGAGGGGGACTGTGAGGTTGAGACGTCAGAACGTCACCACAGTTGTTTTAATTAAGCTGGATCCAGCAAGGTAGGAAGTGGGGACGGTTAAAATCACTCCGACGCCAGTGACTCGGTGACGGTTGAGGTCGGAGTAGTTTTGTGTCTGCAGGGTGCTGCATTAAAAGACTTAGATTTTGAATATTAGTTAAATTAGAAGTGATTTTTAAAAGTACGGATTGAAATGTAGTGAAAGGAGGGTGTAGGAAGAAGTATAAAAATAGAGACGGTTTTAGTAGATAGAGTGGATGTTAGAGGATCGTATAGTGAATGTCGGAGGATATTATAGTGGTTGTGATGAATCTTAGTTTGACAGATATTGAAAAGTAGAGTAGTGGAGATTTAGTGGCGTGAAGTTAAGTAGTGTTGAGTGTTGGTGAGTGTCTACTAGTTTTCGGAAAGTTCAAGCTAGGACAGAAGGGAACCCTCTGTCCCATAGTGAAGCCGTAGTATTGGAGTACGAGTGCGACCGTCTCTACACCGTCGACTATCTGCTGTGGTGAGATATTTAAGATAACTAAATTGTTGATTTGTATATTTTTGATTTAGTAATACTCTGACTGAGCTAAGAGCTATTTTCCAGGCCGCCCTCCCATTAATCTGGTTCAATAAACTTTTATTTGTTGTTCAATTAAAGTCTCTGGTTTTCTTAGTAATCTAAGTATTTAAGTTAAGACGGCGTTTGCAGAAACGCAAACGCCACATGCCTTTTTGGCATATAAATTTATTACATGTTTTCGCTAACACTACAAATTACAGTTTACAAACCAATTACATTACCGCTAATTATAGATTCAGTCGGCGATTCTTAGCCCGTGCAAAAAATCTTCACTAAAAACGCTTGATCCACCAAATCAACATCACAATTAAAACTCCATGTATACACAAGTAGTAAGCAAAATAAGAAATAAGCTGTGTTAATCGTAAAAATTTGCAATTTATAGGACTCTGATTTGCATATTTCTCTTTACGCGTCTATGCAGCGCCCTCTTTCGACGAAAAATTTAACTTTGTTTGCCTGTTTTTCATTAAAAAAAGAAAAGAAAAGAAAAGAATCCCCGTACAGGAGAATATTTTTTTCTGCAAACCGCGTTCAATTCTATTAATTTTTAAAATATCTACCCGGTATATATATATGAAAGGATAAATTTCTCAGGTGATGATTTTTTTCGTGTTAGACATGAAATGAGTGATGCTTTCAAATGGTTTTGATAAGTTTTCAATATTTAAAAGATTCTTAAATGGTGCTTAGAAACTGGGAAAAAGAATATTCTGAAACATAGAATAAATCTAGACAAACATAACAATAAAAATTAAAGGGGACTAATGCGCAAGCTGTACCTGACGGGACTAAAGTGAAAGTTGTACCTCTAGGGACTAATGTGAAAGTTGTACCTCACGGGACTAATGTGCAAGTTGCACCGAACGAACAAACAATTTCTTTCAACGAAAATGCCTACTAACCTTGGACGATAGGTCTAATATATCGTATCATATTAGATATCGTATTTATCGTAATATAACTCAATACTTATTTCGCTTCCCTCTTCGACTCGTTTTAATACGCATTTTTTATATGCATGAGTAGCCCCCGAAAAACAAAAACATTAAATCATTAAATTCATTTTTTTACTTATTTTTATTTCAGATTATTTCACGCGCACTTTTTATTTCCTAATTCAAAATTATTAAACAAAACTTTTTCGATATCGCTTGTAACGATACTGATTATTATTAATTTTCTTTTCTTTTCTTTCAATAATAATAATAATAATAATAATAAAAGTATGTTGATGAAATTCTGGCAAAAGCAGAATTTAGTTTAGGACGGAGGAGTATTAGTTTTTTTTTTCTTCCCAATTATAACATCGCTTTCAAATTATTCAATTATATTTTCGATAAATTTTAGATTTCGATAAATGTGCAACTATCGAAAAATTATTTCGACAAATGTCCAACTATCGAAAGCAACAACGCAAAAATATCAGATTGATACTGATAGGCCCTCATTCCAAAAAAAAAAAAATCGTTATTAACGAGACATTTTTAATATAACTAACTCATTTCTGAATAATCTATTCTGGAAAGCATTGCAATAGTTAATCAACCGAACACATGGTATTAATTAAAACTACGTAAAATGAAAAAAACTTCATTCAATCCATTGTTATTTCATATTTTCTTAGTATTTAAATAAAAGTAATTTTTTATGTGTATTCAATAACATGTTTTTATATAAGTTTCAATTTTTTTTTTAACATTTAAAAACTATGTTTTGTTCCGAAATTAATCAAGAAACATATTTTTTATTTAATATTAAATTAAAGTGAATTACTTTTCAATAGGGTTTTTATTCAAGTATTTTATCACCATTGTACAAAAGATAGATTTAATTACATGTTTAGAAAAGCAATCAAAACATTTCTGTAAATTGGTTTTACTAGTCATAATTAATTTTTAATAGCTTTTCTTCCTTCATAAGTTATTTCTTTTCTTTTCAATTTAGTAATTTATTTTATTAAACGGTTCATGCATTCAGTATTTGAAAGAGGAAAAACAGTAATTATTTTAGACGTAATTACTTGAAATGCAAAAGCACTTGTATACTAGTGATAGTTAGTTTATTATTTTTGTTTAGTATGAGTGAGAATTTAATATTCTAATTAACAAATAATTAAGTAAATATAGTCTTTTTTACAATAAATGAATGTAAAGAGTTTAATCTATTCAAGTATTTTTTTTTTTTTTTTTTTTTTTTTTAATATCAAATGTTAAAATCACAATTTAATGAATCAATTTCTTTTGAATCATTTTATTTAGATTTATTGCGATACAAGCTTGTAAAATTATTTACGTAATTATACGGCAATAATTAAGGGAATTTTATTTTTAAATGTATTAATTATGCTTGACAATTTTAAATTCATTTAAAATTCGAAGAATGTAGTATGATCAACTTTGTTTAATTTGCATATAAAATTGAAGGGGATATTTATAATTATTTAATTATCTTTCATTTTGTTTTTGTTTATGTTATACTATATTTATAGGAATTATACTTCAATTGCAAAATCTTTATTGGACAACGCTACATAATAGTATTAGAAACGAAAAGTAACTAACGCAGGAAAATTTACCAAAACTGCATTAATATATATATATATATATATATATATTTATATATATTGTACGTTTTCCTTGAATTTTATTTAAAGTTATTGAAATTATAGCCAGAATAATTAAATTCGGTTTCTGCGTGATCTGAGTGGTTATTTTTTTATGCAGTAAGTATGTTATATGAAAAATCTTTTAGATATAAAATGTTGTGTATTAGGCATTCTATAGAAATTTAGAGGAAAAGTTATACGAATTAAATTATTTAATTGGAAATACAAAATGATATATATATATATATATATATATATATATTTATTTATTTATTTATTTATTTAGGACTAAAGATTATTAGTCTCAGTTTTTACGATACCAGTTTTAAGACAGTTGGATATTATCGAAATTGAAAATTTATCGAAAATATAATTAAAAAATTTGAAAACGATGTTATAACTTGACAAAAAAAAAAAAAAAAAAAAAAAAAGTCCTCGTACAAAAGTAAATTTTGCTTTTGCCAGAATTTCATCAGAATCGTTTTTTCCGCTTCTTTCTTTTCTTAGAAAGGATAAGAAAATAAAAAAATAATAATCAGTGTCGAAACTTTACAACTGCATTATGAATGATTAAATATATTGTTGTAAATTATAATATGACACTATTTTTAAAATTACTTACAATTAATATGTTTTTATATTTTGCGCTTAACAAATGCAATATTAAACAGAGAAAAGGTAGATTGAAAAAAATATATATAAATAAAGGATCTTGCACAATATCTAATATTCCTTTCATATTAGAAATTCCATTTGATATTAAAATATAAATGAATTTTTGAAATTAAATGTATTACAATTATAAAAAAATAAGAAATATTAAAATACATGAATTAATTAACAAATGGAAAAATATTCACAAATAATGTTAATTCACAAATAAATTCTTTGTTGTTACGCTCACTATGGAAATAAAATATTTTGTTCATTTTTTATTTTTAAATGTACATAAAACAATAATTTTGAAATAGTGATACAGCAACTAACACACGGAAAAATATCAGTGAATGTTTTTTGCAAATCAAAAGAATAATAAAAAGTGTATTCTTGAGCAGTTAATAATAATAATATTTTTTTTAATTATTATTAAAGATTATTGACTGTCAAAAGATAATAAATATAGATTATTCTTACTATGACAGAAAACAAATGTGAAATTTTAATTTGCAAAGAAATGTAAATTCCAGCGTGAGGAAAATTTTTCTATAACTTCATGGTAATTAATCACTGGGGAAATTACTTGCTTTAAATAAAAATAAAAAAAATACCATTTTAAATCCTTTGTAATATCGCATTGAAGATGCTTATGCAAAATTTCTAACACAGTTTTTCAAAAGAAACTTTTCGATGTGTGTTTCTCGTTAGACAAATTATGTCAATTTCTACTGGAGATAGATTTTTCTTTTACATTTCTTATTAACGAAGTGATGTGATTATAATAAATTTTAAATCCCTTAAGTTCAATTTTATGTATAAATAATACACAACTTCATAAATTCATCTGCCTTTTCAAAATATAAATTTTACTACACGAAATTGGTATTCATTCTACAATAAGTTAATTATTCACTTTAAGAATTTTATGTTATAGAAAAATAGAATGTATTACAAAGTTTTCAGAGTGCATTTGTTATCGTTATTAATACTGATAATCACTAATATCTAATAATAATCTTGAATTTTCTTTGCCTATCTATGTACACTGGTCATTCAATAAGAAGCCTGTGAGAGTTTCTACAAATGCTCTCTAGCAATGTATGTATGCAAAACCTGTTATTGGGGTGTGGTGAATGTTCTGATGGCAGGAAAGTGGTCCCCTTGTGTTATTTGTGGGTAAACAAAAAGTACTTGGATAACAGGTACCTATTGTTCCATTTTTTATCACCATTATTTGCCAAAAAATAGGGAATAATTCATTGGTATGTCCTGTCACTTAACCAAACCTTCAATGCTGCTTTCTACTGTCTACAGAGAGACAGGTTACACTCAAATTTGGTAGCAAACCGGTCAGGTCTCATTAATCGTTGCGGGGTTATCCTTCATCACCATAACGCCAGGCGACATGCTGCTGTCATCACTCGCCAAATTTTACTGGACTTTGGATGGGAGGTTTTACCCAATCCTCCCTATTCTCCTGACTGGGCACAAACTAACTATCACCTATTTCGTGCGATGAACAATTCCTCCAGTCAGAAAATCTTTGATGATCTTGATGCTGTGAAATCTGCAATCCAAGAAACTTTTGACTCGAAACCGCCGGAATTTTACCGCTGTTGGATTCATTTCCTTCCAGAAATATGGCAAGAGGTCATGGATAGCAATGGGGATTATGCACAATAATAGGTAATCTTCATTTTGCGTGTATTTGCTCTTCTTTATGGGTAATAAAAACGGGTAGAACCTTTGCACTCACCCAAAATATATGTGGGAATTTTGCTCTAAAATATAGCTCACACAAATATCTTAAAACCAATTTCTAGAATTTTAGAAATTCGTCCCAGGTGGGACGGGAAGGGAAGGGGAGCATGCAGCCAAAATAAATAAAAATAAATAAATAAAATTAATAATACAGTCAGACCGTTCAAAATTGGTGCAGACAGATTTTAGAGGACTGCAAGTCGAATGAGGATATTTTCGAAAGTGTAAATTTATTAGAAGGGGGGGGGAGGAACAAAAAAATAGAAATAATAATATATCGTTGAAAATTGGTACATAGAAGTTTTTGATATCTACACATTAATTGCGGATATTTTCGATTTTGTAAAATTTTGGAGATCCGGGAAGGGGAGGCGAATGGGCAAAACAACAGAAATAAAGTTAGACCGCCGGTGCGTTTTTGGGACCTACAAATCGAATGCAGATATTTTCAAAAGGATAAAATATTAGTAATGACGGGAAGGGGGGGAGCGAAGGGCAAATATATAGATATAAGCGTTAGAGCGTTGAAAATTAGTGTTATTAGGTTTTAAGGCCCGATAAATCGATTGCGAATGTTTCCGAAAGTGTAGGTTTATTACGAGGGCGGGAAGGGGGGGGGAGGGGCAAAAATAAAGAAATTGAGATAGGACGTTAGTGTTATTAGGTTTTAATGTCCGAGAAAACGATTGCACATGATTTTTGAAAGTGTAAAATAATTAGGAGTGGCGGAAGCGGTGAGCGAAGGAACACGCGCGCCGTGTGGACGTGTATACGCTTCCGCAGGCAGTTGGGGCCCTTACGATAATATAGTGATTTCCTAAGAGGGTCGAACATAAATGCGAGCGCGCAGCGTTCAAAGGCCTGCGGTGCCGAAAGCAGTGGGGACCCGTTGCGACATTTTTCCCTATCAGAATTATTTTTCTCTTCTTTTTTCACATAATAAAATTTAATGCAATTTTGAGAATTCATTAATTATAGTGATTCTTTAAAAAATAGTTACCAGCGAAGCGGGCGTAGCCTGCTGTTCTGACAATCTATAAAATGGCAATGATTGCCTGTAGTTGTGGACTTTGTTTGCACATGTTGAACAGAAACATGTTTACATGATTCTTTAAAATTTATTTAAAAACTGATCAACAACTGTTTTAAATGTTGAACACTAATTTCATATGGTAGCTTTGACCATAATCATTGCTTCCATTTAACTCATGCAAATAGGTGCAGCCTTTGAAATATGTTCCAGATCGCATGTTGTACTAATCTAAATGTGATCTGGAATATGTGTCAAATGTCTTAAATATATCTTGGATAATTTTTAGAATGTAATATTGTCTAGAATCACTTGCGCCTGGTTTTATACTTGTAGTCCATTCTGTACGAGTGGCGTGTGAGTATAGAATGTCGGAAAAGCAAATGACAGTTTATGAGCCACTAATTGTGTCTGCATCTTACCTGCTGTAAAGACCTATATTGCATCTCCAAGTTTGCTTAATACACTGTAAATATAGGTGTCTGAAATTCAGACACAATTGTGTCTGCAATGGGTGTTCAATTTTAGGATGCTAAAAAGTGTCTTATTTTTTTCTGACACTTGAAATATCTTAAAAGGCACATCGTTCCACACTCGAAGTGTCTGAAATTCCGCCATCTTTGATCCTATCTACAGTGAATATTTTTCATAAATAAATAAAAAAAAAATATGCGTTTTATACTGTTTACCTGTGAAAAAATAAATTTTAGAATCATCTAGAGCATTAAAAAAAAAAAAAAAAAAGCATTAATAATTTTCACCAAAAATAAATTCCCCGTTGCCCGCGCCGGCAATCGAACTGATAATCAATGGATTCAAAGTCGAGCGTCTTCGCAATCAAGTCATCGGTACTCACTCTACACGTTACTTGTATAATGAAATATATTCTAGTATCCGTAAAAGAAATCGAAGTTTTATATCTGCAATAAAACTGTCCATAAGAAGTAAAGCATAATACATAGGATATTACCTTAAGTTTCATGTGAAGAGATTTAGAGATTTTTTTTTAAATGCGTAATAAATATGAAAAAATAGTAGACTATGGATTTTAAACGATTTTCTTTCTTTCTTTTCTTTCTTTCTTTCATTCTTTCTTTCTTTTCTTTTTTTTTTTTTTTTACTGGTATTTGCAAGAAAACAAACTATGTACATGAAACCAAAAAACAAATTGCTCTTTTACATTTTGAAGTGTAGGGAAATACAAAATAATTTTTAAAACGCCGAAAAAAAAATCAATTATGCACAAATTGTTTAAGATTGTTTAGTTATGAATTCGCTTTCTTAGCTACAAGTTACATGCTTCGTTTATCTTAATATTTTTTTTTTTTTTTAATTTTATTACACGTGAGAACTTTAAATAATAATATTATAGTTTTAAAAAATTAAAGAGCACGCTTTTATAGAAATGCGAACTAAAAAGCACAAAATACCTATCTTAGTATTAAAATGCAGGATAAGAGAAAATCGTGTGAGTGACACACCATAATATTTACATACATTTAAATCTTTAGTTAAAATAATTTAGAATTAAACAAAAACTATTTTTAAAAAATCTCCCCTGACTGGGCTCGAACGCTGGACCTATAGGTTAGTAGCGCGGGATTTTACCTCACAGCCACTGCGTTCACGTAGAGAAAGTCTTTTTTTTTTTTACAGTATAGATTTTTTGTTTGCTCCCAGAGCGGTTACAAACATCCAAACATACATATATACAGGTGAAGCTAATAAAAGCGTGTTAAAAAGTAACTTTTTTTTAAATTTTTAACAGAATAAGTTCCGCGTCTAAGTATTTTAAATAAGTTAACTACTTATATTTAAAAAAATAATATTATAGTTTTAAAAAATTAAAGAACACGCTTTTATAGAAATGTGAACTAAAAATGCACAAAATATCTATCTTAGTATTAAAATGCAGGGTAACAGAAAATCGTGTGATTGACACACCATCATATTTACATACATTTAAATCTTTAATTAAAATAACTTAGAATTAAACAAATACCATTTTTAAAAATTATCCCCAGACTGGGATCGAACGTTGAACCTTTAGGTTCGTAGCGCGGACCCTTACCTCAACGCCCATCGTTCACGTAAGGAAAGTATTTTTTTACAATATAGATATTTGTTTGCTCCCAGAGCGGTTACAAACATACATACAAACATACATACAAACAAACATACATACATACAGGTGAAGCTAATAAAAGCGTGTTAATAATATCAAATTTATTTGTAAAAAAAAAAAAAAAAAAAAAAAAAAACAGACACGATATTATTTCATTATTTAAAACATGAAAACCTGACATTGACAGATTTTAATTTAGTGCCAGAGGCCTACTGCTAAACTTGTTAATATCGACAAATTCTTCTTTAGTTAATTCGTGACGATCTAAATTCCATGATAAAGTTTTCATTAAATCAAACCAATGTGTTTCAGCTGCAGATACTGTAACAAATAACGTTGGAAATCCAAACTGTCTTATAGCCGCAAAACAACCTTTTTTGCTCTTTTTCCCAATGAGGGGGAGGTGTGCCTTGGGGGGGACTCATGTCAAAGGTGTGCCTTGGGGGGACTCATGTCAAAGTTGTACCTTGGGGGGGACTCATGTCAAAGTTGTGCCTTGGGGGGACTCATGTCAAAGGCCTGGGAGGGAACTCATGTCAAAGTTGTGCCTTGGGGGTGACTCATGTCAAAGTTGGGCGTGGGGGGGGACTCATGTCAAAGTTGTGCCTTGGGGGGACTCATGTCAAAGTTGGGCCTGGGGGGGGGGCTCATGTCAAAGTTGTGCCTTAGTGGGACCTCATTCAATAAATCCCCATTCAATAAACCGACTGAAATAGGCCCTTAGCACTATTAAGAGTGTATTATAAAAATTCGACAACGCTGTACCGACTGAAATAGGGGTACCTTGGGGGGGACTCATGTCAAAGTTGGGCCTGGGGGGACTCATGTCAAAGTTGTGCCTTGGGGGGACTTCATTCAATAAATTCCCATTCAATAAACCGACTGAAATAGGCCTCTAGCACTAATTAAGAGTGACCTATAAAAATTCGACAACTGTACCGACTGAAATTGGCCTCTAGCACTTAAAAAAAAAAAAAAAAATGTTAAAACCGGATATGCATGCAGCATAATGTAGAATTCATATGGAAAATTTGTTAAGTAATACAAACGTCTAAATTTCTAAGTGTCTGAAATTTGTAATGTCTGAATTTTTAATGTCCAAATTGTAAAATGTCTGAAATTTCATGTGTCTAAACTGTATTATGTCTTAATTTCAGACATATCAATCTTATTCAGACACTTATCTAAGCTCATTTATAAAAAAGACACTTGCGTGTCTTAATTTAAGACAGCGCATGCGCCTGAAATTTTGCATGTGTAAGTGTTTCAGACATTTATATGTCTCAATTGGCATTTCAGACACATTTCTGTCTGAATTTAAGACGCTTGTATTTACAGTGTACCTGTAATGCATTTATGCAGTAATCTAGCATCTTAATAAAAAAATTCCTTTCATTATCTTTTAGATCTGTGTACCATTAATTTAAACTACCGTGGTGTTTACTGAATTATTTTTATCACGTATATTTGTAATGATCTTTTTTTTTTTTTTTTTTTTTTTTTCATATTAATTAATTTTTTTTTTTTTTTTTTTTGAAGTATGATGGTTTTGCCATGTTTTCGAAACTGTTAGGATTTTGTTACTTACTATAAAAAGGCCCTTCTACTGCTCCCGTCCACTGAAAAGGAAGAGGTATGGTTTTTGGCAAGAAGTACTGTTTACAAATGTTTTTTGTTTCATAAATTTGTTCATTTGTTAATTTACTAACATTTTAAAAATAATTTATATTTATTACGACAAATAATTTAAAATTATCACGTCTATTCACTGTAATCTTTTTAAAATTATATATATTTTGTATAATTTTTATTGCTGCCTTTGACGCTTATTTTATACAAATGTATTTTAATTATCATTTAAATAACAAAAAATTACATATATATAAGCTAAAATCGAAATTCTTTTCTAAAACTCATAGTGTTGAAATAAACATTATTCGTATTCGCATGGTTGCATTATTTTTCAGTGTGTGTGTGTGCGCTTGTATATATCTATGTATGTGTGTGGGGAATTTTCTGATTATCATATCTCCGAAACTGATAAAGATAGAACTACGAAACTTCAGAATTGAGACGGGTCTGGTGTACAGATGAGTTTTCTAAATTTTGATGAATATTGGAAAACCGGAAGTGAGGCATCGGAAACCGAAGTGGTACCGTAAGTCTGTACCATAAAACTGCTCTAACGATTTTCTTCTAATTTGCTATATAAACATTCTATTGGATGTCCTTTCGAATGATATAGTTGGTTAATTCAGGAAAATTACTAGGCGTCCTGTATAAATAGTTCCATTTCAGGCCTCGCAAGTGCGTTCCTTTAAAAACAGCTGCACGGATTTTTTTCAAACTTGCCATATTAACTGTCGTTTAAATATTCTTTTGTATGTAATTATTGTTTTCCAGTCAATAATTGACTATACCAAGTTTTGGCAAAAGTCGATATCTCAAAACGGCTCTAATGATTTTCGTGAAAATTGTTACATAAATCCATTTAGGAATCCTTTCTTAAGTATTATATGGTTATTAAAGGGAAATTAACAGTCATCCTGATTAGGTAGACAAGTTTTAGATTTTGGAAATAAATGTTTCGAAAAATGGCTAAACTGATTATTTTCTTCTTACAATTTTTAAATTCGCTATGTAAATTTATTTTATATATTTTTACAAGTGTATAAGCTTTCCTTTACCGGAAAAGTTTTAGGTGTCTAATTTGTTAGGTCAATTTTATGTCTTCTGATCATATTATCTCCAAAAAATGCGCATAATACATGAAATAGTAAATAATAGAAGTCATGTGGTTGTTTCACACGAAATTTTTTTTTTTTCTAGTTTATCGCATTTATCGGGAAAAAAAATGATAGTATAGTACAAATTAAACTTATTCAAATTTATTTATTTATTGTTTATTTAATTTATTTTAAAGGAAAACATACTTTTTTTAAAAATATTCACTACTTTGTTCGGAAACATATGGTAATATAGTGTAAAGAGCGTGGTTTATAAAATACTTGATTCAAAAATTAAATATTTATCAGATGCTGAGATACACTCATCTTTAAAATCGTAGTTTTTAAATAATGGTAGCTCCACACCTGTCGTTGATGAATACTTTAATTGAACTTTACTTTACTTTAATTTACTTTAATTGCCCGGGATAGAACTTCCTGCAGGCATTGAGAACCTGGACGCGTTGCAATGTAAGGCGGAGAAAGATATGGCGTAGGAAACGATTATCCAAAGTGGGGATTAGAGGGATTTCAGTGTATTTTTCTAGTTTTTAAAAACGGGAGTTTTGAATTCAACAAATGAATGCAAAATAATTTATTAACTGTTCACATGGGGGGGGGGATCCATATAGTGATCGCTATAGAAATCCTAAAGAATATTCAATTTCTGGAACTCGAACAATACTTAGACTTTCCACGCGTAATTTCCGTGAATCTCATACATTTCTCAGAGTTTCATCAGTTCTTGAACATATAACAATAACCTACATATTTCCAAACTTTTTCTTTGCATCATTCATGTTTATAAAACAATTAATATTATTTCTTAAATGAAAGAATAACTTTTTTGATTGATATATTAATTTATTATTAATATGTTAAAATTTACAACATCGACAATTGTAAATTACTTATACATATATATATACATGCATATATATTCATATATTCATATGCAGAGATTGTGCTATTTTAAACGAGAATAAATTAAGTTAATTTTAAATTTACATGAGCATGCAGTGTATTTAACAAAATAAACAGAAAAAAAAATAATTTCACTTATAAAATTTACAAATTTTAAGTAGAAGTGTAATTAAAGTATATCAAACTGAATAAATAAATACATGATTTTTTAATACCGTATTATATTACTGTAACATTTAAAACGAAAAGTGTAATTTTATCATTTTTTTAACGTCTTTTTTAATTTCTGATGTCTATATCTAACTTGTGTTTTTCAAAATACAACAACTGGTAAATAAGAGAAATATTTCTTTATTATTTCATTAACTAAACTATTTAATAAAGCTTAAGTCTTTTCTTCAAAGTAAAATTTAGGAAATTATTATTAAATGCATTAGTTAAACAGAAACAGACTTTTACTTTCACATTATAATAAGTGAACATCATTAATCAGATACTAGGCAAAACTTTTTAACACATTAAACTTTGTGTGAGTTAGAATTAATCACTGTCAAGATAAATTAGCAGAAAATGAAGGCAGTTTTAGAGAATAGTTTTCCAAAACTAAAGTACCATTACTGTAATGATAATGCAGTTTCAAAGCAAAATTTAAAGAAGTGACATTAAGAGACGCCATTATGTTTCATACTATTTTTTTTTTTTTTTTTTTTTTTTTTTATTCAATATGTATAAAATAAAAAAATAAAATAAAATAAATAAATAACTTTATGTCATCATAGAAAATACATTTGTTATTGTTATTGTTATTGTTTTTTATTTTATTTTATTAGGGCTGAGGGCCTATTAGTCTCAACCTGGGATTTTTGCGTTGTCGATTTCGATAGTTGGACATTTGTCGAAATCTAAAATTTATCGAAAATATAATTGAATAATTTGAAAGCGATGTTACAATTTGAAAAAAGAAAAAAAAAAAAAAAAAAAAAAAAAAAAACTCATAGTCCTCCGTCCTAAACTAAAATCTGCTTTTGCCAGAATTTCATCAAAATCTTTTATTATTATTATTATTATTATTATTGAAAGAAAATGAAAAGAAAATTAATAATAACCAGTATCGTTACAAGCGATATCGAAAAAGTTTTTTTTAATAATTTTGAATTAGGAAATAAAAACTGCGCGTGAAATAATATGAAATAAAAATAAGTAAAAAAATGAATTTAATGATTTAATGTTTTTTGTTTTTCGGTGGCTGCTCATGCATATAAAAAATGCGTATTAAAACGAGTCGAAGAAGGAAGCGAAATAAGTATTGAGTTATATTACGATAAATCTATACTAATATATAAATGCGAAAGTTTGGATGGATGGGTGGATGGATGTTTGTTACTCAATCACGCCACAACGGCTAAACGGATCTGGATGAAATTTGGTACAGAGATAGAGAATAGTCTGAAATAGAACATAGGCTACTATTGATACCGGAAATTTGATTAGATTTTTTAAAATTAATTAAAATATGAAAATAATAAACCGTTAATTGACTTAATATAAGCCATTTAAATTTTTAATTGTTGCCAAAAAAGTTTACAAGGTATTTATTTTTATTTTTTCAACATAAAATGAAATATGCTTTCACGCGAAAAATAAAAAAATACTAAATGTTAAATTGGTGAATGAGAAAATGACACTTTATAATTTTAAAATAAATTAGTAATATTACAAATCTAACATATTTCTTCTGAATTTTATTTCATAGCATAATTTTATATACCTCAACAGATATTTTTTTATTTTTTTTTCGTACGGCGGATGAAACACGCTTGACATAAAAGCTAATTCAGCATTATATTAACGGTATTTTCTTAGTGATAATTCAGGACATTTTTTTAAATTTTGATGCTGAAGTAATTCGGACATATTTCGCCAAGTTTTCAACCGAATATCGAACCAAACTAAATTCAAAAACTGCTGTACAATCGATAAATAGATTGTAAAACTTCTTTACACACCATAAATTTTAAGCTAGCACAACCGGTTTCGAAAGGACTTAGCCTTTCTTCATCAGGTGCACAAACACACGTACTGCTGCCTTGGAGGCAAAAGCAAAAGTTTTAAAATCTATTTATCGAATATGGAAGTTTGCCATGTTTTTCCCTAGAATTTTGAAATTTAAAATTCAAATTTTATCAATTTTACAACAAAAACAACTTAATCTAACGCATGCACATGATAACTAATGGATATCTATACCTAAATATGGGGATTAAAATCGGGAAATAATTTTCTTCGATTTTTAATAATTTTTTACAAAAAATCCAATGGGCGTTTAACATAGGAAATATTTTTCTTGCATCCACGAACGGCGAGTGAAGTCATAACTTCGCTTGCGTATTCGCGTGAAAATATATTTTATTAAAAGTCGAAAAATAAATTAACTCGTAAATTTTTTTTGGCAACAATTATAAATTAAAATAAATAATTTAATAAAAGTTTAGAAGTTAGAATTTCTAATTTTATTTTATTTTATTTTATTTATTTATTTTTAAATTCCAATTTCGTTTACGCCCGTCAGTTTAAACATTAATGCTTAGATCATTACATCATATCATATCATATGATATTAAGTTATATTATCAGAAAAATAAACACTTTTAACGCTATAATGACGTCAGATTTAACGTGTAAATTTAGCATTTCGCAAAGCTTTATATGAATTTCAATTTAATTCACGTGCAAATATATTTCTTTTCTTTTCATGTCAAGATATTTTGAAAACAAAATGAACATGTACTAAATGTCTCTTTGATGTTGGCAGCAGCTAATTTTTTTAATATTTCATGATTTCCATTTCTATTATGGCTTTTATGGGGATTTTAATTAAATTGCTCAGATTTTAAACTAAAATTTATTTTATCAAAATTAAATATAGCCTATAACAATCAGGCATACTGTAGCTTTTGGTCAGTGACAGAAGTTTTAAAATCGGTTCATTTGTTTCAGAGATTACCCTCCACAAACATACAATTTTTTGCGCTTTATATAATGATATAGATATAGATATATATGTTAAATGTTACGATTGTTTTTAATTTTCTTAAAATTCTGATCTTTTATTATTTTTTTTAAAGGAATAGGTACTTTTCCATTTTAATTATAAAAAAAAAATAAGAATCAATGTTTTATAATTTTTAAAATGGGAACCAAACATCTTAACTCGTTTGATTCGCACTTCAAAAATTATTGAATATTGATTCTTATTTATTTCATAATTAAAACGAAAAAAAAACTATAAAAATAAATAAATAAAAATAAACGATCTCAATTTTAAGAAAAATTCAAATTGTTGAGGGTAATTACATATTTTTTTCGGATTTATATGGGATACCCTGAATGTCCCTTTTACCAAAATGTCGTGAAACATCTGTTTTACATCCCAAATGTTATAAAGGAAATCGTCAAGTATATCTTTTTACATTTGTAATAAAAGTTGTTGAAAAGAAAGTGGTTAATTTATTTTGTTACCAATCTGTATAACTTAATTTAAAAAGCATATGTTTAATAAGAATAAGAAAAATGTGAAATTTTATTTATTTATTTATTTATTGCTTTTCCTAGTTTTTTATTCCTAAGAATTTAGACTTTTATTAAAAGTATAACTATATTTTAGCACAAATAACTAATTTTATTGAAATAAATATATGCAATTATAAGAATGGGAAAAGTTTGGATTAAACTGAATTTTATGTTTTATTCCTGGTGTTTATCGCCACCGTATATAAGTAATCCGAACAAAAAAGAAACAATGTTACAATGATATTGAAGTTTCGCTATGTATAGGAAATGTAATCTTCTCAAAAGCCTTTTAAATCCCGTTGGGAATATTTCTTCTTTAAACTCACCGGAAGGATATTTTTGATGTAAGGGGGGAAAACATCCAGTTAAAGAAATATTGAAAATAGACTATTTCAAATGATAAATCAGAGCTAGAACTGAATAATTCCTGTTGTTGTTATAATTAATCGATTATCAATAAAAAATATTATTGTGTTATACAATTTTTCAAGAAGGTTAGAAGATATTCATGTTCATTGTGGGATGTCCCGTATTGAAAATGGAGTTAAAACCCACCACTTGTTTGTATACAGGGCACTCGAAAGAATTCCCAGGCATTGAGTTCTATAAGAGATATTTCTATAACTTTATTTCGCATATAATAATAAATAATAATAAAATATAATATAATAAAATTTATATTTATTATTCTTACACACACGAAATTTTTTTTTCTTATGGAATATAGCATGACTAGCATTAAATTTTTAAGGGTCACGCTAAGATATTCAGATACATTTTAATGTGTGAGGCCTCAGCAATTTCTTTCGTGTTCAAGTGCTTGAAATCGCATTTAGTTGTCCAAGGAGGTTGGATTAGATAAAGCGGTGGTCTTAAAGAATGTGTAAATCTGCGCATAGGTGACATGTGTTGGTTCAAATAAATGTTGTCATTTGTTTGAATTTAGCTTAGCTTTTGGTTTCAGTGAAGGAATAAAAAGTGTTAAAGGGAAGTTGCTAAGCTTTTTATGGTCAGTTAGATATCGGTATTTTTAGGATGGATGTTTAAGAAAAAATGAAGTGTATCGTAACTTCGAACAGAATAACTCAGATCATAAAGCATTTAATACTAATCTAGATACCCTACGTTCAGATCCTTGTACAAGTATATTTCTTCGTTATAAATATTATTTCGAACGATCCACGAAATCATTGATTTATAAATGGCTTAATATACCATATTCTATTTTCTGTTATACCGGCTTAGAATTACTTTTTAAACAGTGTCACATCAACACACACATCTACACATATATAATAGGGTGGGCCGAAAATGGATATTCTGTATAAGAAATTTTTGATAAGAAAAAAAAAAAGAGTTGTACTATGACATTCTCAGTTTGGGAAAAATAATAAAAAAGATAAACATTTATAACTTTAGTTCGTTCATGACCTTTAAAATTCGAAAAAATAATGAAAAAAAGTAAAATTTCAAAAATGTTTTATAGAAATACAAATAATATTCCTTTTTGTTCTAGTACCATTCAAATGCTTCCTATTAACTTTCTTTCCATACATCCTTTAAAATATTTAAATTATTTTGCAGTTTTTAGATCCCGCATAAGACGAAAACTTTCGTGACGTTAACCAATGATTGAAAATCTCAACTTTTATTTTTACAAATTGGAGTTTTTTGTCTTTTGTAGTCCACACTGTTAAAAATGGTTTCTCAAAAATGAGCAAAATTGTCTCAATATAGCTACGAAACAATATATACTTAAATTTGAAAATTACATGCACTCATTTTTCAGTATCCCCATTTTTGAGTGCGTTAGTATACTAAAAAATGTGTACATGGGTTTTCAAATTTAAGTATATATTGTTTAGGGGATATTTTGAGACAATTCGGCTCATTTTTGAGAAACCATTTTTAACAGTGCAGTTTTACACTTTTCAAGTGTAAATGCGCTTTGTGCAGCTCTTCGTTTGTTAAGTAATTATAGTTTTTTACTTTAACAACTCAGGTCTAACCAGAGTGAGATGATTGCATTTCGAGTTATACCCTGCCCTTAACATACAACCAACGCTAATGGACTTTTATTTACAATATTTACATGTTTATACTGCTAGTGCTTTTACATTTACATTTACGTTTATTATATGATTTTCAACAAGTTTCTATTTTTGGATTAAGGCTGGAAGTTGGATATATTACTCAGTTTTGGCATTGATAATCGCGATTTTAAAGTTGTTATTATAAATCTATCTCTTGAGTCTTCCACAAATACCTACCATTCCAGTCTCACTGATCAGCTTCACAGTCATTTTAATAGCCTGAATGCGATATGAGAATTTTATTATTTTAAACTTTTACAATTGTTTAGTTTATAGAAATGATAAAAGATCCTTGTTTTTCACATTTTCTATTATTGGAGGCATAGAGAAAGAGAGAGAAAGTGAAAACGTTGAGCAACTGATCAATTACTTTATAGGTCGAAATTTTAAAATTTAATACTAGTGGAAGAAATTTTCTTAGATACACAAGTGTTTCCTGACGATTGATCTCTTGCCTTGAGCATTCTTCGATACGTTAACTCCCTTATATATTGCCTGTCGCCCACTGCTATGGTCAATAAAAATTTTCAAGGGTTTGCAAAAGGCATTTAATCTCTAATCAGTCCAACATCTTTTGAACGGTAGACGCAATAGTAGCTATTTCCCTGTCAAAAGTTCTAAACCTTCCACTCATTAGAGTGGTATCAGATAACTTAATTTGCATTTGAGTTTTAGAAGTCGAAATAACAGATGTGTCACCTTCTTTTATTGTTTACTTTAATAATTTCTTAAGATGTACATTTATAATAGAATCGTCGGAAGAAATAATTAAACTATTTTTTCAATATTGATTTAATACTTTATTATGTTCCTTTTATCTCAGCCTTTATATTTCTTACCTGTCTACACTACTAATATTTCTCTATTATTTCGTTGGTCATACAAATGTTTTAGTTCGATACGGGATTTTTTTTTCTCTTTTTCACATTTATAATCATTGTTTACAGGGCAGTCGCAGGAACTCAGGCTTTGCCCACGAAAGCAAAAAAAAAAAAAAAAAAAAAAAAAAAGGTTATTGCTCATTTACATGCTGCAATATTCAACAACATTGATTTAGCATCAGTGATGAAGAATTCACGAATTCACCTTTTTTTTGAAAACTACTTTCAGCTTTGTCTCTGCTATAGGACTTTCTTAAATTGAAACACGGATCATGATAATTTTTTATTAATTGTACTATTTTAATACACAACACAGTTTGTATTTAAGCATTTCAGAATAACTGCTATATTTTTCAACTAACATAATCGGGAATAGTAAAAAATGCAAGAATATTCTTGAATATAAAGACAATCTCTATATTATATTGAAACAACATAAATGTAACACCTCATATGTTGAAAAAATGTTTGTATCCAGTCCTTTTATTGGTAAGTCCCCCACCAAAAATAAATAAATAAATAAAAATAAAAACGAATACGAGAAGGATTGTCTAGTAGCCACAGTTACTAAAGACGGTAAGGGTAAAATAACACAAATTCAAGACCAAATATTTTTTGAAACACTTCTGTAAATTCACAATTTATCATAATATTTTAACTTTACCCTACGTAAGTATGATAAAACTAAAACGCAATGATCTGATCACATTTGTTGCTGACAGCAGACAGTAATATTAGAATGAGAATGGAGAATGAAAATGAAAAGAGGATTCGCGTGGCTTGGTGGATGAAGTCAGATACGGTGCCATCTAATCTGATGAATTGCTAACTAAATTTACGTACTATCTGTTACTGTCACGTGCTTCTATTAACAATAAAGGAAGAAATGTCTACATATGTAAAAAAATATATAGCCCATTAGGTTTTCTGCCAAGCTGGATGTTTTTTTTTTTTTTTTTTTTTTTTTTTTCAATAAAAGAGTCGAATTTTGATTAATTTTACAAAGCTTTATGGCTCATACGCGATCTGAAAACTGTAAAATAATATGAAAAATTTTAAAGCTATATGAAAATAGTGTTGAAAAGAGTCATTTGAGTGGTACTTATTAGAATAAAAAGCAATAATACTTGCATTGCAATAATAATAATAATAATAATAATAATAAAATAATTTTGTCCTTTTTTCGAATTTTGAAGGTCATGCCGCGAACTAGTACGCTTTATATTTTTAATTTTGTTTTTTAAATTTTTTTGCTATTAGAAGTACCTTATCTAAAATATCCATTTTTCGGCCCACCCTAATATTTAAGCTTCTATTTTCCAAAACTCCACCAGTTGTCGAGCCGAGTGTTTCTTCAGAAGAGAAAGTTTCAGCAGAATAATATTTTGTTTTTATTAATGCTGCGTAAAAAATTGACGTAAGGGAACAATGACTTATTTTCTCGACTTTTGCATTCTTGACACTAGATTTTAACAATAACCGATTATCTTGTATTTTCTGTCTCCTAGACCATCTATATTAATATTTACAAAAATATATATACACATATTTTTCTATAGATGATATCTAATATGCTTACTTATTAATTTATTCTCCTGATAAGTAAGATAAAACTCAAAATAAATAACTTGAATGGATTAAATTTTTCCATTACATTTTGAATTTATTAGATTCCCTTCTTAATTCCATAATCAAATAAATAATTTGCAAAACCGGTAACACATTCTTAATTAGCCTTCGAAGACATTTATCTAGTTTTCATGGAAATTTTAAATTAAAATCTAAATTACCAGGGTCTATATATAAATGCTTTAAAATATCTCATACAATTAAATTCTCCATATAATAACCGAAATATTCCTTCAGAATTTAAATTATAATAATTGTGGACAATTTCCATCTTAGGAAATTTATAACAAACATGTAAACGCTTACTAATGTCTAGCAATTCATTCCGATATTTAAATCACCCATCCAAAACTTGTTCCATTTCATTAATTTTGAATATGTCATTTAATAAGTTGCCATAACAAATTCCATTTCTTTAAGTCGTATATTTCAATGTTGTATCGGATGTTTAATTTAGTAAGATGAAGCGTTAAATTTAAAGTATTTGAAATATTTAATATTAAAATACTTAGGTGCATGTTGTATGCATTAAATTGGTGTATTGGAACAAAATAATTTTAAATTATTTTCTTTTATTGCAATAATATTTTAAATAAAATGTTTTTTTATTGTTATTTTATGTTATTTTATATTATATCACTTACACTGCCAATCACAACATGTGAGGCTGGGATTAAGTTACTAAGATTTGTGAGTTCATAAAGATTTTTTTACAAAAGAGAACTATTTGCAATATGGTTGAAATAATCGGTTATAATAATCTTCAAATTAAATATGTGGCATGTAAGAAACGCCTTATGATACTGTGGAAAATACCTAAAATCTAACTCGTTCTTTTGCAAGCAATTTGCTTACTTTTTACTCTATTCAAATAAACTTTTGATAAAATTTTTCCAATATGTCTAACTTTCAACCTATCTAATATTTTTTTCTATCTTTACTTCATGTGCAGTAAAATAATATTAACTATTATAAAATATAAATGCTCATATTTCAGGGAAAATTACGCGTGTGAATGTTATAATTCAGAATAACGATTTATTTTCAATTTAGTTTTAGATTGCATAAACATGACTGTACGGCTGATATTCGAAAAATGTTTAGATTGATTAAAATGAATGAAACGCAAATAAATTTATTGCGCATTGTTTGGAAGGATACAATTGATGATCATGTCAAAATTTATAATATAATTACTGTTACATACGGTTATATCAGTGCTCCGTTTGTTGCAACTAGATGCTTAGGTAGCTACCAATTAATGACGGTAAAAGTTTAGAAGCATTAAAATCTTATGTGTACATGGATGACACCGTAACTGGCACCAATGATTTAGAATCTGCAAAGAATCTTTAGAATCAATTAACTGCTACGTCACAGGGTGCCGGAATGGAACTGCACAAGTGGTGCGCTAACGATAAAAAAAAATGTTATAAAATATTTCTCTAAATTCTAAAGAATATAATTTCAATTAAACTAAAAATATTTCGATAAATCTCTTGGTGTAAGGTTTATCCTAAGAAAAAAAATTCTACTCTAATGTAAATTCACAATGTTCAGAACCTCTAACAAAACGCTCTGTATTATCAGAAATAGATCGATTTTATGATTCATTAGAATTTCTAGGTCCATTTATATCCCAGGAAAAATTAATGATGCAAAATCTCCGGAAATTAAATCTCTCATGGAATGAAGAATTTCCGGATACTGAAAAGAAAAAGTGGGAATTTTTCCGAAAAAACATTGCCAGAAATAAAATTCATCGGCATGCCTCGCTTTATAAACCGATTTTACTACAGTTATCGAAATTCATGGCTTGTCAGATGCTGCCAAGGGTGCATACGGAGCTCTTATTTATCTCCGTTGCATGAATGGCGACAAACAAATTAAAGTTAGTCTTTTATGTAGTAAGTCCAGAATAGCCCCTGTTAAGGAAATTACAATTCCGAGGCTCGAACTCTGTGCCGCTGTACTGTTGGCGAAGTTAATTTCAAAGATAATCACTTCCCTGGAACTACACATAAGTGACATTTTCTTGTGGTCGGACAGTAATATTTTATTAGCCTGGGTTAGAAAGCCACTTTTTCAACTTAAACCATTTGTAAAAAATAGTCTAAGGATCATTTAGAAATTGACACATCATGTTAATTCCCAAGATAATTCAGCTGATATCATCTCCAGAGGTCCAAACAAAATTCAGCAGTGATCATCTCCAGAGGTCTTGATCCAAACAAATTTCAGCAGATATCATCTACAGAGGTCTTGATCCAAACAAAATTCAGCAATGTGATTTATGGTGGTTTGGGCCAACATTCTTGCATCAAGAGGTGGAATATAATTCCTTTATTCTGACATCCATAGAGACAAATGATTTGCTTTTGATTTGCTAAAGGAAGTACCAAACAGTCAACTATGTGTATTTGTCCAGAACTGTGAACCACTAGATATAATAAATAACCGTTCGTCATTCCTATGACTTCAAACAGTGACGCTTGGTGCAGAAGATTCATAAACATTACGAGAAACTCATTATATTCAGAGACTGACTTTCTTAAACCTGATAAACTACAGCAATCTTTATTATGTATTAGAAAAAACATTCAGGAATTATCCTTTTCTACAGAAACTAATTGCTTAATTAAGGGCATCCCTCTTACAATTCTAGTAAAATATTAAATTTCAGTCATTGTTTAGACGACAAATGCATCCTCCGGGTTGGAGGCAGGCTTAAAAATTATAACTTAACAAATATTAGAAAATTCCCCGTGTTAATTCCCTCAGATCATAATCACTGTTATTAATCATTATCTTTTTTTGTATTTCCATACAGGTCCTGAAGCAACTTTATCAATTATTCGAATACGGTTTTGGATACCGGGAGGAAGAAATATCGTCCGTAAGGTACTAAGAACATGCCTTACTTGTAACAAACTAAAAGCAAGAGGAGACAGTAATGTATGACTGATTTGCCAGCTGCGAGGGTAAACATTTCAAAAGTATTTACAGTGGTGGACATAATTATAAGACACCTATCTAATTTGACAAATAGTGAAAGAAAAGATTCAGAGCTTAAAATGTTTTAAGAAAAGAAAGAAGAATGCTGTATTTTTGTGGAGAAATACATGTGATATTTTTATAAAGGATGGATGCTAAATAATACTTTTTTATATGTAACATGCTTATGAATAGAAATACAGTGGTGGACATAATTATAAGACACCTATCTAATTTGACAAATAGTGAAAGAAAAGATTCAGAACTTAAAAATGTTTTATCAAATACGTCAAAAACATAAATTTATTCTTTTATCTATAATTATTTTATAATAATGGTATTTTCATACAATTTAAGGAAAAAATCTTAAAAACATAATGGACAAAATTATAAGACACCAACAATTTTTTCCAAATACAGTGGTCAACGTAATTATCAGACACTAATGGTCTAAAAGAAAATCCTCTAACATGGTTATTCAATATTTGGTGGAGCCGCGATTGTTTTTTATAACATGAAAAATGCGATTCGGCATCGAATCTATCAATTCTAACGAAATATCGCAAGACAGTTTTCCCAAGCAGATTTTATAACTTTCTTCAGGTCTTCGAGACATGTAAACTGCCTCCAATTTCGGTAAACCGCACGAGCTAAGATCCCCCACAAGTTTTCGATGGGATTTAAGTCTGGGGAGCGAGAAGGCAGCGGGAGAACATTGATACTTTGCTCTGAAAGCCACTTTTTTGTTTCGTCTGATGCATGAATCGGCTCGTTATTGTGCTGGGAAGTGTAGTTTTCGCCACAAAGAAGTTCACCGTATATGGCTAGTTGATCTTTAAGAAGATTCTTATACTTCTCGGAATTCATTCTTGAATGTACAAAAACAATATCCGTTTTCCCTTGAGCCGAAAAACCAGCCGAAACCATTACTGAGCCTTCACCTATTTGGCGGCTCATTAGTACATGAGGAAACTTCCGTAAATCATGCCAATAATATTGAAACCCGTCAGGATCATCCAGGTTAACCTTTTTTTTTTATCAGAAAATAAAAAAAAGTACCATTTGGATGTCCAGGCCATATTTTGTTTATCGAAGTTTAGACGCTGCATTTTGTGCCGTCTTAGAAACGGTGGTTTTTTCTTCATTTTTTTTTTATATTTCACATAGGAAGCATTATTCAACACCCTGTGAATGGTTCTCCTTGAACTATTCAATTACAAAGCCTGTATAAATTTCTTTTTAATGCCTGTAGGGGTCATCTTATTCTGCGTAGCGAGCGAAAGCACGTGGCGTCTGTCTCTCGAGGACAAACAAGGAGTACGTCCAGATCTTTTAATCGCCGATCCAATAATTGCTCTTTTCAAAACATTTCTAATTGCTCATCTAAAGTGTTTAATAACTTTTGAAATATTATTAATTGAAGTACCAGTTCCATTTAATCTCCGAATTTCGCGAATTTCACTTTCTTATAATTCTGTACCTCGTGGCATGTTTGTAAATGCATTAAGTCGATAATCGCCTGCTTTAATTAACTGCTGACGTCATAACAATGTGCAGAAAATTTGCGTATTGCACATTATTTTTGAAAAAGATCAGGCGTTTTAATTAAAACTAGTATCGCCCAGTGGTCGAAACTCGACCATTTTTTTTGCAAAGCGATGCAAAACAAAGTTATTGCCTTGTCCTAAACGGAATGCAATTGCAACACTGCTGCGGCAGTTGTTTGGCGATATTCACTCTAACTGAATCAGCAGAGTTTTACTTAATATAACTATTTCTCTCTGTAGATGTTAGCCTTTCCTGAAATGAGAGAAAGTCGCAACGTGTAAACGCCCCTTGTTGTGTGATACAGCCCAGAAGCCATGTTGTGTGATACAGCCTAGGTACCATGTCAAACCAAGGCCCAACCAAGTATCAAATTCTGTTAAATTAATTCGTTTGGTTCATAAGCTATAGTGTTTGAAAAAAAAAAAAAAAAAAAAAAAAAGATATATTTCAAAAAGGGTCGAATTCAGTTCGGGAAATTTCAAAACGTGTAACTATATCGAAAACCGAAAATCTAAAACTTTTCTGAATCTTATATTTTCTATTTATATATGCAGAGGAAAGAATAATAAATCCACTTTTCAAAAAATAAAATTAAGTAGACAATTTCACTTAATTAAAATGCAAGGAAATCTCAAAACGTGTAAATTCATCGAAAACCGGAAATCAAAAGTTTTTATGTAGGCTTACTTGCTTCTTCTACCCACAAAAGCTAGCAATAAAGAAACTTTTTTAAAAAATAAGTAGCCAATTTCAGTTAATTGAAACGTAAAGAAAGCTCAAAACATGTAAATTCATCAAAAAACGGAAATCGGAATTTTCTCCGTATCGTCTACTTATACACGCAGCAGTTAGTAACAAATCCATTTTCCTTTTATTTAGTATATTAGTTGAATATTTATTGTTTAAATATCACCCTTTGAAATGAGATGTTTATGTTTACATTCGAAACTGGAAGTTTGCCATTTTTTTTTTCTGGAGTTTTGTGATTTTAAATTAAAATTTTATAAATTTTACAGAAAAATTAACTCAATCAAACACATGTAGACAGTAACTTAATTATAACTATACCCAAATATTGGAATTAAAATCGGCAGATAATTTCCGTTATTTTTTAATATTTTTTTACAAAAAATCCAACGGACGATTAACATAGAAAATCTTTTTCATGGCTCCATGGACAGACAGTGACTTCATCACTTCGCTTGCGTATAGTGGTGCTACATTATACAAATTACTGCGTCTATGGTTTTATTTGAGCTTTATGAAATTGCTAAATTTAACAACGTTCTACTTTTAGGTATTTTTTAATGTAAAGGAATACGTGTATAAAAGGGAAAAATGGGGGAAATTGCATAAAAAATAAATGTATTTTTAAATACCTTCTTTACATCGTAAGAAAATAATATTTGTATTCGCACCTTCCGGCTAACCATAACTTTCGAATGATACCCTTTTCAACCCTCTACTCCCATAATTAATATGTTAAAAAGGGACTACAAATTTTATGCTTGCCTATTAATATATAGATATTAGGGTGTCTTATAATTTTGTCCATGGTATTTTTACTTTTTTTAATTAAACTCTATAAATATATCATTTCTGTACAACAATTACGTGTGATAACAGAATAAATTTATGTTTTTGACGTATTTGATAAAACATTTTTAAGTTCTGAATCTCTTCTTTCACTATTTGACAAATTAGATCAGTGTCTTATAATTATGTCCACCACTGTACTAATGCAGGTTTGGGCTTCTGTGGTCCGTTTCAGGTGAAAACTCTACCAGGCAGATGCAGACAAGTAAAAAAATTATTTATTTATATTTTCATATGTTTCACTGTTAAGATAATTCATTTTGAAATTGTAGGTGACTTATCAACAGAGCTATTTCTAGGAACTTTTTTATAGCCAGAAGGAGTCGTACAACGCCACAAACTTTGTTGGCGCCAGTAATGAACTGACATTGTTCATCAATAAAGAACAAATTGATAATTATTTAGCTAATGAAGCTATTAAATAGAATTTTAGCACCCATATGCTTCACACGTTGGTGGATTATAGGAGGCAGGGAGCGAGTCATTAAAATTTCATTTACGCAGAGTTACAGTTTTGACACTATACTAAGTAGAATACTGAAGAATTACTGACCTTTATTGTACAGGTCGAGGCTGTTTTTAATTATAGATCCTTAAGCCCTCTTTCAAGCGATCCAAACGATCTTGATGTTTTAACCCCAGCTCACTTTTTAACCGGACCATCTTTGCTTGCTGCACCCGATTTAGATTTTACCTCGACTCCTAAAAAAAGATTGAGTCGTTGACAGTTAGTTCAAATAATACATCTAATCCTTTAGAAGAAATGCTCTTTCGTATATCTTAATGAACTTCAGTAAAGACATAAGTGGGGTAAGATTAAAACAGAGTATAAATTGGGTGATTTAGTGCAAGATAAATCAACAGAGAACGCGTGGAGCTTAATATAGCATCTTGCCAGAATTTTGAAAATCCACCCTGGGGAGGATGGACTTGTTAGAGTAGTTCCACACAAGAGTAAAGATAGCATCTTCAAAAGACCCATTACAAAGATTGCAAAATTACCATTTGTTAATTAAATGGGCATTAATTATACTATTCTGTTTTTTTCTTTTTCCTTTTTTGCTTTATATATCTCATCTTATGTTTACTAATTATTTGAATTTATTTGCAATATCCAGCCGTTGCAAGGCTAGCTAATATGTTAATAATGTTCTTTTGTTAATCCTGCTGAATGCTGAAATATGTTAAAGTCATTTTTATTATGTGCATCAAGCGCTATCTATTGGGCATCACCCTTTTTTTAGTCAGTATGTGCTTGTTCTCCTTAGCTAATGGACGCTTGTTGAGCTCTGTAATGAACACGCTAATAAATTTATGTTTTAAATGAAACCTATTTCAATTTCAGTCCACTTGCATAGCTAACAGTAGGTTTTAATTATTCGTTAGAGCCTTTATTTATTTATTTATTTATTATTATTATTATTATTTTTAGACACTCATTTGCTAAAACTAAATCTCATCCATATAATTAAGACTATTATCGATTCATCTTTGTTAAATATCCGATAAATACATTATTTACGAAAAATAATTGAAAAAACAATACATCAGGACACTTCAAAACGGGTTTATGTAGCTGATTTAAAGAAAATCATTACAGCACTTTCTGACACACTAACTTCTGTCCCATATACGATTTTCACCAAAACTCTGCAAAAACCATACGGACACTGAAAACCCAATGTTGCATACGAAAGGACACCTAAAGACAAGAAAATATAGTCAGTTTGAAAAAATCCTTAGAGCTGTTTATTTTACGAAAATCATTTGCATGACCTAAATTTGACCTACTTATTCAGAACTTCTATCGATTTTCCTGAAATAACAAACAAACACATATAGCATCTATGGGGAGCCACTTTGAAGAAAATCTTTAGAACGATATTTGAGGCGACTAGCTTACGTTATTTTAAGTTCCACTTTTGCTTTTCTAATTTACATCAAAAGTTTGCAAAAGTATCTCTAAACAGGATAGACCAATACTTAAACATTTGGAAGTTTTATTTGTTTTTACTTGGAGAGCAAACAGACAAAAGATCCCAAAACTTGTAAAACCATGCACAATAGGGTGGTTCGAAAAAATCGATTTTTTTATTTCGGAATCGCGTTACCTCTCAAAAGCTGTAGTTTGGTATCCTCAATTGGGAAAAAAAATCTAAGTTGACGTCTGCAGTTCGCGCATGAGGCCGAAAATTTGAAAAAACACGTTAAAAATTTAAATTTTCAAAAAATAATAAAAATAGTTTCTTTGAAATTTTTTATAATGCAACAGCCGTAAATCGTTAGTATATAGCGTAGTTTCAACCTAAAAAAAGATTATAACTTTTGGATGATATATTTTGTTCGCGCATGAGGCTTAAAATTTGAAAAAAAATGTCAAAAACTGAACACGAACAGTAACTGAACAGCAAATGCTAAGTTGGCGCCGCGCGTCGCATTCTTATTCCACCGCCGACTTGACTAGACAGTAGACACATTATAGTAAACAGTTTAATGGCTCTGCTCTCACTTTGTCAGTCAGTTAGGTGCCACTAAGCAAACAGCATCAATAATTTGTAACTGTACGTGAATCAAAAAGTTCAGCGTGTTTTGCTTTGAGTGAGTTATTTTGTAAAGTTATTGGAGATTTTTATGCTCAAGTTTTGTTATATTATTCTCCGTTTTCCAAATAATAAATAATGAAACCCCCAAAAGCTTCTAAACGCTTAAGTATTTGTCCGTTTTTCGGTGCACCAAAAGCGTTAATTCAAAGTGTTTTACCCACATGTGCAGATGTTTTGTTAGCTTGTGGTTCCTGTAGTATCACCATCTACACTTCCAAACAAATTTCTGAACGGAAGTTCGTTGAAATGTAATAAACATATAAACTATTGTAAAAGACGACCAAGTTTAAGCTCAGTGTTACGAATAACACCGTTTTTCTCTATCCTGTGTTAGTCGCTGTTCCGTCACATCCAATTGCAACAAGCTTAACATAATCAAAGTTATTGTTTTCCAAATAGCAAAAGATGCTATTAGCTATTTCACTTCCAGTGGCCCTTGGAGATGTCATATGCCCCAGATACTTTTCACCAGGCTCTTGAACCAAGCTGATGGGCTCCTCTTTCTTTAGTCTGCGATACATTTTGTTACCATTCTTTTCCTGATAAGTATTATCTTTTCTCCCGTCAAATGTACAGTTCATGTAACTGTACATTTGGAAAGTGTGATTGTAAGAGTATCGAATTTTATGTTTTTCTCGTCTGATCTTACTCGTATCTATTACTAGAGACATATCTCCTTCATTTATCATGCCTACATCTTGCAAAACACAGGAAGCAATAGCAGCAGCGGCTCTCTCGGATATCCCATATTATTCGCTTATCAATGCTGTTGCAGGAAACTTAATTCAAATTTGCGATGTTGACGGCAAACTGTCACATTTTGCTTCGTGACTCTCAAACTGGCTATTTTGGCCAGAATTTATAACAGTATCACTTTTGCTAGCTTTAATATCAGGTTCAGCAATCTCGTTTTTCTTTTCACTTTGCATTATTTTACTTCTTTTTGCGATCTTATTACTCTATACTCTATTCAAAGTGCCAATATATTTTAAAAGACCATTTCGCTGGTCGTACAAAAACTCTCTCTCAATAATAGGGATCTTAATTCCTTTATCACATTTACAATTCATAATTACTTTACAGCTACAAGAGATAGGCTTCTTACCACATGAAAACGCAAAATTAATTACACATTTGCAGGAAGCATCATCAAAAAGTTTGGACTTCGCTTTATTAAGAAAGTGATTGAGTTTAGTCTTGAAGTTAAATTTATCTTTATCACGACTAAATGAC
>OZ005650.1:198304088-198306588 GCA_963930645.1 Salticus scenicus
TGGCTGAATTAGCTTTCATGCTAAGCGTGATTCATGTCAAAAACATACTATTTAGACAAAAAGAAAAGAATAAATAATTAAATTAAATTAAATTAAATTAAAGTACATTTAAATAAGATTATGAAATTAAATTCGGAAGAATCATGCTAGATTTTTTTTTTTTTTCGCGCGAAAGCATATTTCATTTTATGCCGAAAAAAAAAAAAAAAAAAAAAAAAAAAAAAAAAACTCTTTCTTTTGGCAAAAATTAAATATTTAAATGTTTAACATTAAAGCTATTGCCAGGTTATTATTTTCATATTTTAATTAATTTTAAGAAATCTAATCAAAAATTTTAAATTCGGGCTTCGAGGTGCATCAGAAAAAGATCATAACGGACCATCATGTAAATTTGTGTAGCTCTGCGATGAGCCATTTTCTTAAAAAGCTCCGGATATATTATACATACTCGGTGCGTCCACACACAGAGTCCGAGGAAATTTATAGCTCTTAGCAATTTATATGTATACTGGCAGGCTACGCCCGCTTCGCTGGTCCCTTTTTTTAAATGAATCACTATGATTACTGAATTCTCAAAATTGCATTGATTTTTATCACGTGGGAAAAAAAAAAAAAAAAAATATCTGATTAGGAAAAATGTCGCACCGGGTTCTCACTGCGTTCGGAAAGAAATTCCCAAAATGCTCTAACTCTTATTTCTATTATTTTCCCCCTTCGCCCCCCTCCCGTCTATCCTAATAATTTTAAAAATTCGAAAATATCCGCAATCGATTTGTAGGTATCAAAAATCTCTATGCACCAGTTTTGAACAATCTATCTCTATTTTTATTTTTTTGCCCCTCCGCTCCCCCCCCGTTCCCGCCCCATCCAATAATTTTAAAAATTCGAAAATACCCGCAATCGATTTGCAGGTATCGAAAACCTCTATGTACCAAATTTGAGTGATCTAACTCTATTTTATTTTATTGCCCCTCCGCCCCCTACTTACCGGCCCTCTTTACACTTTCTAAAATATCCCCATTCGACTTGCAGGCCTTTAAAACCTATCTGTACCAATTTTGAACGGCCTAACTGTATTTCTATTTGTTTTTGCCCACAGCCCCACCCCCTTTCCCGCCCCGCCAAATAATTTTACAAATTCGAAAATATCCGCAATCGATTTGTAAGTATCGAAAACCTCTATATACCAATTTTGAACTATCTAACTCTATTTTTATTTTTTTGTCCCCCAACCCTCTCCCCCACCCCTTCCTGGCCTTCCAAATAACTTTACACTTTCGAAAATATCCCCATTCGACTTGCAGGCCTCTAAAACCTATCTGTACCAATTTTGAACGGCCTAACTGTATTTCTATTTGTTTTTGCCCACAGCCCCACCCCCTTTCCCGTCCCTCCTAATAATTTTACAAATTCGAAAATATCCGCAATCGATTTGTAAGTATCGAATAACTCTATATACCAATTTTGAACTATCTAACTCTATTTTTATTTTTTTGTTCCCCACCCCTATTCCCTACCCCTTCCTGGCCTACCTAATAACTTTACACTTTCGAAAATATTCCCATTCGACTTGCAGGCCTCTAAAACCTATCTGTACCAATTTTGAACGGCCTAACTGTATTTCTATTTGTTTTTGCGCGTAGCTCCCCCTTCCCGACCCACCTAATAATTTTACAAATTCGAAAATATCCGCAATCGATTTGTAAGTATCGAAAACCTGTATATACCAATTTTGAACGATCTAACTCTACTTTTTTTTTGCCCCTCCCCCCTTCCTGTCCCTCCTAATAACTTTACACTTTCGAAAATATTCCCATTCGACTTGCTGGCCTCTACAACCTATCTGTACCAGTTTTGAACGCCCTAACTGTATTTTTATTTGTTTTTGCTCTGAACCCCCCCCCCCCTTACTGCCCCACCTGGGGGCTGAAATTCTAAAATTCCAGAAATTGGTTTTTAGATATTTGTATTAGCTATATTTTAGAGCAAAAACTTCACGTATATCTATTTTTTTGCTTGAGAAAAAAATGGATTATGCGAAATCATGTTTTACGCATGTGAAATCGCGTTTTGCTTCCCCCGCCCCCCTTAGGGACCGAATTTCGAAAATTGCAGAAATTGGTTTTTAGACGTTTGTATTAGATATATTTTAAAGCAAAAATTTTACGGA
This sequence comes from Salticus scenicus, assembly GCA_963930645.1. Taxonomy (NCBI): domain Eukaryota; kingdom Metazoa; phylum Arthropoda; class Arachnida; order Araneae; family Salticidae; genus Salticus; species Salticus scenicus. Next base: position 198,306,259 of record OZ005650.1, read on the forward strand.
TATCTGTTTTTTTTTTTTTTTTTTTTTTTGAGATATGAATTATTTTGTGAAATCACGTTTCGCCCCTTAGTGGATGCCTACGTCATAGAAAGAACATTGTCACAAAATTTCATGCTTCTAGGTCTAGGGGTTTGGTCTGGGCGATGTTGAATCACCCCCTCACTCAGTCAGTCAGTCAGTCAGGAAGAACTGTTTTATATATATAGATAAATTCGTTTTTGCATTATTTGTATTTGCACGTTCAATACAGATAGAAGTATTAAAAAGGAAAATATCTTATTTTTGCAGCAATACGTAAGTATAAAAACTTTTCGCGCAAAAATAATTCAT